>VWZT01014941.1:1340-60088 GCA_013397055.1 Pachycephala philippinensis
CACCCCTGCTGCTGCAAAACCCCCTGCAAATCCACACCCCCATCCCCGGTCTCCATTCATGACCTTGTTCCAGCGACCCAGCTCTCACGTTTCGAAGACGAGATGATTATTTTTCTTACCTCTCCTTAAAGAAGTCTTATCTAATGTAATTTTTTACAATATAGCATTTCTGTTTCAAAAGTCATGACAAGGCAACATATGTTACTGTTTGGTTCCTGGCAGGACCAGGCTATGACAACTTCTGTATCATACTTAGTAACTTTTAAAGTACCAACCAAATTGTTACAATATATTAATAACCTAGACCAGCTGTACTGGCTCATTCCAGAAGTTCTGTCCGGGCAAGATTATCGTAAAGCCATACTTCCACTCTTTGCACCCGTTTTTTCTTGGATTTGTGGTTTCATTTCTATAGTCAGATGTATTATCATTATTTTTAGTAGCCCTCAATTTTTCATCTGTCAGTTTACTTTTTGAAATTGTGTGCTTCTGACAACTGTCCTGTCCACAGGCAGTATATTCCATAATTCAAGCACTTATTGTGCAAGGAAACACTTCTGCAGTCCTGTTTCTTAGTTGTTTGTTTCACATCCATAAGCTCATGTGACGCCAGCTCGATCTCGTGTTAGGACCGTGAATCAGCATCTCCCGGTCACTTTCTCTATGTCTCTTGTGATTTCGCTGACTTCTATCATACAGTTTTCAGGCTAAAAAGAATCCTAGTTTATTCCCAGTACAAAACATGTTCTATGTTTGCAGTTATGCTTGTTATACCTTTTCCAATTCTAATCTATTTCTCTTTGAGTGAAAGAAAGGTGAAAAGTAGAAAACATTCTAATGATGTTTTCTATTTTGTTCTCTTGTGGCTTTCTTATTAATTCTTAACCTAATTTTACACATACTGTACTCACCATCCCGGATACTGTAACTACACCTACTGGTTTCTATCAAGTGATAAAATCAACACCAGGTTCAAGTAAGCCTGAGTTAATGAAAAGTTGTAACTGTGAAACCAGGTACATTCAAATAGAACTATTTATATTCTAGAATGATTTGGCAGTTGCCAAAACTTCAGCTTTACTCCCTTCAACTTCTACAATGTAGTTGCATCCAAATATGCACAAGTATTAGTAATTTTTAATAATTTTGTATTATTTGCTCTCTGTGTAGAGCAAAATAGAATAAATTTAATTAAAGGGAACATTGTATGTGAATTTCTGGAGAGACAAAGTAATTCTCAAGATGGTATTTTTAACAAGTTCCTAAATGTTTACCAACAGAAATGTATCTTTTAGCCTAGTAGTGATAGAACAACAACAAAAAAAGCAAGTAGCACATGATTTTGTTCCTTTCCTTGTAGTGCTTTTGTAAAATGGACATGCATCCAATTCTTCTGTATTTCCAAATTATAGTAAATTATAGTCCTAAAATAGTAATGCACACAAACTGGACCTTAAATCATTCAATTAGGCAACTAATGAATCATTCTGCATCCTCAAATCAGACAGCATCTTTTGTAGAACTAATAGCTAATTAACTTTTGCCTCTTGCTGTACCTAGCAACTTCACGGATTTGTTTATAGCTGTAAATGTTTCAGCACATTAAATGGTTAGGAGAACACTCTGATCTTATTTTTTCTCTTAAGCCTAATGTTCAAAGTATTAGAGCCATCTGTAAACAAACTAGGCTATAAAATATCAAACAAAGTTGTCAAATATTTACCCAGGTTTTAGCAATTACATAATGCAACACTGTGTTCCACTGAAAAACTGCTGAAAAATTAGACTGAACATAATTAATGAAACATAAATATTATTTACTTTTTAAAAATAAAATACATGGCAACATTTATGACAATTGATTTTCAATAGAGCTATAAATTTATATAGGTTTGCACTCTCAAAATTTTCAAATTATGTTAATTTAGATGTAGTTTCCAACCTCCTCTCAATCATAGAATCATGAATTTTCATAAGCATAATGGAAAGGCATAATACATTTCTGTGTGTCTTGACAAGTCCTTTTTAAAGGAGCAGTATAGAAATATCCCTAAGAGAATAGGAACTAACCATAGATTAAAAAAAATTAACAATTTTGGTCATATTTCCAGACAGTCCACTAATATAGACTGATTTTTTAATGGATTTCTTGATAGGATTTGGTATTTGTATAAAAACTTAGTGAAAAAATGCAAATCCCTGAACTAAGAAGTAACTTCTGAAAACAGTAGCTTTTAACTTACCTATTGGGACTTTTGTTTTTTTATACTTTTTTGGAAGAGGAGAGGTGCAAAAGGCCACTCTTCAGTACCTATTTTAAAGTTCTCAGTGTGTGTTTGTGTCCTGAAGGGAGCACCTGGAGATTACCATATTCCTGTGTAAAAACCAGCTTTGCATATAGGCTTTCTAAGTGGCTGTGGGCCTGGTTATGCTGCCAAAGAAGCCTCTGGAAGCTCTGCCTTGGCTTTCTCTGCAGGCCTTCCATGTTTCCTGACCACTGACAATCATGTGCCCACAGGATGACAGACGGGCAGGGGCGATATGGTACTGGGGATAGTGTAAATGAAGATAAGTAGTTTGTACTTTTGTATCTGCATTCCAGATGGGAGGTCCTGTGCATCCCAGAGGGAAACACAAACAGTCCCACTGACTGCTCTGTTCATCTGCAGCTCTTAAACAGGGCACTTTTTGTATTAACAAATGCAAATACATGCACCAGGCACTGACACCAGCTCCACCACCACTGCCCTTCTCTCTTTAGTGCTGCATCTACCTCTGTACCTCATCTCTGCAGTGAAGGAGGAGGAACTGATTACTGGGAGACCATTTTCAAGCGTTTTAACTGTTTTTATAGGTAAAATATACTTGAAATCAGTTGAAAGGGATGATCTTATTTGTGAGTTATTATACTAAACATAGGCATGTGACTTATCTCAGCCTTCTCGGTGTTTCAGCCATTCATGTGACTTAGAGTTTAGGATATTCAGAGGAACTCACTCACAATTTCCAAACCAGCTTTGTTGCAGTGCATAGTTATGAAATGGTGAAGACATTGTGACTAGAATATATATGAGAAGGTTCATATTGTCCTTCAACTAATTTCTACAACAGCTGGCCTCACCTCCTGTCCTGGAGGGCTGTCTCTCTTATACAGAGGCATAAAGGCTAGTTTCAAATTAGAATAGTCACAGAATCCATTTACGAAATGGGTCACAATTTTTGTATGTAAAATATACAAGAAGATAGGTAAGAAACAGCTTTGCCCTTTTTTTTCCTTTATAAGTAAGGAAAAATTAGTCTCTTTTAACCACATGAATTGATATGCACTCTCTGTGAGGTAGGCCTAAGTGTTTCAGAACTGTAAGTTAAGCATATTGTATAGGCTCCTTTGAAAGATTATACATATCTATGAAAATACATAAAAACATATATTATACATATATGTAGATATATTGACTGTTACACAAAGCTATGTTAACAGTGTTTCTTCTCCTGTATTTGACAAAAAGACTGTGAGAATGAGGGCAGAAAAAACACCCAAACTTTCTCCTTAGGTTTATTACACATGATTAGTGGGGTTTTTAAAAACATCATCCCATAGCAAAAGTTTCAGAATTCTGAAACATTCATTTTCTTTGCATTGGTATCATCATTGCTTTTCGGAAGAAGCAGAAGATTAAATTGCTACCATTCTTCAGACAGATGAATGAAGGGGACTGCGTTTGCTATAATCAAGAGAGATTAAACAGAGAAATACACTAACGTGCCATGGATGCAGCCTGTCACCTGTGGTCTGCAAGATCCAGTATGATACAGAAAAGAGTCTGAGGGTTTATAGAGTATATTTTTCTGTTTTGATTGGAGTGAAAAAAAAAAAGCATAATTGTAGTAAGAGTGTCAGACTCTGCCCACATTAAAGTCTACACTGAAATTTACCTTGAATTCATGGGAGCTCAACATGTATCCCAGCCCAGGCTATAATCCATGACCTGTATCTTGCCATCAGTGGCCATCTCCAAACCAAAATTCAGATCAGAAACTAAGGTCATATTGCTTGCTTCTGGAGTATTTGAGAGCTGTGTTACAAACAGTAAAACACCATGTCTCAATCTGGGTATGCCACTGAAATTGCAAATGCACGGGCCACAGCACGTTTTAGCACTCACTATTTTAGGCTGTTCATAAAGAAACTCTCAATATAGAACATTTATTTTATAAACTCACCTTTTCACCTTAAGCATCTTGACAGTAAATGTGCTGTTCACATGGACAGGCAGACGGGCTCTAGCTCCTGTAAGAGATCATCAGAAATAGTTATGTCATGCCAGCATTCTCTCTGTCCTGTCTGCATCCACTTTTCTCTTGTTAGTGTTAAAATTGCAATAGTATCCAAATACTGTAGGTGCTCTGCAGACATTTAAAAAATTGTTCCTCTCCCAGTCAGTTTACAGTCTTAAAAAGTGTGAACATGGAAGAGGGCGGACGCAAACAGAGTGAGAGCTCCATTGTCCTCATCCCATCTGAACGCTTCTGGCTCTTCAGTACTAACATCAAACAATTTTAATACTTTCAAGAGAATTTGGGCCATCCTGATTTAGTTGTTCCATGGGCTGCTATGTGAGCACCTCCCACATGATGGTGCTGTCCGGCCCGAGCAGCGAGCAGGCTGAACTGCATTACTTCTTGCCATGGAACTGAGTCTTTCCTGCACTACTGTTCTAATCCTTTTGCCAGATATTGGGATGAAGGAGAGCAAATGAAACAGGAGTAGCCTTCTATACAGTATCATCTCCTGCTGTGTGGTTGCTACATTTAATTATGTATTCCTCTTCTTCCCAAGTTTGTCCTCCACAGAGCTACACTGAAAAATAAACTGGAAATAGAAATGCTTTGTGCAGCTGAGAAATGATTTACACTGATGAACATTGGGACAAACATTTATAACTGCTGAATTTTCACCCATGCTCTTCTCACTTTAGCTCAGGTCCTTAGCTTTCAGTAAGGGAAACCTCTATCCTAATTTAACCTGTCACTATTTCGGACAATCAGTGTTCATTTTTAATCACCCTGGACAGAAGAAGTCTTTCCATCTACTACATAAGATATGAAAATACAGCTTATGATTTAAAATTATGAAACATACCTTTAGCTGCATACGAAAATATTACTTTAATGATAAGCTACACAAAGTCATGGACCAAATTTTCACTCGTACATGGTGCATTGTCTATTTAAAATTATTGATGATATGTATCTTTCTCTAGGGAAATCTGAAAAAATGTCAGAAAGTGCCAAATCCAGCAAGACCACCTTGAAAAGTTCAAAAGCATCGGGAAAGAAACAAAAAGGTAAAACAAAGCTAAAGAATCCTGAAAAGGAAAAGGAACCCAGCTTGGGATGTAAGGTACAGCAGCAATGAAACAAGAAACGATCTGGTCTCAGATGAGATCTACCTTAATTATTTTGGTCCCATGCATTAAAAAACCATGAGATAAATTAGAACATGCTATTTTATATAAATAACTGAGAGAGGCAAAATAACTCGTTATGGTTTTGTAACCAACACTACTGATAACATCATGTCATTATATTTCAGGTAAAAAGGATGAAGCTGATCTTTCTATGACCAGTATAGGTAAGTGCTATGATGACTGAGCTTTAAAGTATTAGTTCTTAAGTACTCAAACCATTTTGAAGCTTCAGTGTTACTAACGCCAGGGAATAAAAAGGAACAATTTTTTTTTTTATGAATGAGAAAAATTAGAAAATATGAAGAAATGCAGCTATCACAGAGATTACAGTGGCTCTCTGAGCCAGCAGGCAGTGCAGCAGGAAACACATGTGGGTTTGTAGAAGAGGTTTTTTCTTGGTTTGAGAGGAGTTGGGATAAGGGGAAATAAAAAGCATAATGACAGAATTATAGGGTGCAAAATATTTGCATTTAGAAATAGTTTAGCAATTGAAAGAAAAACATGAAATATTTTTATAATTTACTAATCTTTGATCTTTGTCAAACCATTATTAAGAAGATGATTTTAGTGAAGATGATTTTAGAATATCACTTGTGGGTTTTAATCATAGATACCAATAGACATTGGTTAGCATATTTTGTTTTGTAGGGGAAAAAAATGAACCATTTAAAAGTCACAATTTTACTTCTGTGCAAGAAAAGCTCAGTTTTAAGCATGGCCATAGTTAAGGTCTAAAAGTATGCAATTATCTGAATTTAAATGTATTCTTTTTTCTTAGACACCAAATTATTTTCAATGTTTTTTATTTTCCATATTTTGGTTGTATTTTTCTTCTGACCCGATTTGTGCAATTATTCCTCAGATATAACTTAAAATGATGTAAATGTAAAATTTATGTATGGTTTACAGGAACAGTCCAACGGGTTCTCTTATTAGTTGGCTTGTAACAGTACAGCTTCTATTGTTAAAAGCTAAAACAGTGTGGCAAACCAGGAATACACAAACTAGATAATTTTAAAAGAAACTGTAAATCACTTGTTTTCCTACATAATCCTATGAGCACGGGGTGAAAATTGTTCTCTGCTTAGCATCACCAAAATGTCTAAGCTGCAGTTAATGAAAATGCACAAAAAATTATCCCTCAGATGATTAAAGTGTTACTTTAAAAAATGTATTTTTGATATTCCAGGAGGTACTTAGTCAGTAAGAGAGAGTTGTACCTCCACCTACTGGCAAATAAGGTTAGAGCTCTAAGAGCTAAACTACTGCTAGGAACCTGTTGCTGAAAGCAGGAAAATAACACTGGTGTAAGCAGACACTGCCTGTGCAAGAGTTAAACTCCATGCCTGCACTCCTTAGCATAAGATCTGCAAGTGTTCTTCACTTCTTCCTTAGAGTTTCTTGTCCTTTGTGAAGTTCTCGTAGCACTAAGAGCTGCTGACTCTTACAAACAATACAGGTACAATTTACTAACAGAAAAACAACGTGAAGCCTATGATCAGATGTTACACACTTTTTACTGGAAAAGAGCATTCAATAAAAATGTTTATAATGTAAGAATTCCAGTATCAGGTCCTTATATTATAGACTCTGTTAAAAATAATATTCTGCAATATAGAATTTTAGTCCTTTAGACTGAAAGGTGTAATTTTAATTCTGACCATTACTTTTTGTTTTTTTAGCTTGGGTTTATAGCAATAGAGCACTGAAGAAAATACACTTAGAGTATCTGTCTTACTCTGTTTCCTCTCGTAGTGATGTCTATGGTATTTCTGCTAAACTTTAATGTATGCTTTTATTGTTTCATTTGACAATGAAACCTACATCACTTTAAAAGGATTTTTTTTAGCATTAGCATTTGTGCACAAGGCTGTATACATGATTCAGCATTTAAAAAACAGCAGCATAAAAACTTATCGAATAAACAACCATTACTCCTGGCTGGGATTTCTGAGGTCTGGTGTTAGCAACAGTGAGTTTGGACCAGATGGCTTTGAGGTCTTTCCCAATCAACATCCCTATGATTTTGTAATTTTTGGAAGCATCTACACAGAAATCCTGGAACTCTCCAAGATATCAAAAAGGAATATCATGCAATATTGATTACAGCTTGTGATGAAAGCGAAGTAATGGCCTGTGCATGCTACAAACAGATTGTGTGTGCTATGAAATAAGTAGTGGGCACTAAGTAATCCATACTTGGAATGGTGTAGCATGGACCAGAAACAGCAGGCATGCCATTAATTGTAGTGATGACTATGGCAGATGCAGTGGAGTAGCAGCACTGAAAGATTTTAAAGGATAAATGTCAGATTCATCAAACATAATGTACTATGCGATAGGATTATGCAGAGATTAAGGAGGATTTATCGTTTTGTCAGTCCTTGTTGGCTTAGATTAGAGATGATTTCTCAAAACACGCTGACACAGCTGGTCACAATCATCATTTGAGGTATGTCAACTTCTCTTCAAGGCCTGCACAAAGAGGAAAAACCCCACAGGTGCTGGGAATTAAGATAAAATACTAACTCACACTAAGACAAAAGACTGAAACAAAGATGATATAAAATATCAGCTATTAGCACAACAGCCAGCACATTTCAGTATAGTAAATAGTACACAGTATACACATCCCTAAGTCTTTTAGTTTCCAGTTCACCAAAAGGATGAACACGTGCTATCCTTCTCAGGCAAAAATATAGTGGCGTTCAAGAGGAATGCTCTTACTAGGGCAGCTGAGACAGAGCATGGATCTGCTAGCAGGGTAGTACAGCAAAGGAGGAGTCTCAGGCAGAGCTGGGCCTGGAGTGATCTTAGCTTATAATGTAAGCTGGAGACAGAACATGTAACATGAGAAATTACATTTACAGCATTACATCCATTGCCTTACTCACATACAGGTGGCACACACTTAACAAGAAGCACTGTATATTATCCTCAGACTGAGTGTTTGCAGAGCACAGCTGACAGGTCACCTAACTGCATCCCACCTCCCCAAAACCAATGAAGACATCAGTGCTAGAGGAAGGATAAGAAATATCCTGTTCTTACTTAATGTGAATGAACTCAACAGAGATCCTGTGTGTAGGAAACGATAGCTATATATTCTCCAGTAAAGCTGAAAAGAAATATCTAACTTTAATCTTAGTGACCTTGCTTTAGTCCCGTTTGATTAGTGAGAAATAGTCTCTACTGCACTCTGAACTCAATGGGAGCAATATGAAAGTCCAAAATCAGAAAAGCATCCTTACTTGGGAGAAGCCTCGCCTAGATTAAACTTTGGCTTAATATGGTGCTGCCCTACAGGAAAGGACCACAGTATATTTATTCAAAGGCTTCCTTAAGTCAGAACCATGCACTTTTGCCCTTGATGTATTAAAACCAGTCCATTAAAGATTTTTCACTAAAGTCCTTAATAACCTGTTGCTCAAGAAGAAAAAAACCCCCTCATACCAGGGAAATCATATTCATTATGTGCAAAATGTTGGGTATTTTCAAAGGTTAATAAAGTAAATATAATTTGTATTTCATGCCTTCCAAAATACCAACAACAAAGCTGACAGATTCAAAGGCATTATGCTAGAAACAGTAAATACATAGAGTTATCAAAGCATATGTGCATGTTTAAACAACACTCTGAAGTTATCATGCAATTTTACTTTTTTTTCATAGGCCACCCAGAAATCCTTCCTTTGCTTTTGACTGCAAAAACCCAAAAAATTTTTAATTGCCGGGTTGATGAAGATGTCACAGAAGAAAATTGTTTCAAATGTATTAAAAAAGAGGACATAATTCAAGATCTGAAAACAAGAGCTAACACTTCTGATTTCCACCCTCTCAAAAAAGTTATCCTAGTATGTAGCTTATTTCATTCTCACTTTAAGACTTGATGCTCTCTCAGTGTCCATTCTTTTAAGGAACAGGTCTGTTCTTCTTTGACTCTGTGTAAATTCACTGATGCTGTAATATCTGAGTGCTATAGGTCATGGACCATTGTTGACTCAAACTTTCTCATGGTGTGCCATGCATTTTTTTTTACTAACTTCAGATTGAAAATATGCTAAAAGTAACACAAATATTATTAGTTTTGATTCTGTGAACTGACAAAGCTTCACATTTGGCTTCCCCTAATTCATGGCCTATTTATTGAGAATCATTCAAAGAGTTTCTGATTAATTCTCTGTATGAAAGATTAGTTTTGTCCCAGACTTATTTTTATTACAAAATAAACCCCATCTATTCCTTTCAATTAGCACATGAAATTCTCTGTGAAGCACACAAAATTAACCTAAGATACTGAATTGGCACTAGTGGTAGCTTTTCCAGTCACAACCTCATGTTTGTTTTGAATATTATTTGTTTTCAGTTTTCTAATAATTTTTTTTTCATTAAAATAGGAATATCCAGGGGAAGAACTCTTGGTAGTTTTTGATCCAAAGCTCCAGTATGGACAGAACTTTTACATTGTTGCTTCTGAAGAAGCCAAGGAAAACCTTCTAAAGGTAAAATCCAAGCATACCACAGAATTGTTCTACTTATGAATATTTCAGAATCTAGTCTCAAACAAACATGTCAGGAATGGTATTGTTAAGGATCTGTTCCTCTAACGGTTAAGTTGAGCATGGAAAAGTATGTATATCACTGTAAAAATATATTTTATACTGAGAAGGGCTAAATTAAATGTTTGTATTTTACTTCAGAGGGCCAGTATAGCCCCCATTGCTGCATTTTTATCATAAGCATTAATTTTCTCTGCCAATACCCATGTTCCTCAGACATAAAAATAGCAGACAATAAATATATTGAGTGTTTTCAAAGAAGTATTATACTTATTTTTCATAATATCTATGAATATATTCTTCAAATCATTAAAGTGTTCCTGAGTTCCAAATAGCTCTAAACAAATAGAACTTGTGCACTGCACTGTAGAAGAATGTTTATAGAAAGATTATATAATTTTTCAATATGAGTTTGCCATCCAGCTTCAGGGAATCAGGAGAAGAAACAATTAAGGAAACTAAAATGCAGTTCCAGGCCAGAGGGTCTAATGGAAAAAATCACTATAAATTCTTTTTATATAAAATTATTTGCTTTCAAGGCAGCAGTCTCTCTTTAGTAGTTAAATATTAAATACGTAACATTTACTGGAAAATTCTAATGCACAAATGAATGGGACCTGACCCAGCCCAACCCAGGGGCACAGTATACCCAGACTCACTGCACTGAGACAGAAGTAAGGAGTGTGTGAATGAAGACTGAAAACTGGGTTTCTAATTAATATTTACATTTCAGTAACAAATTTTTGAGAAAGCACCATTTCTCTCTGATATCACAGCTTTCAGCAGCTGCAGAAGAAACAGAAGAAAATGGAGAGGGAGCTCTGGAAGTCCACAAAGCTTGGGTTTCCCTTGGCAGCGAAAAGGAAGTTGAAGAAGAATCTGTTAAAGAAAGGGATACAAAGGTCAGAATCAACAGATGTTAGTCAATCAAATAAATATAAACCCCCTACATTTATTTTAAGTTCCTTTTAAAAAAAAAAAAAGTTAGGAAACTGGGAGCTGCAATCCTAGTTTTTCTTGAGTTCTTTCAGGAAAACTAACAAAGAGAGAGAAATACAGAAATAGCTAAACTTTTAACAAAAGCTGAAAGCGCTGCAGAAACTTTTTTTTTTTTAACTTTGTTCTCTTTCAGTCTTGCAAATAAGGCACGTGATGCTGCATTGGACATAAATACTTTTTAAGGTCTAAGTCCTGATCATCTTTGGTCATGGGCACCTCTGCCACTTTTTGCTCAGTTTGGCCAGATTACAATGGGAGTCGTTGCTCTGTTTCCATGAGGCTCAGTGAACTGTTCTAGTGTATGGATGGCATTTAAGCAGCATGCAACATCTTTCAAGTATTTACAGGCATTACAAGCTGACTTTACAGAAGGACATATTTGATTAATTACATCTACAGATTATATTGAGAAAATGACATGTACAAAAACTAGATCCACTCACAGCTGTCACTTAACTTGTGATGTGTGGGGCATCTCCAAGCATCTAACTGTCCATGAGTAATTTTCGCTCAATACCTAAATCCCTATTCAGGGAAGACTGGCTAAGTTTTGATAGTTCTCAGCAACTGGACATCTTGCTTACACTTAAAAAGATGTCTGATTGTTCCAAAGCTAATTCACAGTCATTAAATTTAACACATTCACAGTCCAAGTGTTCTGTATTCTGCATTGCTGGCAAGGTCCACTCAAAAGAATTTTTAGCCTACTTTCTTTCCAGTTCTGTGGGAGCTTCTGGGAAAAAGCACCTGGATATGAATCCAAGACAAAGCAATACCTCTCTACTGCCTGAAATTAAGTGCCTGCTTCTCTTTGTGGGCAGAAATCAAGATACATCCCTTCTTCTTTCCTAGTTCTCATCATAAGGAAACTCCTCCAAATTTTTTTTGCATCTTCTTCAGAGTACTTTCCTCTCCCTAGGCACTTCAAGGGAAGCTGAAATACCTCACCCAAAGTTGAGAATTCCACTGATAGGGAAGAGCTGAAAAATTAGGTCTTGGAAGCCTAATTCAGCGTTACATAAGGCTTCCTGCAAATCAATCCTTCAATTAAGTGTGCAGTTTTGATATTGCATGAATTAGAAAATGTAATTCTCTTATTCTACTATCAGTAATCCAAAAATGCTACAACTTCTTGTTTTACAAATGTAAACCTGTCTTCTATTACGTATGTAGTTTATTTATAAGAGCACTTCAGAATTTCAAAGTGCAGAAATATGAGTAAGCTCAACACAGAAATCATTAATAGAACTAATTCTACAATTATATGAATGCTACCATTTTACAGAATGAACTTTCCAAAAACTTTCTTTTCTGCTAGCCATGGAAATGTATCTTTTCCAGATTAAGTACAAGATTTCTCGAGTTCGCAGGAAGTTTGGTGCACCAATTACATTTACTGATAAGAATGCTTCAGATGATAAAGAGAGTTACACTGAATGCACGTCCTACGAAGACAATACTTTCAGTATTAAAATGATTGAAAGGGATGTGGGGGTGCAAACAGTTCCAAAAGTAAGAGAAACTAGTACTCAGACAAAATGGTAAGTATGAGAAAATATTTATCAGCTTACTTATTAAGCTCTGCACTGTTTCTTATCTCAACTAAAATTCTGGAGTTACTCAGTTACAAACTGATTAATAGAACAAAATTGGATGCTCTGTTTGCATCTTTTTTTCTTTAACTCTTTTCTAAAAAGTTTCTAGAAAAACTATATATTTAAAATTTACACATTACATGGGTTTCTGTCTTTGAAATGTTTTCTATACTTATGTTCAAATTTATTCCAATTGGGTAGGACCTATCCAAAAAATGCATCCACGCAGTATTATACTCGACTGTTGTCAAATGAAGCGAAAGCAGAGACCCTGTCATCTGAGACACTGAAAGAATTTCTTACAGCAGTACATATAAGGTAAAATTACTGCAGCAATACACTTAAAGACTACCTGAAATAATACAGAATAAAAGCAAGTACTCTTCTCTGAATGGATCATTGGTCTGGTCAAATGCCAATTTTATTTCTTGTTTCTGTATATTTTTTTCTTTATCATTATTATATTATTAACAAATGTTAACTTAATACTTGTTTCTATGAAAATAACCATGAAATCTATGCTGTATAAATATGAATGTTGGTTTAAATAGATACCAGAACTGCTAAAGTTGATACCGATACATCTTTTCAAACAAACTGCAAAGCTGATCTTTCAAACTCTGCCCACTCAAGCAGCTGGTTATGCAGGGAGCAAAGGTGCTGTCCTACCCATGATTATGCCCTTAGCCATGTCCCATTAATGGGACAAGTCCTACTTAATGACATTCTTTGCACAAGCATTGGACAATTGCTCTGTACTTGGTCCACAAAGAACTAGAGTTAAATTCTTGGTACAGTATCTATTTCTGTTTAAACAGAAGAGGGTTTCCTTGCAGTGATCCATCACTGAGGAACTAATACTTGATTTTTTAACTAATGTGATAATAATTTTGTGACAAACAAAAGCTACCTCTTTACAGAAATGTTTGTAATTCTACTATTGAATAGTCACATCTGGATTATTGAAGAGTTAACTGTTCTTTTCACAAAACAGAATGGAAATTGCATTGCAGCAAAATGAAATTATGGATGTTTTTTTTGATGACTGGAAGGCCCTAGCAGAAGATGAAGAAGAAGGCAAGCCAGATGTTTATCTTAATGCATACCAGACATTTACAGATGTGCAGTATCTCAAGAACAGAACCATTAGCTGCGTTCGCTGGCATCCAACCCTTTATGGTAATGCAGCTCCAGTACTGATCTGAGTCTTCAGTGATGGGTATTATAAGACAGCTATAAAATATGCATCTTGCATAAAATCATCAGCTTTCAAATTTAAAAAGAAATCAAAACTGATTTAGTATCCCTGTTTGAATTGCCAATTTGAGACAGAATGAAAAATGAGACAGACAAATTCTTTGTAGAATTCACACAGGCCAGGAAAAGTCCTTTACACTAATGTGTAAGTGGAGACCATAGGAAAGAGAAATTTCCCTCCATGAGGCTCATTTAAGCAGAGTTGCTGTGCCAGCCTTGGGATGGCCCTGCATGCCATTGTGCTTGTCCCCAAGCCTGGCTCTCACAGCACGCCTGATATTTGTGAGGAATGCTACAGCCACAATGGGACGTGGCTCTGCCGAGTGCCAGGGAGCATCACAAGACATCCTAAATGCCAGCTCCTGCTCCCTGCTGTGCATTAGTGCTCTGCACAGCCAGACCTAAAGGCACAATTAAGTTCTATATAAATGCCCCAGATCCCAGCATACTACTAGCCAACGCTGCAGCCTGTTAAGAAAATTAATTGGGTTACCAAAGATCTGTTTTCTTGATGGGTGGCCAGGATTACAGGCCTGTCACATCATTTCAGGTGCAGTATTATACCATTGATGAGCACTAGCAAAAAAAGAGGAGTTTTGTCCTGATGCATAGGTTCTATGACTCATTTTAAATAACTTAATGTTAAGTAACAAAAATAGTCTCCTCAAAGCTAATCTGAAAAAAAAAAAAAAGAAAAAAAAGAAACAGATGATTGCTTTGTTTGGGGTTTCTTTCCTGCTTTGGTTTTTTTCACTGTATTCAGAAGGTATAAACATAAGTCATTTAGAAGAATTATCAATGTGTTGAAACTTGAATTGTCTCTTTTGAGAAAATCTATTTCCTCTTTCAATCAGGGATTATAGCACTGTCAGCAAGAGAGCAGCCTTCATATGAAGAGCAAGTTAACCTTTCTAATAAATCATTGCTACATCAGTCAGTTATACTTCTCTTGAGTTTTTTTGACCCTATCTGCCTCCAGGTATTTCATCATGACTTTTAAATATACCAAGTATTTAAATAACATGAGAACAAACAAATGGTGTGACCGTATTTCTCAACTATCTTGTTTTTCTTCTCTCTAGTTAGTGTTGAAGGCTCCTGAAGATATTTATTGCTTTCAGTTCAGTCCAAGTGATCCAAATATCATTGCTGGTGGCTGTGCCGACGGACAGGTTTTTTGCTCTTTCAAAATAAAATTGCATATATCTGTATCGTCTTTCATTATAAAAATAAGTGTAAAGACATGTACTCAACATCCATAGTAACACATAGAGACAGAATACAGATGTCACAGAGTCCTGAAGCTCACCTACCCCGGACTGAAGCTATGTCTGGTTATTCCATAGTTGAGCCATTACTGTACGATGCTTCTTTGTAGTACTGATAAATAGGTCAAGTTGTAAAGACTTTTTTTAGAGACAAGTGTAACCTTTCTCTTGATTGCATCAGACTAAAGAGAAAATACTTTAAAGACTTCATAAATTCTAGTGCAGAGAGTGAATTTCTTATTTTTCCCCAAACCTCCATGATCTGAAAAAAAAGGCGTATTAATGCACAGCATATTAATACACATATACAAATGTAATTTGTAATATACTCATTTCTCATTGTAGGTTGTACTGTGGGATATTTCTAAACATGAAGAAAAGTTGAAAAGCGCTTTACCTGTTGCTGAAGAAGTCACTGACTTGGCAGAGGATGAGCCAATAGCAGCACTGGTGACTGAGGTAATTTATAGGGTGATGGTTGGACAGTGGTTCCCCAGCGGCACAGCACAGCAAAACACCAACTAAATCCTGGGCTGCATCCAAAGCAGTGTGGCCAGCAGGACAAGGGAGGGGATTCTGCCCCTCTGCTCTGGTGAGATCCTACCTGGAGCACTGCATCCAGCTCTGGTGCTCCCAGCACAAGAAGGACATGGAACTGTTGGAGCAAGTCCAGAGAAAGGCCACAAAATTGGTAAGAGGACTGGAGCACCTCCCCTACGAAGATGAGCTGAGAAAGTTGGGGCTGTTCAGCCTGGAGAAGAGAAGGTTGCATGAAGGCCCCATAGCAACCTTCCAGTATCTGAAGGGAATCTAGAGGGACTCTTGCTTTGGAACTGTAGTGACAGGACAAGGAGTAAAAGGTAAAAATTAAAAGAGGGGAAATTTAGGTTAGATATTAGGAAGAAATTGTTTACTTTGTGAGGGTGGTGAGACACTGGCACAGGCTGCCCGGGGACATTGTTAATGCCCCAACCCCAAGAGTGTTCAAAGCCAGGTTGGATAAGGCCTTGAGCAACCTGGTCTAGTGGGAGGTGTCCCTGTCCATGGCTGGAAGGGCTGGGACTAGCTGATCTTTAAGGTGCCTTCCAACCCCTTAACATTCTATGATTCTATGAAATCAAGATAACAGCTGTTAATATGGTAAATGCTTCTGTTGTAAGTATATTGCAGTGTATCAATATGTCTGTGGAGGAAAAATGGGTGAAGGTATCCTGACTCAAAAGAGAGGAGTAGATAATCTTTGCAATGGGGCACTAGAAAGGATAACAAACCTGAGGAGTTCATGAAATAAAACCATTATCACAATTATCATGATATAATTTCTAACTGATTAGTACAGCTTAATAGGTTTACTGCATTTTATGAAACTTAGGCTTCAGTGAGTCTGTTCTTTAATGGGCACCAACATACCCTCCACTCTTACCTTATAAAGCCTGTCAAATACAGATAGTTTTTGTTACTGACTGCAATACTGAAAGTATTCGAGATGTTTATGAACAGAGAAAAGGTAGCTTGGAAGATGAGAAGATGATTTCAGTGGAAAAACACAATAAAGAGGATAAGCAGGAGAAAGACCTAAGAGCAGAGGAGACAGTAATGATGTGTGTGTGTCTGTGGAGGCATGTTGGAATTCTTTTTAGAGCTTCATATTCAAAGACCTGTTTTGATGCTTTCCTTTTTCTTTTTTTTTTTTTTTTCCAAATGGAAGGTATTAGACCCCTGGAAAGTTCTATAAACTGATCTGAAATATGTGAAGAAGCATTAACAGAATGCGAAGTAACCTTTTTCCTTTGATAGATCTACTATTTTATTTTGGAAATACACTAAGATTTCTCTTCTTAAAACATTTCTAGCCATCACCTAAGCAAGTCCAGCAGAGCAGCACAGAGCCATCTCTAGTGAGACACTGTGCAGCCTCTTCCATACCATATAGTGATAAAAAGCCAGCAACAGATATACAATGGGTACCATGTAACTCTGAGGTGAGTTTAAAAATTCACTTCTCTTCTTTTTATTGCTTTTCTAATCTACTATCTCAGAAATCCTAATGCAAACACAAGAGAAAATACTGAAGAGTGAATTATTTGTATTCATTATTTCTCACTGCATTTAGTAAATATTAATAATCTGGTGCCTCTTGTTCTGTTCGTTGTGCTTTATAACTGTACTGTGCTCTCAGCCTGATATGAATCTGCTCATACTGGAAAAAATTTCCTTAACTTTACAGAAAACTATAATTCAAAATTATAGTAAGCCTTCCATATAGAAAATGTATTGAATTTCTACTATGAGCAATCTATCCTGTCACTAAGAATTCCAAGAAATAACTTCAATTACGTAAATATCTGGATACCCAAGAATTTTTCTAGATGCTGCCTGGGTACTCAAAACTTACTTTTTCTGTGATGGTTTTAAAGCTCCAAAGTACTTAGGGTCTGTGTACTTAAAGGGTCCAATAGGAATCCTGGGTGCTCATTTACTATCAAAGTATTGCAAATGGTTGCTAAATTAATTTGAAATGTAGTCAAATGCAAAATAATGACAGTGGAAAAGAGGGCCAAAAAAACCCTGAAATCTTTAAAAGGTTTATGGAAATTATATAGCAATAAACTTTTGAAAAAAAAATTAAGACTTCAGAGATACTACAGTCCTTAGTGACATTTCCAGAAAAGTGAGGAAAAGGTCACACATATATCATAAAAAGACAGCTGATACCACTGTTAATTATTATTTTATACAGTAATAGTCATGGATACTAATTGGTACCAGATGTAAAGCATGAAGAAAGGGATTGGATAGCAGAACATTGTTGTGGTTTTTGTTGTTTGGGTGGGGTTTTTTTAGCCGAGGTTTAGGCTCAGAAAGCTGTTTTTGTTTTTATCTGGGATAACAGATACAGGAGACCCAGGCTTCATAAATGAAACTGACAAAGGAGTCACTTTGCCAGTATTTAGCAACATGTACTGGGACATACTTTTTGTTATATAAACACGGAATATGTGTCAGCCTTTGCACAACATAGCAGTTCTTATGGCACAGTTCCTAAAATCAGCAGTTTTATAATTACATGTTAATGAAAAATTATTCAAAGTTATATCTAGAACCTAATTCAGCTTTGCCTGGCTGCAAGACTACCATTGTGATTCCAGGTTGACAAACTCATGAACGAAANTTTTGCCACATACTTGATAAGTACAGTTTTTGCCAAAATATGTTTGTTTTTTATATACTGAAGTTAGAAGTTAGATTTGATTAACCTATACTCACTTGTTACCCCTGACACCTTTCCTTTATTTTCCTGAGTAATTAAAATTAATTTGCTATAAACCAATAACTACTTGGTAAATGATAAATAGTATAAAACCTGCAGAACCCTGCACAGACAAACTAAACTATTAATAATTAACATTTGAAGGCACCACTACGATCCCACAGTGAGGTCTAGCCAAGAGATAATTTAAGATAGATGACCCGGGGTGTAAACTTGGCAAAGACACATCACTCCCACTTACACTGAAATGTTGGACGTAAATTCCTCCATTACCAGCTCTTTGGTTAAGCTGCATAAAAGAAGTTACAAACATGGCAAATTAAAGAGGGCCTGATTTGCAGTGGTACCAGTAAGTATTTATCCTTCTAAGTTCATTTAGAATTTTAGGTGTGTAGCAGGCAAAGCTGGTATCAGTTCACTTGAAGCATATTTGTGAAATAGCTTGACTTTGTAACTGCAAATTAATATGTCCTGATTTTCAAACCTTACCGAAGCAGAAACAGTGACTTAATTTCTAGTAGCCTGTTTTGTGTTGATGTACTTACATATCAGAGTGTGATTTTTGTCTTTCATCATCTTCTTCTCCACAGTAATAATTATTACTGTTATTTTCAGGATGACCAAAAGGGTGGTACTTCTGATAACAGAGATGAAAATAACCTGCAGCTTGTAACCTGCTCCCCTGATTGGTATATACAATACATACTCTACAAGACATCTTCCAGTTTCCTTTGGAAAACTTCATGAAGCACAATCCATGATTTAACTAGCACCTTTCTGGATTCCTATCAGCATATCCTGAGTGGCTGAAATTCTGTATGCAGAAGACAAGCACTTTGCATTCTTGTCCAGTTAAACCCTTTACAGTAATGGCATTAAGAGTTTATTAACTGAAAACCCTTGCATATATATGTTTATATTCTGTGTATAACACCTTCAGAAGAGTGTTGATCACACATGCATTAGCCTGGAAAGCCACATCCCCACACTTACATTTGATTGTGTGACATGCACAAAAAGCTCTTAAAAGATGCTAAGGCCTATTTCTACAGAGATACTGTAAACTATAGGTAAATTTGGAAACTTAGCGGGCAAAATTACTCTTGATGAATCTCCTCTTTTGTGGACTGAATAGGCGTGATTGTTATATCATTATTCTGTGTGACTGGCAAGGGGGCAGAATGCAGGAAGTGGGAGTAAATGTTTAGCTTTCATGATGTCAGAAGGCTTAAGGCTTGAAGGCTGCATGGCTGGGCTCAATCATGTATTTGTTAGTTACATCAAAGCAAGGGTCAGAGAGAGCAAAATTTTATAATGATGCAAAGTTATCTTCCCTAATCAAATAACAGAAAACACTTTGCAGAATTAAATGAGAAGAAAGATTGCAAATACACTTCTTAATAAGTTTGCAGTGTAATGCAAGTACTTCACATAGAAGAAATTATTTTAACTACTCACCCACCAGGGTTCCAAATTGAAAGTATTTCCCTGAGGTTAAGAACAGGGAAGTCACTCTAATGTCATACTTGAAGAGCTCCCCTGAGGTCCCTGAGCAACTCCTGTTAGAAAAGGGAAAGAGATATCAGCAATGAGGACAGTTTCATTGGCTGTATCAAACCTGTGAGTGAATGGCCAGAGTAGAGCAAAACGAACATTCAGAGGGCTGAAGATTCCAGTGAGATAACAGATAAGTGAGGGGAACCATTTGCCTTGAATGTCAGCAAATTAATTGGCACATACAAAAATTGGGACTGATCTTCAATTTGAATTACTAAATTACCTGATAGAGACTTCAGGAATTTCACCCAGGCACTGCCAGTGAGTTCACCCAATAACTGTCCATAAGCAAACGGTATGAATATTATCTAGCTGCTTTGCCATAATTAACTGATGAAATGGTGAATAAAGAAATATATTTCATCATTTACAAATACGCAATTAATTATCTATCCTTTGTCTGATTTTCAGAGTCTCTACTGTTATATAAGGCATGAAGATAAAAGGTTAAAAAACCCCAAGCATTAAAATGTAAGGAAAATTTCACATAACTTCAAACCAAAACACTATACAATATATATTATACGATTATTTTGCAGCTCAATATTATTTTGGGATATTCCATCCATCGAACATCGTCAAATGTTTTTATCTGAGAAACTAAAGGAGGAGAAAAGATCTTATATGCCCCCAGATACTGATGAGGATTTAGATCTCTCCTGGAAACCTCTCATAAAGGTAGTGTACACAAATACAGAAGAACACAGGGATCGAGCCAAACTGTAGGTATGGCCCGAACTCCATAGGAACGTATTCCTTTGCTTCCCAACTCTATTTTTTCCAGCAAATTGTGACTTCATCGTGATTTTCTTTCTGATTATGAAATTAAATACTTCAACATTCCTTTGAAACTTCAATAAAATGCATTTTGAAAAGCTAATTAATGAGAAACAGCATGACTGCATCTAAAAAACTGCAGTAGGTGCAAAAGTAGTTGCATAAACAGTGCAAGTTCCCATCAACCTTTGCACCTGCTCTGCTGTCTGTCTCAGTGGGTCCCAAACAGTGGAACATGGTCATAGTCAGCAGAACCATAATTACTAGCAAACGAACATTCAGTCTCATGAAAATAGTCATAGGAGTTTGTGGAAAAAAGTGAGGCTGAAAACAATGTTAGGTAAGAAAAAGAAGTTATAATTTTAGGCATGCTGATCTGTGCTGCTCAGAATAGCTGCAGCTGGCACAGTTTTTGAGAAAGCATGACCACTGCAGCTGGGTTGTTCAGGCTTTTTTGCTAGAAACAAAGCAAAATTCTTACAGGAAAAAGGTAACAAAAAGAGCATTTTCTCCATGCTTGTATGTGAGGCAGCAAATACTGTTTGTGGAGTATTACAGACACACTGCAAAGATCTGTTCCATTGCAGCAGAAAGCCATTTAGACTTGTACCTCAAAGATGTGACAGAATGGTTTAGCAAATGCACTTCTTTCTGAACAGATAAGTCTGCGTGAAAGGGATACCAACGCAGAGTATGGTCCCACCAGAATTAATTTAAGGGAACTGCAGTATCGTTACAAAACCTCAGGTAATATTTTTATTGCACCTTACTGGGGAAAATGTTTTTAATGAGCTGGTACTTCAGTATATTTATAATAAAAGCCGAGCAACAAAATGTTGTATAGCTAAACACATCTGAGGAAAATATTTCTTAAGTATAGTGGTATTCAGTGTGTGACCTACATGTATTGACCACGAAGAGATGTACACGTACTGAATCCAAACTGAGCAATTCCATATACACAGTTACTCTATCCAGTTTCACTTAAGAGCCCGTGCAAATCCCCCACCCAATCTCTTTATCCCTGGAACAGTATGTCCTTTTCAGCCACTACGGAAACTATTTTTAGAAACATAATCCATTCCCTGGAGCAGAGAGGTTAGCTCCTGGTTGCAGCAGCTATGGGCAATGTGTAAGGGCAGTTCCCATTGGTGCTGTGTAAAACTGGTGAAGAACAGGATGGTGCTACCCAAAGTATTGTCTGGATATGGGAAGCACTGACTTCAGAGCTGCAGCAATGGGGAGATGCCACCAGCAAACAGTAAACCTACAGAACTGCTGCTTTACTTGGCAGTCTTTCTTCATATCCTCTCTTGAAAATTCCCCTTATCCACAAACTACCTTTGACAAGACAAAGGATTTGCTTGGTCTGATAAATTCCAGTGTATAATAAAAAGATGTAACTGTTGTTTCCCAGGAAAGGCAAAATCTCTGAGTGCACTAAGAACACCCATCAAAGAGACCCCATATACAGAGATGGGTTCTTCTTCAAGCAAAAATCTGGAAGTGCTAGAAAATATATCCACCAACTTTTTTTTTGGAAATGAAGTAAGTGAAAATAATATATTACCAATTAAAATGTTAATCCAAGATATCTGAAAGACTGAACATCTAAATAACAGAGTTCTCACAAATGTATGGACTTGCATGTTTACTCTACGTGTAACTAAAAAGATCTTTCTGAACATCCCATATTTTACTTCCATATTAATACTTTTATTAATTTTTTAAGCACGTAGCTAAACCTCCAATATTCAGTAGACTATGAACCCTTACTTCGAGGGCAGAATTAGAAGACATTTTCGAAATATGTTGAGCTTAACCACCTATTAGAAACCAGAGTATTTCCTTATTGCAGAACACATAAGATTGCTAGCTTTTTTTAGTATCTTCCCACATGTCAGGTGAAAACATTTATACTACAGTTTGGCCCCCAACTTGACTTCACTTTAGGAAATCTCAACTATTTATAGCCTGCTACCTACCCTATGCAACTAAAGGTCATGAATCTTCCCAGTTCTGAGTTCCTATGGAAATGAAAATTTGGCTTCTAGCTACCTTTTTGCTTCCAGTCACCTTTTCCCTAAATACTGGAGCAAAGCATGAACTATAAAAACCAGCACGTAATTCTGCAGGAAGGACTGTCTACATACATCATGGCAAGTAAAGCTGTTTTGGCAACACATAACTGAAAAATGGTGATACAAAACTTTAATGTGTTTTCAGTCATTGGCTGCAAATTCAGGTTTTAATTTACTCAGATCAGATTTAATGATGGTTATAATTAAGAAAAGTCACAGTTTAAAAACAAGTCACTTTGAAATAAGCCACCAAGCTCTAACATTAGCATTTGCTTGATTTTTTTGGCACTACAGGATGGAGAAGTTGTTTACTCTGACTGGAAAATGAAAATTGATACTCATTCAAAAAAGCGAGTTAGTAAGTTCAAGTTTCTCAGTACCTGTTTAAATCTTAATATATCACTAACTTTAAAATATTTGTGTCTATACTCTGTCTTTTTAAGGCCCTTGCTCATAGCTCTAATAGTCTGTCTCACTGATGACACCTGGATTTTACAGTACACCTTCAAAAGTGTAAGCACTTTAGCTGGCATGACAAAATAGCACAAAGATACTGGCACAACTCATGGAAGTAACCAGATTTGTGGCAATTCCAATTCCTGTACCTTGTGAGCAAAAAAAAGTCTGGTATCTTCCAGGCCTGTGCTGGGTCCTGCACTCTTGTTTCTTGATCACTAAGGCACTAGTAACAAGCAACTGCCTTTTTCCTCCATTAGGTCAGCAGCACTCTCAGAAATACACCCTCCACACTGAAACTATCAACACTCTCCAGAACTCTCCATTTTTTAAAGACATCTTTCTAAGCATTGGAGGCCAGAAGTTTGCCATTTGGAAAGAAGGGGTTACAGTAAGTTACTTTAACACAGCTGTAACATATGTGATAGGTGTACAAGACAGATCATTAACAGTCTCAGACACTGTATTTCCAGAAACATGTGTAAGTCACAAAGCTTCATAGCTTAGAAACAAAACAGATATCAAAGAAGCTTTCCATTTTCTTCACAACAGAGCACTATTTTAGATATAGCTTAGTAAACTTGCGTTTTACAGAAAAAGTGAAGTGACCTTCCTAAATTCCAGCCTTGTAAATAATGTAGCTTCCCAGCTGCTCATTTCTGCTGCTAGGGGAATGCATGCTGAACAAATCTGAAGAACTTTTATTTTAGGACAAGGTTTTTTCATCATGTGAAGACAAAGAAACATGGGGTTTTTTTGAGTTTGTCTCATGTAGGAATCCAGGTTAGCAGCACCTGACAAAATCTCCAGACCACAGGTTTTAACAGCAGACAGACAGATTACCTTAACAGACTGGAAGTGAGATTCCAGGTTTTTTACTTCCCCACAATCCTTTTTACCTGCAGCAGGTGGTAGGAATTTTACCATTGATACAATTTTTCTAATGGGACCATTTAAATTGTAAGCATTTTCCAAAGACAGGAGACCTGAAGCGGTGAATTGATAGTACTCTTTGATTGTTGGGTCTATCTTTTATTTGTTTTCAAAAAAAATTAAGAATGGACCAATCCTTCAGTCAAGCTGCTCTGCAGGAAGATACACTGCAGGACAATGGTCCTTAACAAGACCAGGAGTTTTCTTCATTGGCAGAGACAATGGAAATATAGATATTTGGGACTTACTGAAGAAAACTCACGAGCCATCTTATTTCCAGAACATCTCCAAATCAACCATCACTTTCATCAGCCCCTCCAGTGCCTCAGGTATGTTGATGGTGATTGCACTTCATGGTGCTACTCTGTTTGCAAAATGGCCCATGACTCCAAGGCACACAAATCTTACTACAAATGATCTTATATAAGTACATACTTCCACAAATTTAATACTGTACATACAAAAATGGATACATCAGTTCTAAGTGTACTACCATGGCATAAAAGCAACTGAAAATATTTCATTTTAAAAAGTTTGTTTAAAAAAAAAAAACTTTAAAGGCATTAATAAAATAAGAGAGCAAAAAGGTTGCCTTTTTTTGCTGCAGTGAACAATAAACTAAAAAGACCAGAAGAAAAAAAGAACCCTCTGTAGCTTGTCTTTGGGTGGAGGTTCACGTTGCTGTTGGAATTTGGATTGTTTATATGTTTTTTTGTCAAATATCTTTCAGCAGAGCAGCATTTTCTAGCTGTTTCTGATGATCTTGGAGTACTGCATATTTTGGAAATCTGTCAAACACTATGTCACCCTTTGAGTGATGAGGTTGGTAAGAATTTTTATTAAACCTCTTTGACACTTTATCCTGAAAACTCCCAACACAGAAACAAGTCTGCCTAGACAAAAATGCCTTCAAATAATGGCAATTAATTTGAGATCAGGATAGCCATATTCTCCAAAGGTCACCTGTAGGCAAGCTGACTTTGCACAGAGATTAGATAGGAGCCAACTAAAGGAAATCTCAGTGACAGCTAGGAGAATTCCACTATTCCAACCTGGCTACATGAAAACACAATTAAGAGGTCAGTATTTTTTGCCACATCCATAAAATGACACCTTTAATGCATTAAAACAATGCTTTAGAATGCATAGTAATGGATATATACTGAATTCCTTTTTCTTTACACCTTCTCGTCTACATTTGTGTTAATTTTTTTCCTTTAAATTTGGTAATTCAATTTACATGTCTTCGTATCTGGTTCTAGTTTAGTGAAAGCACATTTTGTAAACTGTTACTAACACTCCCAGTCATTCATGCTCTTGAAATAAGGACTATCTGTACCAAAAGGCCACGGGAACAATGCAAGCAGTTTTAATTTCTCTTTTTTTCTACGTAGTTTTCAGTTGTTCTTTTCCCCCACCTCCCAGCCAAAGATCGAGCTAGTGTTTCAGTCTAGCAGTCGTGCCTGCTACCTCATCTGTTACTCTTACATCACAAAATCATCTTCCCATTCTATTGCAGTTTTAAGATAATGTAGGCACTTAAATAGTTTATAAACATCCCATAAAGGTCTGCCATGCACAGAGCTGCAGTAGGCAGCAATAAAACATCAGGTCAGCAGCTTTATTTTAGTAAAAATAACTTCTCCAAAGAGAGGCAGGAGCTAACTGAGTGATATGAGGAAACACATTGCTTCTGCACAGATTACCTGTGTTTGGAACTGAACTGTTTAGGGTGCAGAATTATCAACCAAGGAACAGTCACTAATATTTAGGTTATGTTCATTGTATTCACTGAAAAATACTAGGCTGTTGAAGAGACTAATAAAAACTAAAACACAGAATCCCAGATAAAACAAATGCCCAGTGTAATACCGAAGTATGGCAGTTGATGGTTTCTTTGTGCCTGAAGCTGGTCACACCTATATATTGTTTTGCTGCAAAGTATTGGGATAAATAGAGATATTTATATTTCCAATTTAGATAAAATAATAATACCATTCAGACCGTCAGCAAGAGATCTGTGTCTCTGGGCACGTAATGACCCTTGTTTGTCACTGTGTTTACAGCATGCCAGTGTACTTGATTACTTTGAAAGAGAAGTCAAATATCTGAAGTACTGTGAACAGGAGTTCAAAGAGTATCAAAAGTTTAAAGCCAAAACAGAATTGAAATCGAGCTGGAGACAGAGAGAGAGAAAACAGTATGTTATACTTGCAATTAAGAAAACTTTCTATGTTTCTTTGTATCTTTAAAATGCACCTGTATTGCCAGACAGGATTTTCCACAGTATTTTCAAAAAAATCAGGATGGACATAATCAGAATAGCTTAGCAGCTCTTTATTTCATATTTACAGTTCTTAAGAATAGAAAAGATGATCCTAGTTCATGTTGGTGCATTTCTTGGTCTAGTGAAACCCCCTGCAAAAGCATTAGAGCCTATGAACATTTAAAAACTATAAATTTGCTTTTCATTTTGCACCAGTTGCTTGTTCAAAAAGTTACATTTTGGCAACTTCCCTATAAACTTGCTCCTTCAAGCAAGGATGGATTGCAGCCTTCCATTCTTTACTCACATAGGAATTTTGCCTATCCGTTCTTTGGTAAATGGTTTAATAATACTAAATAACTAAACTGTCATTTCTTTGGTTGATTGATGTAGCCCTACATGATGCCTCTTTTCATTAATTTGTGACAGCACTGACACAATCCACTGAAAAGCAATGGGCTCACATACAGGTTTCACAGCTTAACAGTGCATTATTTTCTGGTATGCTTTTTCCTTCAGTGTGTGACTACAGAAAACAAAAGAAGAGTTGGAGGGGCAAGAAAATGCACATTATACTGTGTTTCTGGAGCTGGAGAAGGAGATAGTAATTTAGAGACAAGAAATACTTCCCTCATTGGATGCTTAGAGCCCATTATCACCTTTAGAACCAGCAAGCTTCTTATTGAAAGACCTCTATTTCAGGAGAACATGTTTAGCTTTGGAAATAAAGAATCTTGCAGCAAGAGATTATTGTTTCATTAACCTTACGAATTTGTTTGCTCACAGTGTGGTTAAAGAACAATTGATTTGGACCCAGTTTCCCCACTGTTTTTCATTAATACAGTTATAATGAATATTCTCTTTAAATAATAGTTTTCAAAGCTCTGTCTGAACTGCTTTTACTTGCCATCATCAGTTTACGAACTTACTGTTACTTAATCCTGGCAAGTGCTTACAAACAGAAAACCAAGTCCATTAAAATATATTGTTCCCTCAAAGAAATCAGTTTTATTTAGAACAAACAGCTTTTAGTAAGCTCACTGTAGCTGTGCATTTCTGTCAAAAGACTATTATCCCTCAGAGAGATCAAATGGTGTTATACAGAAGTTTTAATATTTACCAGTGTAAATGAGTAACAGCTCATGAATATTAATGCTCACCCTCCATCCAGAGAGGACTCTTTGGTAAGTGGTTCTGCTGCTCCTGGGTTTCAATAGCCAGGTCAGACACCATGTAACTGAGCAGAGCCTGTCAAGCAGAAATTAAATCTATCAGAGGAAGACAGATTAAACTCTATACGGGTGAGTTCACTCTTTCCATGACTCACCAAACTGTTTGAGGGTCACAGACTCCTGTCAAACAAATGTCCATGTGGTCACAGTAGACACTAAAGCACAAAAGACAACTGACACACAGGGGATTTGCAGAGAGGATCTTCAGCTGACAAGCAATAGCCAGCCCCAGTGCTCTGCTTCGTCAGAGTAAAGCACAGCCAAAGAGAAAGCAGGATCAGTGTGAGGCTCCTGCGACCCAAAATAAACACTGCAAATTGGGGTTAGGCAGTGTTAAAGACATGCCCCTTCAATTTTCTACAGCCAGGATCTCCCTGTCATGTACTTCTAGCACTTTGATTGAACTTTGGTCAGATTTAAGAGAGGTTTGGTGCCACTAGACAGGACTCAGTTTGAAAAATGGTCTTGTTTGCTACTTTGAAGTTTAAATATTATAGCAATATTCCTTGTCCTTCCTATTGAGCTAGTTCTAAATTAAAACCAAGGAAAATTCAACAAGCATGTCCCTAGCACCTGCAGCACAGTGTTTGCAGTTAGAGCGCAAACAGGAAGAGAACACTGCTCCTCTGCTAAATCAATATTTAACTAGCAGCCTGCTCTACACAGATATGTAAATATCATACAACTGACTAATTAAAAAGCTCACCTCTCTGTTATCGGGCCTGGACTTCATTAGTACAGCACCGCAGAGCATCTTCCACAGATTTCTTTTGATTAACAGGGCTGCAAACTACATATATGTAAGTCAATCATATGGTCATGGCTTATCTGGGAAGCCCAGCCACCACCCCGCCACTGCAGCTCTGTCATTACTCCCCAGAAGAGGCAGCAGCCTCAAGGGGAGCCTTGTTCCCCACCACAGGGGCACTCTTAAGAGTTTTGATTAAGAAAATACTCCAAAAGACAGAGGGATTTCAGAGCGTTTTCCTAACAGTAAGGCCAAAGAGGCAGCGGTTCAGGGCTCTACTTATCAGCTCCCCTCTCTCCCTAGAGCAAAGTAATTTGGGGAGCTGCAGGAATGCCCCAATGGAAAGGGAGTAATCTTCCTGAGAGCCAATTTCCTCCTCATCTCTGTTCCCAAGTAATACAGGAGACAAGAGATTACACATCCCATCAGGATCCCTTAATCTGTCAAATACAATCCTAGATGTTCAATTACCTGTAGGGTCAGCTTTGCATCATCTCCTGTCTGGCCATTCCAATTCTGCCCTGAAAATGTTTTTGTTAAGACACATTACAGGTTTTCCTGCATGGTTCTAGAAGAGTGAAGCAGAATGAAAACAGTAAATTTATTATGTAGGATGTTATTTTAAAGCAAATGTATCATAGTTATGTGACAGTGTAACATCAGTCCTCTCCCACCCCAAATAACCATCTTTCAGCTGGTGTTAGCTCCAGAATGTGAGACAACAGCTTCCTGTATCAAAATACACTTACAGTACCCCCATCCTATACCCTGGGATAGGGATGAAGGTGAAGGGGTTAAGATCTGACAGCAGAAATACCACATGTGTCTCTGGCTTATCAGATTTATAGATTTATTCTGTAAAAATCCTGACTATCTCTTCGGGGTGTTTCCCTCTATTTTTAGAACATGTCTGAATAGCTGCAGTTCCATTTCTTATCTGGTGCATTAACAAGCATAAACGTATGTCACACACTTGGGAAAGACAGATGTAAAAACCTGAAGTTTCTGAGCATGTAGGTCCCCAGAGGCTTAAGCCAGCCTGAGGCCATGCCACCCCACTATTCCCACCCATCCCACACCATTCCTACCCACCTTTTGCATGCTCCTGTAATAAGCACTTTGGGAAGCTAAAAGGGGGAGAAGTGAAAAGGTGGATAAGCCACACAGCATCAGCAGTGTCTGGAATTTGGAAAATCCTATTTAAACAAACAGGAAAGGATTAAAACGCTACGAATGGGCCTAGTCCATTCCTAAATCCACCTAAGTGTATCATATCCCTGACACTTGGCAGCAAAGCATGGCACAGACCACAGACCTTTACATTTCTGCTTTTCCCTGGGGACTACAAACTCCAATTCTTGGTTGGGACCCAGCCCCACACGTGGCTGTCACTGGCTTGTGCTTGGGTAAAACCACTTGTGTGTGATTTTGGTGCAAGTCTGGGAACTGCTTCTGGGAAAGCACCCGCACCCATTTTCTTTACCTGGGAAGCAGAGGTCACACCTCACACCTGAAGGAAATAGTTTGGCTCCAAGGACAATCTGCTCTCTGAACTCCACTGCAGGCTTTGCCCTCTGCTGTTAACCTCTTCCAGTCCCTGGTGAACAGGAGCTGTCCTGATGCCAAACGAGTCTCACCAAGCAGACACCAACACAGGTCAGCACAGCAAAGGAGGCTCCTGGCTGCGGCCACAGGGTTTGGAGGAGCTCTGCCCTGGAACCACACACAGCCAGAGGCTGCCCTTTTGTGTGAGAGAGTTCATTACTGCTTTGGTAGAAGCAGGTTGTTTTAATCTCCCAATTTAGTGTTTCTAGATTAACGTAATTCCCACACTAATCCTGTTCCTTAAGAATCTGTAACAATCATAAAAAGAATGCAGCTTGACCAGATTATATAGCTAACTATGAAATATAACAGTATCAATAAGAATATAAATATGAGATAACATAACAAAAATACCACTAGGGAAATGTCTCATTAAAGGAGGATTTCTAGGATACAAAACATGTTTTACAAGTTGTTATAACTAAATTGCCAGGAAATGTTTCATTTGAGTAATACAATATATTACTGTATTTTAATTATCTCATGAGATTAACATAAATACAACTTACTGAGTCATTAATTTCCGCTGTTGTAATATTAAAATATTAAAGTTGACAGAGCAGTGCACTGCTGCCCTGAGTTACAGACCCCTCCTGGAGAAAAAGCTAACACACAGTCAAGAGGTGACCACTTACATCATCTGGATTATTACAGGCAACGAAGGATTAATAAATAAATTTAAATGCAAACATCTTTCAAAGAGTGCTAATGGAGTAGTGGTTTGTTTTTAATTATCTAACTCAAACGTTGGGTCAATCTAGACATGACAACAGAACAAAACATCTGAAAAGCTAAATGTCTTTATGGAATTAATTCATGTGTGCAGCCAGTGCAAATGGATGACATCAGTTTAGACAGGTTTAAATAACCACTAGCTAGACACAGACAGATTTTGTTCTTAATTCAAATTTTATTTAGAATTTAATTTTATAGTTTAAAAAGTATGCACATTCTGTAGGTATAAAAGTTTAAAAAAATACATCGATTTATTGATAAATGCTTCAGGTTAAATTTACATTTTCATTCATATCATTATATTGCAATAATTGTTTTGCATCTTTTAACACTTATAAAAATAAATTAATGAGATTGAATAAACCATTGGAACCATGCTAAAATAATTCCTTAGAAAAGAGGGGTGAAGTTTGCCATAGCAATTCTTAATTCCTTGCTACTGTAAATAAATAACGCTTCAATTAAGCAGTATAAGGAAGTACAGGTTAGCAGAAAAGCACTTACCCACAGGGTGAATGGAAAGGCATGGTGGGTTGCCAAAAATTGTACCAAAAGATGTAGAATTAATTTCTACCCTGCAAGCTGAGAGCAACTCTGTGTCTGACCTCTCAAAGCACCAAAACCTTCTCACCCCCACCTGCCCAAATCCCCCCTTTCTTGGGGGTGTGTACGTGACCTGTAGAGGACAAGGAATGACTCCACGTGTCCTTCTGCTTAGAAGGACTATCAAAACATCTCTATACAATTTGATAACTATTTGGTAACTATTTTTAATTGAATCAAGAATGCATTTCCTTAAAGTGAAATGTTTAATGGCTCACCATAAATGACCAGAGATAAAAGAGGCTCTGAGCAGATGGTGATAGCTGAATCTAATAAGGTCACAGTGAATTGCGATCCCACCCAAACTCCCCAGGAGTAACAACACTCCACCCATTCAAACCCCTGTCATAACTCTGGTTTCCATTTCTGGGAGAGTAATTAAAAAAAAAAAATAAAAGTAACTGGCTTTGTGCTGAACTTGAATCTTGCATCTCCAGAGCCACAACCCTTTAGAGAGGGCGCAAATGCATCTAACTACCAGCAGCAGCCAAGGGTACCACAACAAAAATACATGAAACTCTGGAGAAAAAAACCATACCAAAACATCAAGAATAAAGTAACAGGTTACGAGGGAAAACAAAAATTATTTTTTGAAAACTAAATACCTTCCAGACCTTCTTTATACGTGAAAAAACCCATGGAGGAAGAAACAAACAATGAAGTTAAAAAAAAACAAACAAACAGAGAAAGGGTGGTGTGTGTGTGAGAGTTAATAGTCAACACCTGCAAACCGCTGTTCCTGCAATACACAAGGTCATTTACATTAATCATTCACCCTACCTCCTCTCTGGCCACGTTTCCGTGCATAAATCAAATGCTGTGTTACCCAAAGGGTAACCTCGTCCTGGCATCACTGAACATGTCTTCCTAGAAATGGGAACATTTCGTAATTCTTAGACCTTTCCTTTCCAAAGATGGCTACAGACACATGCACATTTATACATAGATATATACAAACAAGGTTAGAAAAATATTTATTTTTGCTTGTTTAAATAATTACTGGAAAGTGTTAATACAGTAATACGTTAATATTTGTACAATTAAAACTTTATATATAAATATTATATAAAGCATTTTTCATAGCAGCCATTGCATACATAGTAAAAGAAGTCTATCTGAAGTCCCTGCTGCAAATCTCAGGCCAAGCAGCATTCATCCTCTTCTGAGAGGAACATCTGTACCGGAGCCAGGAGTTCAGGAATGAGGAGTTCTGCTGCCACTGACAGCAGAGATGTTGCTTTATCTTCTACCAGGTATAGCCCAGGCCACCTAAGTGCATAGTGTTTTTAGGGAGAAATGCCACTATGTGGAATCACATCACAGCCTAAGCTTGTCTCCAACACACAGATCAGGACAATGCTGTCTAACAAAAAGGCAGGAACATTACGGAATGGCTTAAAATGTGCTAACACAAGGTGGGCCATGGCCTTACCACAAGGTGTTCAGGGGCACCATCACTCCTCACACAGCTAGGGAAGCCCAACAAGGGGCATGGAGGCACAAGGAGGAGATGTCATGCAGGACAGGATTTAATAACTCATGTTTAGTTTGTTTTTATTGAGTTCCCTTTCCAGGTTTCCTATGAGAGTATCAATACTTTCCTGCAGGTCCTTGAGGTTTGCTCTGTGATCCACTGCAGAGTCCATAGCTGGCACTGTCAGGTAGCTCCCAAAGGGGTGCTCTCCAGGGCTGGGCTGCGGGCGTCTCGCAGGGACATCCACCTCCTCGGCTTTGCTGCTGTCATCCCCACTCTCCGTGTCTTCCGAAGGGACATCATCGTAGTCTGCCTCACCCAGGCAGTCCCTGGGGTTTAAGAAGTAGTTCTCCCCACAGCTGCTCCAGTCCCCAGCATAGCGGTTGCTCGACGGGCTGTCCAGACCTGCTGGCCTTGGTCTGAGCACCCCCGACATCTCGGTACCACTCAGGTTCAGCATCTGAGGTCTCTGCCTCTTGGGCCTCAGGTAATTCAGGGAGGATGAGTGCTCAGGAAATGCATTCAGATGTGCTGGTTCTTTGGCAGGTGAGTGATGAACTAAAAGAGAGAAGTTAAACCAGTCAGAACCAAATCCGTGCTGCAACAAAAAAGTCCATGGCAGATGCCCACTGTCCTCCCTTGATGTCCCACTAAGAACATGCATGAATACATGCAAGCTTACAGCCAGTACATTGCACATTTTTTGCCACAGTTTGATATAAAATAATTAGGAGAAACTACTGTAAAATCTCAATTTTGAAGATCCATGCCAGATTCAAACTGCAGCAGAGAAGCCTTTCTAAAAGTAGAAACTCTCAGAACACCAATTAAATTCACTGTACGAGTTAATCACCATCCAGCTCTGGGTCAAAGAAAAGCAAACAGCTCAGCTCACACGCTTCGTCCAGGCTAAGGAGTAACAGAAGGCAGGCACAGCAAAAGAGGTTAAAACACAACAAACATACCACCACTGAGAAACACCTAGAGAAGCTGACAACACACCAAGAGCTGAGCTCTTGTGCTTCTCTTCTGCCCTAACGTTCTGTGCTATTAAAGAAGCTCACTTGCAGTAATTTTTCTGTGCAGCCACAAGCCCATGGCAGACGTACACTCACACAGGTTTCTGGCAGTGTTACCTGAGCTCACAATTGCACAGCACAAGTTACTAACAGGCTCCTCCGCTGTTACCCGCTGCCTAGGGCAAACAGCACAACTCTTCACTGACCTGTGCCTATCGCCTGTCCGAGCTGCAAAACTTCTTCTGGTTTTACACAGACCATTGCTTCTCCTAACGAGCAGCAGAGACTTTCTATTCCCATTCACCACTGAAAAGGCAGTGCGCACAAACCCATGCAGTTCACTGTCTGACCCCTCCTTGTTAGACTCCCCACACACAAGCACGAAGGCTCAGTCCTGAAAAGTGCCCAATCCTTCTCCTTCTGGACTCACATTACAGGCCTCTCCAGGCGATTTTACTTTAACAGTAACTTTGCACAGTAACATGCAATAACTCTCACTGCTTTCCCCCCACTTTTACTACAACAAAAACCCTTCTGTTTAGACTATGCTCCATTAAGACAAAGGGCCATGGGTTAACAATAACTTGCCAGTGTTACATGGTCTAACCAAACAAGGACTATTTGTTTTCGGTTGGAAATATACGGAAATTGAAGTATTGCACAACATGTTGGTTATCAAGCTGTCTCAAACTACAGAAGATTAAATATAAGGGACCAGACTATGATCCTTCCATTCAGTCCAAGTGTGCTGCTTACACTGTGTGGTGTTCACCTACTCAAGTCTCTGCATTTGCATTTTACTTCCCTTTTAGCACCACATCCTGCACACTTCTTGCAAGCCAAAGGATAGCACTCAGCTTTTTCTTCTAAGTGAGGGAAAACTCTACCACTTACCCTACTCCCACCCTCTTGGAGCAATACATACTCCTATGGGCAGAGCTACATCCACTTGGTTTTGTAGTCCACAGCAGCCATGCCATAACCCATCCCCAGGGTTTCATGATTAGTTTCTGCACAGTATTTGCTGCCCAAAGAAGCTCTCGGTCTCCCTCTTCCTCTACCTACGTGTCCCATCTCTCCTGTACCAACTCACTGAGCTGACTAAAAGCTTTTCATTTCTGGGGATCAGCAGCTTCAGAGCTGCCCACCTGCAGCTGACAAGGGAGCAGCAGTGTCTTCAGTCACCTCAAACCCATTGTGGAGCAGCAACATTTTTCCTTATGCAAAGCCCCACAAAAACATATAGAAGTTGCAGAGCTCTTATTCTAAGGATGTTTTCAACTCTGCCAAATTACAAGGGCAGAAATAAATTAATCCCATCAGGTTAAAGCTCGAGAGCAGGAAAAAAAAATCTCCAAACTCTCTAATTCAGATGTGGAAACTTTAATGTCACTGGGTTTGTGTTTTCTAGTGTCTTTACTCACATAAAGTCTTCACCCTTTCTTACATTATACTCAAACGCTGCCATCTGGTAAGAAAGCAATTAACTAACAAACTTCCCATTTAGCAAAGTGACCAAATAGAAAGAGTATATTATAAAACTGTCATGATTTCTTTAGATTAATAGGTGATGCCACAGTACCTCACATTTTAAGAATTCTGATGCTGCTTAGAATCATGAATCATGCTGCTCAGAATCCCATGAATTAATGTACAGTGTCACACAGTAAAAACATACAGCAATGGTTTAGCTTTTTTTGCTTGATCAGATTCATGAAACAGTACCTGGCCACAACTGAAGTAAGTAGTGAAGAACCTCTATGTGCTTTTTGAAGTCCAGGGCACTAGCAAGCTCCTCCGAGTCTGTGAAGACTCTGTTGTTATGGTTGGTGGTCTCCTGCCTCTGGCTCAGTAACACAGGGCCAAAACACACAGCTAAATTCTGGCACGTCATCTTATTTACTTCATGGTAAGAAGCCACCAGTTTCAGGTGATCCAACAGCATCTTCAGAGTAGCCTAAAGAAACAAAATACTGCTCAGGAAACCAAACACTAGACAACTGTGGTGCTGGTCACTGCTCTAGAGGGAAAAGATCAAGGGTGATAGCTCTGGTTTTACTACCAACACCCATCAACAGAACATCTAAGTGCTGAATTAGAAAAGTTGTATTTGACTAGGACAGAGCAGACCAATTAAGACAGACTTTCTGGTAAAACTCAGTTTGTTTCTTATCTGAACTCAGATCTACACGGATGAGTTTTCTCACAGTAAAAAGGGTACATCAGGAAGGGAGGAGAGGCTGCAGAAGCAGCACAGATGATCCAGCTACGTTAGAAAATAAAGAAACCCTCGATATGATGTCAGCATCTGAACAAGCTTTCAGGTAACTCCCGGATATCATGCAGGTTCCTCGCTCACTCCCTTCCCCCAGAAGGGGCTAACAGTGGCTTCCTACACAGGAGAATTTGGCTGGTAACAGTGCACAGCTCTCTTACACTGCACAGCATAAGAAGCAAAGGCTTTATTGCACATACTTAAGGAAGAGGAATGGATTTGCCCAGGTAATTACGACACACAGATCAGAAAGCTCCACAGAAGTGGAGCAGGACAACACACAGGAATACTCATTGATCTAATCATGTAAAACTAGTGATTGCAGCAGTTTTAAAGAAACAATATAAAATGAAAACTAGAGCAAATCCAGCAATGCAGACACTCCAATTCATTGTAGCATGGGCATATTTTCAAATATGCAGAGCATCACAAATCCAAGTGAACCACTTGATCTGATAAACAGTTCTGAGACATTTTATATCCAGCGTGAAAATGTTCCTTTATTTTCTGAAGCTTGAGATTTACTTGAATATGCTGACACTACTCACCTTCTCAACGTCTGGCAGGCAATCCAGGAGGGCTGCTGTGTGCTCAGAGTCACTTGGGTCATTCTCACAACCATTCGCTGTCATTTTCAAGGGATTTTTCACCATGGCATCCAACACTGCTTCGTAGAGCTGCTTGGTTATCAGGGGAGAGGGCAGCTCTCGCAGATAATCCTTTAGGACACCTAATGAGACACAACAACAGCTGCCTTTAACAAGCTGCAGATTCACTTTGCAGCAATTTTTGGGTGCATTAAGGCACATCAACTTCACCCATTCTGTAACAAAATCCTCTGTGTCAGTGACAAAGCTCGCACTCAGGAGCAAGAGATGGGAGGACAACACCAAAAGGGCGCAGCAAAGAGGGGCTGGGGCACAGGGGTTGCTGAACGTGCAGGACTGGGGACACTGAGCACCAGGTGAGCACCTCTCCAAGCTTCCCTCACGTTCAGGGTGAGGGGAGGCAAGGAAAGGGCTCTGAGCAGTCCATCTCCCAAGGAAAGTCACCACCAAAGTCCAGCTTGATGATCCCTCCTCTTTTATATAAGCCTATCAGTTAGTTTTTCTGTTCTGTTTATTTTCAGCTATAAAATTAGGAGCACACATCCCAGTACTGGTGGCATGTACAGTGAAGCACGTGGTGCCTTCACACCCAGCAGCACAAACCAAACGTGCTCATGAGAGGGAGCCACCAACACCCCACCACCCCTGGGAACCCTGCAGCCCCAGCACACCACCCGCTCCTGCTGGGACAGATGTGCTCCACACCCGCAGGAGACACTGCCCAAAATGCCCAGGCACTGAGCCCTCCCTGCTGCAGAGAAATACTGCACCATTTCCAAAGCTGGGGATGTGCTGGGGGAGAGGATGTTTCTAGGGATTGCAACAACCAGGCAAGCGCCTCATTAAACCCTATTCTTTCCACAAATGCACTGAGTGTTTGCAATCTTGTAAGCTGGCTTTGGAACCTGGCTGATAACCTCATTTGAAAAGGGGTTTCAGTGACTGCAAGAATAATAATGAAAAAACCCAAAATATTAAGGCTTCTAACAGCAGCCTCTGGAAAGTACATAGCGGGATGCTATCCAGCAGCAATATCCAATACAACCAACAAAAAAAATGAAGGAAACAAGCCTGCTTCCCAGCAGCTTTTATTTTCCTTTAAAAATTGCATTCTGTGCCACAAATATCTACTAACTTTAACTAGATCACAACTGCATTTAAATATTTCGTTAAGAAGAAACGATGAATTACAAGAAACTGTTTAAAAGCAGGTACTGCAGTTAACAAAGCAGCCTGTCCTCCAAACAGGTAGAGTTGGAAAGGCAGAAGATTTTTTAGCAGGCACTCCTCACAGACTTGTAAAACCTCACATCACAGCAATTACCATCACACTGTGCTATTTAACAAAGCAACAGTTTTCATTAACTCAAGTCTGTGTAACCGAGCTGTAAAATGAACTGTACAGCGTGGGCTTTGTTACAAGGTTGTTTCTAAAAAAGTACAGGGAACAGAAGTCAACGTTTGGCCCTTCACATGCAGAATGGAAGAGTTGGCTTCTACCTGTATAAATATTTTCATTTAGAAAGAATCCTGCACTTGCAGCAGCACAGCTACTGAAGCTGTGTTGCAGGAGCAGCATTACCTGAAGCAGCAGTGCCCTGAACCTGAGCTGCCACATCACCTCCCACTGCAGCATGGCCATGGGGCAGCCAGGCAAAACCATCTCTGCAGACACCACACAGCCTCCAGGAGCTCTCTCTGTGCTTAAAATGGGAACATCCCCTCAGGAACACAAAGTATGCACACAACCATTTTTTCCTGAAAAAATATTTCCCCTGGTGGTTTGGCGGGATTTTTTGTTTGCTTTAGAAAGAAAACGCACTTTTGGTACTTCTCCACTTAAGTGGCTAGTTTTTGTTTAGTAACTTACTCACATTCCTCCCTTCCCACCAAGTATTTTTTCTTCCCTGAATTTAGAGGCTCATGTTTCCTATGTGGATTAGCTGGTTAAAATATTTATGAAACAAACGTGGCAGATGCTGGTGCTGTACAACATGATCTGGGCTATCTTCCATTTTTCATAGGCAAAATATTAGCAAGACATGCTGACTTCTATCAAGATCTCTGTTTCAGTTGTCCTTTTTTTGGAGGCAGAGGCTGAAATCAAAATCAGCTTACAGTAGGAAATGGTATGTTCTAATCAAATTAGCTTATGCTGTTGAAACACTCACAACTGTCTATTAATAATTATTTAGCAGGAATTCCTGCAATAGCATCCACAATCATAGGACTACCACCTGCCAAAGGACTTTCTCCTGTTCAGCCCTGGATAACAGGATGGTTTAGGAGCCATGAATGCCCCCTGACCTTTCTAAATCCTTTTGCTATTCACTCAGCTAAATTAGCCCTCTAAGAGGCTGCTGTTATTTTTTTCCATGGATCTACACTTCCCGCTGCTGCCAGCCCACTAGCACATTCCTCTTGACACAACCACACACAACAAATTTAGACAGAGAGCAGAAATTGCCATCCACTTCATTAATTCCTCATTTTTCTGACCCACTGAGCTGTTAAGAGTATTGCAAGCTTTATGCAGAGATATGAATTTACGTGGATGCCAAGAGACCCGATGCAACAACACAGCTACAGGTCAGTTCCATGAACTGCCTGCATGCCTCAGTTTGATCCATGAGCCCACTCCATTGTGTGTAAGCCTGTGCCAATCCCAAGAGCATTTCTCAGTCAAGATTTAATCATTAAATGTTCATCCTTTAGTCTTTGGAGAGCTGTCAAAAAAAAATATTATTAATCTTTTTGGAAAGGAGCGCTACTCAAATTTCAAAAAGGACATAAGGCAGCACTTCTCTTCAAATCAGCCAAGATTTATGCTGAGGATTCATATTCTATGGAACACATGTTTTGGCTGATGGAAGTATGAATCATGTGCAGCAGCCTCAGCATTAAGTAATCAGGGGAAACATTCCCTCTCGACCCAACTCCCTAAGCACATGCAGCAAGCTTTGTGGGCTCTTTTATTCCTAGCACTAAGCGCAGTGGCTAACTCAGCTGTCCACAAAAACTGTAGGTTCCCCTGTCAATCCACACCAGGCAGTTTCCAATAATTAGAGTGACTGCATTTTGGTCAGTGGAAGCTATGAGTGCCAACACCCCTTCCCCCCTGTTCCCCCAGCCCACAGAGCCCCTGCAGTCAGTCCTTGCAGCACAGCACTGACACAGGCAGTGCAGGCACTTGGACAGCACAGCTGCAGGGCTACCAGGGAAAGGAATCTGCTTTTCTAATGTGTTTTTCCCTTGTAAGGAAAGCAGCATGTAAGCAAACTTTTGCAATAGAACGCATACAAAAGGACACCCAGCAGATTTTCTGTAAGGCAGAAAACAAAGCTGTAGTCTTTTCACTTTTGCAATGCAAACTCTGGATGCAAAACATTATCCTCCAGTAGTACCACCAAGCCACACGTGCATGGTCACCAAAAGTTCACCACCACCACCAAGGCTTGGAGCAATGTATATGGAAAAGTGTACTTCGATTTCTCAATTTGACCACCACAGCACAAACTCCTGAGGGAAAGATCAGACTATGTTGCTGCCCTTCCAGAGCTGTGCAGTAGCACTGAGTTCTCCTGCAGACCAGACTTCGGCTTCAGCCAGTTCTGGCTGGTTCTGAGAGTACAATATACTCGGGAAAATCAAAATGCTTAGGAAATGTTCCAGGTTCTTTTGTATATGGCTAAGTATTAAATTCCTACACCCTTTCCCCATGATATCCCTGAACCACTTCTACAAACACCGTTTTATTTTAACGATTACTTGTAGTATGGAAGTGCAACACTGTTTTTAGTATCTAAAATAAAAAAAGAGTAACAACAAAGTTTTCCGGTACCCCAAAGTTTACATTAACCAAATTGCAGTTTGCTATTTCTCTGCTTACAAGTCAATATCAGACAGCTTTTGCTGCTGGCAGAAAGCAACAGAGGGGTTTTACTCCACCTTATGAGTTGATCAACAAAAATTTGAGAAAATAGGACTTCAATAATTTCATGGAACAACCTAATCTTAGAAGTTCTCACCACTTTTCCTCATTAATTTGTTTGTAAAGAGAAGAAAATGACCCAGTTTAAAAGATCATTTATACTTTTTACCTTTACTGTACACCTTGTTTATAAAAGCTGTATAACATCAGAGTGAAACACTGGTGAGTTAATGGCTGGACTTGATGATCTTAAAGGTCTTTTCAACCTAAACAATTCTAGGATTCTATAAATACAAGTTTCTGATGCTGAGAATGCTGGTACTTGTAGACAATACTGAACCCCCACAGCCAAAGGCAAGTAAGGCAAACTGACTGGCTGCACACTCTGAACCAAGAGGTTTATGTAACTCAGTAAATGTCATTGAGTAGTATCTTCTGATAACATGTTGCGTAATTATAAAATGTAATGAATAAAATTAATTCCCAGTACATTGAAATAAAATAAAACACCAAACAGGGTATAACTCTCCTATATAGCTGGATGTTGGATATTACAGAAAGGGTTTTGGCACAGAAAATTTATACCCCAACTACTGTTGCACTTTCCATCCCTTGCTACACAGGCAGTGAATGCTTCTGACTAATTTCTCAGAGCAACTGGCTTACTCAGTGATGCCTGAAATTAGATCAACTTTAGCTTATGTAACAAGTATCAATAGTTATAAAACTGTTCCAGTTTTAAGCAAACCAAAAAAACCTCAACTTACTTCAGTTCTGCAGCGCAACTCCTGTGAAGAGACCCATGTAAGGAGCTGATGCAGACAGGCCTCCCAGGACCTTCTTACCTGTGCCTGGAGCTTGCTGTGTGACACCAAGTAAAGGTGTCTCACTCCAGGGAGCAGGACAAAGCTTAGTAAGGTTTTTTAAAAAGCAGTGATCAAATGAAGGCACTTTCCTGCAGCTCTAACTAGCCTATGGGAAATCTGTTTCCATAACTCCTGCAATCTCCAACATACAGGGGAGAACAACAGCTGATCCCAGACAGCCCTGGGTCACATGGTGCAGAGCCACCAGCACAGCAGAGGTGCCTGATCACCACCAAGCTTTTCCAGATCTGCTCCAATAGAAACCAATGGCAGAGGTTTAATCAGCTCCAAGACCCCAGCTCCTTTCAGACTCCCACTTCCCTCTGTACCTGGTGGAGCAGTTACTGAAAGCAGCTCCTTCCACATCGTCCCCTCCCTACAAACCACTGCTGCTTCACCCATACTTACACATCCCCACACTAACTCCCAGCCAGCTTTCAGCAGCAGTTAAAGGCTTGTTAAAATTACAGTAGAACACACGAGTTCAAAGCACAATCTCACCTTTTAAAAGGTACACGACGGTACAAGTCTGTTAGAAGAAAAGCAAGGAAATGTGTTACCTGTTATGACATTAATGTCTGGGTACTGGCTTTCACAGAGGGTGACAGCCTTGCTGTCCCTCTCAAAGGCCTCTCGAAGCTCTTTCTTCACCGCTGCCGAGCCGCAGAGCCGGTACAGACCCACCACCTGCAAGCAAAAACATCGGCCCCACGTCAGCCCCTGGCCTGCAGAGGGACCAGAAATTGCCACCGTGTGCTGTGTCATCAGAGAGCAACTACTGCAGCTGGCTGGGAATGCAAGCTCGGGACAGCCAACAGTGCAAACCATCACCCCGCACAGGGCTGGACACCCCACAGGACACACGGCGGGGGCTGTGCAGCAGCGACTGAATGGCGCTTCTGTTTTCACAGCAGTGAATGTGCTGAGCGATGTTTTATTGACATAACACAAGTTTTAAATTGGAATTATTTAATGTTTTGCTTTCACGCAAACTCAGGAAAGAAATACAGATTAAATATGTATTTGCTTCTCACCCTACTCATTGAGTCCACCATTATTTTTCCTGGCATAATTGTTTAATTATACAAAATAGAATTCAAACTTCAGCAGAAAGAAGTGAGAAGTGTTTAGAGCTTTACGTAGACAAAATTACATTAAAAATACAGTTATTAATCACTAGCAGAAAAAAAGGTCATACAACTGATTCCATACTAAAAATAATCAAAGTTACAAACCAATTAATAAAGCAACACAAACCCAAAAAAAGCAAAAACATTTTCCTACAGTATTACCTAGTAAAAAAATTAAAATTTAATTTAAACCGTTAACCTGAGTTTCAAGAAAATTATGAATACTCCATTATTACACCTATAATATGTTGTTTTAAAGTTGACAAGATGGTGACTTCCATGTATTTCAAATGATATTTAAAGTTTTCTGCAAAACAGGGGTTATTTAACATGCTTAAGGTGATAGGAGTGAAACCCTCACCACTCTTGAACTGAATTACCAGTTAAATCATGTGCTTTCATGTACTGAAATTTTCCACTTTATCATTTCTCATTTTCATCAACACCATTTATAGAAAGCACTCCTATGATCTTAGAAAACTAAATCTTAAAAACATTCATTTTATTTTAATTAACATTATAGGTAGCTACCTGAGCAGTAAAAGGTTAATTCAAAACTACCATAGACTCAAGACAAAAAAATACCCAAAACCAAACCAAACAAAAAAATCCCACCTGTACTGCCTTAAGACCATGAGAATGCAGGTCTGCAAGCAAGAGTATTTTTCTGGTCATATATTAATTCCTGTTAAATAAATTGAAAGTTACCCAATGGAATTTGTACTCCCCCTTTCTCAAGACTGAATACAATCTAATATATGTCTACGAAAATTTCTTTTAAACTTTTAAAGTTTCCTACTGCCATATCTGAAATTCAGGTGGAGATTATGCACCATGACAGTAGTCTGCAGCCTATAGGAAAGTCAAAAACGCCAGACAAGCACGTGGTTAAAAGAAAAAGTTAACAATATATTTTGCAGTTTTGGTTCTCCCTGTACAAATAAAAAACCAGATTTCATGCTCAAAAGCACCAGGTACATTCAGATAACTCAGATCTCAGTTGCTTCATTACCAGTGTTGCCTTGATTACCCAATATCAATTTGCATGACTAGGTGCTAATAAGCCCATAATAAAATGCTGAAACCATGGGACACGTGCACTGGAAAGAATAAAACTTCTCTTTTCCAGTGGTTTGGATGTTAGGAGTTAGGAGAAGTATTCACGCGCCAAATCACACAGTTATCATCAGCAGTGACTTTCAGCAAAAGAGCCACACAGAAGCACCATTTCCCTCTTTTGTTCATGACCTGGGTTACAAACAGCAGAGCTAATCTCATCACACCTGGAAGCATACCCAACCTGTCAGCAATTTAAAATAGTAACAGTGGTAGGTGTGACTACTTTTCAATTTCACCTGAGTGAGAACAGGTGCAAAAGACAACGAGGACTCACATATGCTGTGGAACAGCAGGCAAGAGTCCTCCCACCAGTTTCAAATTAATTGCCAAGGGGAACATCTGAGCTTAGGACTGTGCATAGTCCTTCCTAACAGACCTCTTGTCTAGCATCCATAACTGGTGATCTGTTTCCATACCTCATTTCTCACACATATTTTTGTTCCTTACATCAACCAAAAAAACTATATTGGTATGAAAAAAAAGACACTGGGCACTTCTGCTTTGCAGCAGTTCCAATTTAGAGAATAACCTGAAGAAAGACAAGGAGCAGTGGTGTGGGGAAAGAACTAATTCAGCCCCTCAGGGACTCATCCTCATCCTAATGCTGTGTCCAAAGCGATGACAGAGATGGGTCTTAGGCACACTGGCTTCAGACTGCACCAAAAGATGTGCTCCTCATCTCTGTGTCACTGTACACAGTGTCTCAGGTTTGGGTTGGAGGGAACAGTGAACCACAGCATTTTTAAATTCAGATGTGTGTCCCTACAGAGTGATCCATGTCTCAGGGGTCAAGCATTTTCAAGTTCGCAACTGATCTCTGCTTTCTCAGGGTGACTCTACACACTGGGGGCTGCAGGTTTGTTTCACCATCCCCACTCCTAAAACTCTGCTGGGAGCAGCTCCTGAGAGCAAGTGTACTTCTCTACAAAGGCCAAGCTGGAAGCACTGATTGCACACAGCCCTGTTATTCTTCCCACATTACAATGGCCAGTGTTCACCACACAGAAGCAGCAAATGAAAAAAAACTGACTTGTAAAGATGTTTTTAATTTCCCCCATTTCCACTCACTGCTCACACTGCAACAACAGCTATCTCAACACAGAAATATCGACAAAAGAGATTAAAATATGCACAGTACCTGACAGCCTCTCTTTTCAATCTCCAGAATGCATTTCTGCAGCAAAAGTGGCACCATCAAGCCTGCATTTTCCTTCTCTACAACTTTTCGAGCATCTACCCCAAACATCACGGGCTCCCGGTCTGTGTCAAGGCCATCAAGAGAGTTCTCCCACTGCTCCATGAGCGACAGCTTGACATAAATAAGCCCCCTGGGCTCCAGTTTGACAGCCAGCTGATGTGTTTTGGTGACCCGAAAGAGAGTGGGAAGAGCCACAGTTCCATGACAACACACGCGGTTTTTCCGTGGGGTGGGTTCCCAGCTGAACACCACCAGCTTTAAGTGCTGAGCATTTTCGATTTCTATGTTGAATGTGTGGTCCATGTCTAGAAATGTTGTCCTACATGTAAGCAGGGCAGTCCTTGCTTTGTTTACTGAGTCAACCTGTATTGCACAAAAGACATCTTTTGAGTCTATTCGTGGTGGCTTCAAGTCTTCAGCACCATAAAAGTGAATGCTCATGAGTCCAGAGATGTACTGAGAGCACTTGGGTTGATCAGAAAAGTTGTAGTGTCTGAAGGCATCGATATCTATTTCGGGTTTGCCACTGTTACCTGGAAGGCTCTCCTTTCCTTTCCCACACTTGGTTTCATGCCCGTGTTTACCTGATTTTGTTAAAAGTTCAGGAGAGTCGCCATCACTGAGGTAACCACCTTTGTTGAAGGATTTGGAGCTCCTTGAGCTCTTCTTTTTGTAGGTGTGTTGTGAGGACACACTGCTGTCAAGATGGTAACGGCTTATCACATTCCTGCTGGCAGCTGTGGCTGAGTTTCCAGAAGAAGGCAAAGATGCTGTATGGCTTGTATCCCGGCAGCTACCTTTCAGCAGGGAAGGATTATCTGAACTACTATGGCTTGACGTTCCCTTCACACTCAGCTTCCTGCTCAGCTCTGGCAGCTTTTTCATTTTCATGGAAAGCTTCCTCACAGTCCTGGGAGATTTAATTCTATCAGGGAAAGGCCAGTTGATTGATCCACTTTTTTTCAGAGGACTCGGACTTGGAGGAGAAACCTCTGTGGAGGGTATATCAGGCTTGTGTGCAAGAGCAGCTCCAAACCCTTCAGAAGAAAAGAGAAGGAATAATCATTTTCAAACTGCAATTCTTGGCAATGAAAAAATGTATCTTGAACCTGGGGAAAACATGTTGATTTGTCATAACTTGATAAGCACAATTCATTCAGACAACCATCACTCATTCAGTAAGATGTTCACAAGTGTTCAGAAAGCTGTGCTCTGCTGACTCGTTCAGCCAAATTTGGCAATTCATTGTCAAAAGCCAGATTTGTTCTGCTTTATGGAGATGAAAGGGCCAGAAACTACATATAAACAAATGAGCAATCGCACCCGCTGCATTCAGCTTGACTCATTTGTGCTGCAGCCCCCATACAAGCACACATGGCCGCATTCCTGGGGCAAGTGCAACGAAAGCAGACTTAATGAAAAAATCCTGGAAATATGGCAAAGGCACCCTTGTCTGCAGAGCAGTTTGCTACACAGCCAACACATCAGCATTGCCACTCCTCTTAGGTCTAGAGCAAAGACACTTGTCTCTAGTAAAGAATATGGCTCTTTGTGTCCCTCTGTTACCTCAAAGAGCCCTAAATCTCTCCTGTGTAGATGCAGGCAGTCTCACACCTTTTCTTTCACTTCTCTCAGCTTCTCCTTTCTGCAGCAGGATGTAAGATTTATTCCTTCCAAAAGCTGCATTTTGCACTGCCTCATTTCACCGCCTGCCAGAAACCTTCCATGTTTCCTGGCACTACCATCCCACAAGAGAGTTTAAAGTTAGACAGCTCCCAAGCGACATCCTCAAAGGAAATCACCCCCCTTTCAAGGTACCAAAAAGAAAAAAAAATTATAACAGCAAGCACTGATGCTAAAAACGGCAAAAGAGAAAAAAAAACCCAAGACTCCCTCAATTCAGCAGTAAAGAACAGCTAATTAAAGAACACAATTAGACATAAGCCAGTACTGCACACAGACAGGAACCTGTGGTTCACCTCATGCTCTAACACTCAAGGAAACGCAAATACCGAATCTTACTCAAGACATTCTCACTTTTGCCAGCATGAGGCAGTAATGACTGTAAGAAAATCTATAATTTATCTGAGTTAAGGAACCATGCAAGAGGGCAACTAAGGCCAGAATGACAGATATTAATAAAATCGCATGAGTACTTCCACTTAGAGTCGTTTTTCCACCCCTTGAGAAACAAAGAGTGCCTCTTGCTAGCAACAGCCATCCCAATCACTTACCATTTTTCAAATGTTAGCAGCTCCCAAGAGGACTGGGTAGCCTTGCCTGTGCAAACTGGGGTGCTATAGAGCCCCTAAGCACACCAACCCTGTGTGATGCAATTAGCCCAGGCAGCTCACAAAGACTCAAACACCTTTATCCATCCGTCATTCCCTCTTGCTAGCCAGGGAAATGGAGATTGTTTACAGCATATAAAAAGAAAGAAAGAAGTGCTGTTTTCACAAGATACTCAGTAAACCATACTTTATAGAGGTTTCTCCTTCAGATTTGCCGAGGACTTACTTCTTTAATTCTAAACTAATCACTTCAAGTCCACAGCAAGGGATTCTTGCAAGTGCTTTGTGCATTCAAATTAATTTTCACCACTGGACTGTAACTTACTTTTTATACTTCACCAAGCTTAAACAGCTAAATCAGGCAATCTGGTCTTTGACCAAAGTCATTTGCTGTGGTTTTAGTCCCCCCGCCCCCTTCCAAGAAAAACCCTACAAAGGCTAGTTCTAGTCTCAATAGAAGTTTGGATTAAGAAACTTTTGCAGACAGTCGCTTAAAAGAGTATCTTTATAAAAGGAAGTTTCAGTTACGAAGAATAATACATAGAATCTGTTTTCCAGAAGAACAGAGGAAAATTCATTTAATCCTGCATCTCATGGAAGCAGTTCTGTTGCAGGGGAAGGGCTATTTCTAGCACGCCTGCTGTGCTTTTCTGGCAAGCAGCTAGTTAGAAATGTGGTGTTTGATAAAGGCAGACAAAGCCTTCCCTTGTAGTGCAAATCACCGCACGGTCCCACTGGTGGGCTGGCGTGGAGCGCTCCATAGCAATCAGTGCCACACTGCAGCCTCTAACATTAATCTTCCCTTTCTGTCAAAAGTCTCTGGCACAGCCTTGGAAAAGCAGGCCAGCAAATTAAACTTCCCCATCCCCAGCTCATTAAAACCAAAGAGTCAGTCTAACACTATGACTTTTATGTGTCCAACTTCTGCTGCGTTCAGCACCAAACAGTTAAAGTGAAATATGTGGCTGGAAGAAACTTAGCAGTCGAGTATTATGCAGGATGGTATTCCCATCAGCACTGAGCCACATGTTGTTCCACTAAAGCCAGCAATGTGCTGAGGTATGCACGCAATTTTAGAAGAGTGTACATGACAACTCTGAACAAGCTGCAGGAGGAGTTGTAGCACAGTCCAGTAACACTTCACTTCCCAGCCTACCCATCTGACACAGCTTCCTCACAAGGGTGACAGTGAAAGTGAGTAGCATCTCTTTTCTCTACCAAGTTACAAGACTGTGCTGCAAACAGCAGTTAGACATTAAAAATATCCTTACAGAAGAGCAGTAGGACAAGACAAAACATAAGAGGCACCTGTTGCACCAGGACAGCACGGGGATGGTCAGTTTTACATAAATAGCTGACCATTTGTATGTACCTATGTATATAACATCTTTTACAGTGGGAATGTTCAATCCCTGGAACAACCAGGGACATGGTAGAGTCCTCACCACTGCAGGTTTCCAAGCTGCATCTGCACAGACTGCTAGGTAGTCTCATTTAGGCTCCCCGTCCCACTGAAGGGTGGGCCAGATGATCCTCTGATGTCCTCTCCAGCCTGGGCTGTTCTATTAGATACTGTCTTTAATACATTTACCTTATGCCTTCTGACACTTCAGCAGTATGAGTAACAGGAAAAAAAAAGCTTTTGGAGGACAATGCAATCCAAGTCAAAATGACCTGACACCCTAAGTAACTGTGTATAATAACATCAACTGTGTGTTCAGCTTGAGTATAAAGCCACCTTTTACTTTGCTCAGCACTATGGCTGTGTGAAAGCATAAAGCCTTTCCATGACCAGAGAAACACGAAGAGGCCACAGTGTTTCACAAACCAGGCCCCTCTCCCAGCCCATCCATCCAGGTGTCCACAGGACAGTCGCTAGTGTCCCCTCAACTGAGCAAATCTACCCCTACGCAACACTGCCCTGAGGGAAGCGAGGGCTCAGACTGTCCTAAGCACTTACAACAGAGCCCCTGCCAGACATATGCAGTGATTTAGCACAGTAAACATGCTTGTCTGACCCTGCTTAATGCTGTTTATATGTGTTTGGGCACATATATCACTGTCACACCCACTGCCAGCAACACATGCTGTTTTACAGGCACATCTGACTACCTTATTATACATGTCACATTCCTCATTGCTCAAGATAGGGTTTCTCGGTTATTTTGAAGTTCCTCAGAAAACCTGTAATTTATTTTTGGGATAAGTCGAGGGGAATGAGTAGGTCAGAAAGCTATCAGTTGCTTATTACACCAAGCTATTGAAGTATCAAACTGCCACTCTCACACCCAATGGAAATGCTGAGTTAATGTATTAAAAGTGAAAAAGCAGCAAATCAGAACAGAAGAGCCCAAATATCTCAAAATTGTTCCTGTAGCAAACAACAGGTGAAAAAGGGCTACTGTTTTTCTGTTGTAGATTCTACAAGAGATACTGATCTGGATCCTCAACTGACACAAACTGCACATCAGCTCTACTGATGTCAAAGGCTGTTAAGTTCCTCAGGTGCAGGCACAGTTCTAGAACTGATATAAAACTTCAGAGCAGAACTGTAAATGGCATTGAGAGAACAACTCATGCTATAACAAATTCAAGTGACTTCAATTAAGATGTAAGGTAAGCATCACCTCTACATCAGCAACTGGGCAAAAGAAAATTAAAAAACTAAAAAGCACTTTAAAAAACTGAGTTAGAAAGCAATTATTTCTATGTAACATCTTAATTACTTGTCTAACTAAAAGGAAGACTCTCTGCTTTTAACATGTAAAAAAAAGTCTTTTTTACCTCTATAAAAATTACTACTTTGACCAATGCAGTCTCTATCTCACATAATGCTTCAGAGTCAAGGAATGGAGAAATTATTAAAATGGTAAAAAAAAAAATCTCAGAATTATGTAAAGAGAGTTTGTTTTCTTTGATTACTATACACACTGATACTAATAAAATTGTGATGAACCCATCAACCCAGGGATCACTTTTACATTGCCTTAAATAGTGCATTAATTAAAATGGGAGGTGGTTATGGCACAACCCCCACAAGGCTCAAGCAGGTGAAGGGCATGACACGTGCCTGTTCCTTATTCTGGTGGTGATCCTCGGAGCATCCACCACGGGGTACCTCATTGCAGAGGGGAGCAAGCACGTGTAACAGCACTTTAGATCTCTGACCAGACTTAAAGAGCTCAGTATCTCCAAACGAGCATGAGTTTGTTGCAGATATTTTAAACATTAATGACCCTGCGACGCTCATGAACCACAGCCGGCTCTGCTCAGAGGCTGGAGCTGCACCAAGGCGCTCGTGGAGCACTGTGGCCATGCCAAGCACTGTCTGTTCAGGCTGCTCTCACGAACACTTCCTCTCCTCACTGTGTCTTTCATGGCATGAAAAGCAGCTTTGCCCCTATTTTCCCCATCAGAGGATATAAACAGTTACTCAGGACAAATCAAAAACTGAAAAAGGCAATAACTATTTTGACTGAACTGCTTCCACTCCACAGCTGCTACATCCTGTTGTCTCTTTCACCAGCAGGTCTTTATGGCATTGTCACCCCATGAATCCAAGACAAATGCATGAATAAGCCCTTGACCTTCAAAAGCATGTGCGCAAACTCCCCAAAAACCCATCGAAAAATTGGCTTCACCTCTGCAGGAGAAGGACGGAGCAGAGGGACCTTTCTGCCAAACCCCTAACCATTCTGGTATCTCAAACATCATGCAAATATTTTCACATCAATGCACTTCTGTCTCATGAAACCAAAGCTCCTTGCACTTGAAAAACAGGTAAACCACAAAGCATCTTCCATCTGGGAAAACACATTAAATTACAAAAATAATATTGACAACATGTGGAAGTAAAGGGGTAGATAGCATTTGCTGACCAGCATACTCTATGTATATTGCTGGAAGCTTGCCTGCAACATGTAAGCATGCAAAATATTTGCCTGCATTGGCCACAAAAGATGTATTTGGAAACCAGGATAATGGTCACAGTCTAAGTGGAGAAAGAGCCCTGCAGTTTTAATAGGAATTAAGCCAAGTTCCAGTTGGCACATATCAGGGTTAAGTGGGAATATGGGATCAATCTTCACTTGCCATAACATTGGAAAGGAATTGTTTACAGTGATTCTTACCAGGATTTTCCACCCAGACAGCTAATTCAAGTACATTTTTAGTAGCAAAAGCACAGTGCAGATCCTGGCAACCTCCAATGCACAGGTCCTACCAGGATGTCTCTCAGATACAGATACACGAGATGATTCCACTCATTAGGTAGACACTAATCCCAACAGTAATCCTCCCCAAAAGCAAAAATATTGCAAATTCTTCATAAGGCACTATTCAGAGCTCCATGATGTAAATCTGTCTCAGGAGCCAACATTACAAGGGAGTGTGTTTCTTCAACAATTTGCAGGTGATACACACATCTATAAAAACATACAGTTAAGAGTTCAGTCCTAAAGAGTTATAAAGAAAATTTATTTTAACATTTTACAGTGAAAAAAAATTCTCATATTGCATTTATAAAAAAAAAAATTTCTATTTTTCAATCATAACCATTTTACCTGTGCAAGGAGACATAATTAAAAATAACCTCCACGGTTCTTTCCACTTAAACTCTTCTCCCACAGACCTCAGAGCCCAATCTGGGCTGTTTCTATATTATTAACTTGGAACCAAGTTATCTTCTTACTCTTACCTTCTGGGTAAGTGTTATAAATAAAATACATTCATTATTTTCCCAAGCTCTGCTATAAGGGCACCTTATTTCTAATCAGTTTTTTTTTAAAGCCAACAAGGCTAGAATTATTCACTAAGGAATTACCTGACAAATCCTATTAATATAAATGGCATTTACTGTAGAAAGTAACCAGATTAATAGCAGGAGCTAGCAGTAGAAATTAAGACTATGGGACAAATTAGCACCTCTACAACTATGATCCATTGTACTGGTAATAGTTACAGGAAATACCTATTTGCTGCTCTGTTTGAAAAAACTCACAATAACGGAATTCTATCATTTATTCTTTTCTTAAAAAATCTTCCGTCTAACAAAGAGTCTCAGAAAAAATAACAATTAAAAAAAAGCCATTACTATTTTCTCTCTACAAAACTGGAAATCCAAGAAACGCAATAACGTTTAAAGTTTTAAAGGTAAAAGTGTTTCCATTGTCCAAAGAAGAAAACAGCAAATGACAAAATGAGCAAATACATATATTTTGTTGGATTTTGTACTGCCCCACTTTTTTCTGTCTGCTTCCCAAAATCTAATATTTAGGCTCTAATGCTAACCAGTATTGACATATATAAGTCATATCAATAAGAAAGGTAAGCAGACTTTTCCCCAAAGCTGTAATTGTTTATTTGACAGGAGTTACTGTTTAATGTACCCAGCTCTCTGTGAACAGAGACATCAATTTCATACCAGTTGTATAATTCAAACAAGGTCCTAACACAAATAAAGTTAAATTGGCCATGTTGCCCTTCATGCAGTAATTTCATATGGATGAGCTGTCATTTTAAATTTGACTGAAAATAACTGTAGATACTTTAACTGGATTAAAAAGAAGAACTAAGCCACTTCTCCATAATAAAGCCAATTACCGAGCAGCAGGGATCCACTTCATCATCAATTAATCTATTCAATGTGATCACCACCCAACACATGTAGAAGGAGAGCTGCATTTGAAGTACCTTAATTAACTCAATGCATAACAAACAAATCAGGTGAAATTCATAACTTCTCTCCCAGTTTCAGGAGACACTTGAAATGGACAACTCTGCTTTCAGAAATAAATACATCTTCAGTATGAAAACAAGTTCGACATTTTTATTCTTACAGAAAGGGATTTATTTCTTTAAAAAAAGAAATAGTGACTCCTGTATCTAGAGATTAACCGACTAAATGAGGGTCAAACAGTTTGCAGGACACACATGGCCTTCCTACATAACCACACTTACTGACCTCTACAAAACATCTAGAGTCCCAACAACAAGAAAAATCTACCAAAGAACATATTATCTGATCTGTCTTACAAGCAAATAAAACTGGTCAACATATTTAAAGCAGCTATAAAGTGAGCTATTTGTAATAAATGCCCAAGAACTTTAACGCACTTTGCAACTACAAATATGCTTGTATCTGCAGCATTTCCACGAAAAGAACAAAATGCGAGCCCCCAGAAGACCAAGCATTTTTTCTTCTGCTGTTTACAGCAGTTGCTCTGGTGCCTTTAAAAACAAACCCTGTTCCCAGAAGTAATCTCCACACCAGGAATCCAGGCACAGCAGCTCCTTGCACACAGGGACACGGGGCCAGAGGCTGCCAGGATGGTGAGGCTGGATGGGGACAACCCAAAAGGAAGCCCCTCCGGGAGGCAGTGCACACCTGGGCTCCCACACCAATGTTTCATGTCCTTTCTGATGAGCCAGGCAGAAACACAGGCTCTTAAACGTCAGCGTAAAGAAAGTGTAACCTTTCTCCAAAGAAAGGAATCTGGAATTCCTTGTCTCCTGAACTTTACGCTGTTTCTAACTTTGAACAGGACACTAGAGTTAAAATCAAGATAATACAAGGCACACAAGTAATTAAAAATAATACCTTTTTGAAAAGGGTTGGGAGGAGATTTTCTACTTACTTTTGTTTGGTGTGGTTTTATATTTGTTTGGGGTTTTTTAACAGACTGGGAAAGATCCTTAATACGATGCTGAATTCACACACTAATGGAATTATGGAAACGAGACTATCAAACACTCAGCCAAAGATAACAAGGAACAAAGAGACTGGCTTCTGAAAGTGAAAACCACTCTTCTCCAGTCTATTAGATTAGCCTGAGACAGTCAACAAGACAGTAATTACAGAAAGGGACGTGATGAATAGCATTTATATGGTCTACCAAAAAGTCTTTATTAAAAAGTCCCAGACAGCAAGTTAAAGAAACTTCTGTAGACATTAAGCAGCTTTGAGGCAGGAATCCAGGGCCAGGGCCAGACACCAGCTGACAAAGGAAACCCAGTGTGTCCTCACATTACCAGGCTTCAGCAAACTCATTTTGTAAAGCCTTTGTCTTCAGCAAGGTGGGGGCCAAAAAGAACAGAGGCCAAACACACCTGGACATGCCATGAACAAACCAACCGAGAAACAACTCTGCAGCTCTGCACTGAGTAAGCATCAGTCTCACAACCTGAGTAATTTCCAATGCACTTGACATGCATTTCCACTGAAAATTTGCTTGATAACGTAAGAGGTGGAGAAAGAGAAAAGAGAGACATAACAAAGGTTTATTATTCCTCTAAAAGACAAGAGAGGTCCAAACACTTATGTTCCTGAACACTCTTACCTGTGGAAGGGCACTTAAAGGCAGGATTGTCCTCTGCTGCCGGCACACCGGGAGCCTTGCAGGCAAACTTCTGTCGGTGCTGCTGGGCGTGCTCCCCGGGCTGCACGGCATCCACTGGGCTCCCTTCACCGGGCTGCACCGTCCAGCTGCTCCCCGTGCTCTCCGTGCAGCGTGTGGGACTCCCATGGGGACTGGGAGCCATCCCAGAGTCACCCCCAGGGTGGGCTTTGTACCGAACTGATGGGGAGCCCACAGCAACAAGGCTATTCACAGCAGAAGGGTGGACCCTGGGCAAGTCGGGCTCATCATCTTCAGGGATGGGGTTGTACCATATTTCTCCTTCATCATCGGCGTCGCCATCCTCGCCGCAGTCCAGGGCGGTGCTCCTCAGCGCGGCGGGGCTCCGCGCCGGGCGCTCCCGCCCCACTGCCGACGTGGAGGGAGCCCACGGCACTGCGGGCTCAGGCAGCGGGGTGGGAGATTTGGGCACGGGGATAACAGCCCCGTGCACTTCCTTACAGGCATCTTCTTCTTCCAGAGGAGGAGGAGGTCGTCGGTGGGTGCTCTGCTGCAGCCAGCTGCGTTTCTTGGAAACGGTTATGCTGTTCACCTGCGGCCTGTGCTCGGGCACCTCGCCGGCCTGGGGGCACTTGGGCTCCTTCCTGCTTCTCGAAGCTATGTAAACATTTTCTATGAAATCTGTTCCCAGAAAGGAAGGCAAAAAGAGAGGGAAAGACAAATGTTTAGAATATCGTTTTGCTTTTGACAGACGAACACATTTGCTGTCGTATAACACTTGCATCAGACCTCATCCGAAAGGACAAAAGATAAGTTGATACGATCACAAAATTAGATTTCAGCCTGTCAAAACAGAATGTGCACATAACTAATAAAGAGTCAGGTTTGTTTGGCTGTATTTTTAACACCACGTAATTTAGATAAATGGCAGTGAGATAGCTCTGCTGAAAGGTCATGCATACTTACACAGAAATGGCTGCTCTTTGCTGCCAAGTTCAGGTGCAATCAGTTTGTGATTGCACTTCTGAATACTTCTCCAGTTTAGTTATGCCAATGAAGAAACAGTCCCTACTTTTGGTAGGTAATGTACTGCTTAAATGGCTACAAAACCCCCACATATATTCATTTCTTCATTTCCATATAAAGAAAGGTGAGGATATGTCTTGCACAAAAACCTCCAGAAAGGACTGTCCTAACCAGCTTTATCCTACAATTAAGACAGAAGCATCCCCTGATATGGGGGGAATAAAACAAAACACACCATCATGAAAATAAATAAGGAGAAAGAAGAAATGTAGAAAAGTTTTGAAACAACAAAAATTTCATGCAACAAGTAAACAAATTCCACTGACTGTTCCCAAAATTTGACACAGTCTAGTTGAAGCAACAGACAAACATTTAGTAGTTCATGGAAAGCACTGCTCACTCCGGAGCCCCCTGTCAGAGCACACCCAAGCTCCACTCGGCAGCAGTGCCATACCCCCCTGGCTGCAGCACATCCTGGCCGGGGAGCTGTGAGCACTGCACTGCGACTGGAAGGAAAGCTGCAAATACATCCAAATTACAAACAGGGAGCAGGTCAGACAAGCCTCATGCTGCTCTGCACAGGAGGACAACACAAACAGGGCTTGCTCAGCCATCAAGCCTGAATGGGGATAACTGGTTCACATAAAACAGACAACCTATTTTCATATGAAGCCCTCTGCAATTGGAAGTTCCACATGGAAGCAGCTATTCCTTACTGCCTGAACATTATTCTCAGCAAAGAATTATTTACACACCAATAATGGATGTTAAAATATGGACACCTCTCTGGAGGACTCAAGGAGCAGCTCTGTAAATCCAGCCAAGTTCGCTGTAGAAAGGGAGACATGAAAAAGACTCATTTGAACACCTTCCCTTTGACCCTCTTTTTAGGTTTGTACTTTAATGATAGAAGAGATCCTTGATAAGATCTGAAACACCACCATTTTATTTGATGAAAGATTCATCATTTGGTGATTTTTCAAAAGAGTACAGTCTGCTTGTTCAGCTAAACTGCAGTATTATCACTGTTTGTGATTCAAAGAATTAACTTGCTTCAAAGAATTAACAAAATTAACCACGGTCCTTTTGAAGCCTTTGCAAACCTCCACTGAAGTGCTTTGCTACACTGTGGCCTATGTTGGTCAGGTAACAGAATCTGAGGAAAATGTGAATGCAGATCTCTGACAAAGTTTCACTGATTTGGCAATCATATTCCTTCCCCCACCCCCAGCCTGGAAATGCAAGCATGCCGTTGTAGTGGTTCCTCCTTACAGACTGTCACACTACAATTTCAAGTAAGAACTAACCAAAAGGATAGGAAACTAATCTGCACTGGGCATAGGGCAATGCCTATTTTCCAAGCTCAGGCAGGCATCCTCCAGCCAGTGACAACTATCCCAAAGCCCTTGCTTCAGTCCAAGGATGGTCCCTGTTCTGGTGACATAAATAGATGGAGCATCCAAGAGCTGTATTTCCACAAGCAAAAATATCTGCTACTTCCTGCTTTGCTGGAGAAACAAGGGTCCTTCCGCACTGGTTAAGACAGCCTACAATTCCCAAAACAGCAGCCTCCTAAGAAGTACAGTGTGCCTAAACATACACCCAGTGACACATCTGGTGTCAGCCTCAGGCTGCCCTTCGGTCCCAGCAGCAGAAAACTTTGTTTTCAACATCCACTTGGGTGTCTCAATTAGGAGCCATCTGCAAAAGCTTAGTGCAGAAACATTGATAACCACAAGCCTCCAGCCTCCTCCACCAAGGCTGCTTGCAGGGACACACCACCTTCCACAGGACTCGGGAAGACCCCATCTCTGATCAGCCAACATGCTGCCAGAGGTCATCGACTGGAAATGCTCACTGAAACTCATCCAGATGGTACACTTACACATACATCTCCCAACTGCAGTTTCTGCAATTGCTAGCAGTATTTGCGAGCACTGCTTCCCCTTTATTTGAACTTGGCCCTGATCCTGAAAGCCCTTATGCCCGTGTTTATTTTAGTAACAAACTGCTTCACATGCAAGTATCTGCACAACCAGTGGTTCGATATCACAGAGCAAGTTTTCAATGTTGCTAGCTGTTACAGGAATGAGTCAATTTTAAATAAATACAAAGCTTTGACAAACATACAGGTCAGGAACATACTTTTTGTTCTAGAGCAATGTTTCATTCAGAAGAATGCTGCCTACTATTAGCATTTTCACATACGTATTTAATATTATATTTAATATAGTTAAGACCATGTCTCCACGCAAATACCAAATATGACAACAGTTCCTTCTCAAAAGGCTTCAATACGGTGTTCAAGGGGAAAAAAAAAGGTCAGCTATTCCCTTCCCCTTTCACTCTATTGACAAAAAATTAAATAAATCCGTATTCCAAGTTAAGCCATGATAGTAACAACACGTGTAAGCTCAGAAATCAAAGCTTCAATGTTTCAATTCAATTGAGGTCAAAACTGACATTCCGCCAACTCCGTGGGCACACAAAATACTTCACCACGATACCATGCCCTGCTTTGCAGATAGCATGGAAGCAGGGAACAGCTTTATCCAGCGTCTCCATATATGGATCAAACAATTCTCAGTTCTTCTGGCTGATATTTGAACCCGTTCTCTTTCACTAAGTTTCCTAACACAAGTATAAAACACAACTACTATATATTCAAATAGAACAACGGCAAAACTGAAAATTGATCTGTAAGATTTCGAGTGCATCTTTAAAAAGAGAACAAACCAACAACCCCAGCGGGCAAGCAGCAGCCGAGGAGTGACAAGCAGATGTGGGACAAGAGAACGAGCAGGGACGCGCACACAGCGCTGGTCTAAGCCCCAGCAGCTCTCGCTTTCATGAGGAATTCCCGCTCCCAGAAGAAGCGCAGGTACCGATGGCACGCTGCCGCCGCCGAGGACTGATTCGAGACCCAAGCTCACGCCCGGCCCCGGCGCGGCGCTCCGGGCAGCGGGCACGGAGCATCCCGGCGCCGCGGGAGCCCCCGCCCGGCGCTGCCCGGCAGGTGGAGGAGCGGCCGGGGCCGGGCAGC
>VWZT01014941.1:60398-81254 GCA_013397055.1 Pachycephala philippinensis
GGGGAGCCGCGGTTGGGTGAGGGGCGGCGGTGCCCGCTGAGGGGACCCGGGAATGCCGTACCGCGGGAGCTGTGCTAGGGGCCGGGCCGTGCCCGCCGCAGGGACTTGGGCATGCTGTACCCCCGGAGCCGCGCCAGGGCCCGGGTCGTGCCCGCCGGAGGAGCTCGGGAATCCTGTACCCCCGGCCCCGGGCGCTGCGCGGGCACGGACTCCCCATCGGTACCCTGTTCCCCACGGCGGCCGCCAGTGTCATCCTCTTCGGCAGCCATGAGCGTAGCGTTTCTTGACAAAGACCAAAGGAGTCGCAGCATATTTTAAATTCTTCTTTTTCCTTGATGTTGCTCCCCCCCGCCCCCAGAGAAATAAATCTGTGGGCTGAAAACTTATTTCTGCCCCCTGGGCTCAGGCCGTGCATGTGGCAGTTCTCGCTTCCCGGCAGGTTCTCCGCAGGTTCTGCGGGCCTGGCGTGCGGGGATGGAGTTGGCCTCGTTAGCAGCTGCTACTATCCCAGCCCAAATGCCACGCTGGTAAGAAGACAAACAACACTAGGACAGGGCAAATAATATGCTGAGGCTGCTCAAGTGGGCAAAAATCTAGTTTTGGTGTACGTGCTGCTCAGCTACATCCTGCATTGATTCCATTAGCAGGTGCACAGCCCTTCAAAACCGATCTTAGGAGATGATATGGCATTTTTTACCAAGATGAAGTACTGCGACAGTTTTGTTGGTTAACTTGTACCTGGATCTACATCTCCTACATTTAATTTAATTATAAACAGCTTCAGGACTGTATTTTGCAGCTTTCTATGTGTCATAGCTTACAAACAATCTGCAGTACACCTGTCTTGTGGTGGGTGAGAGCAGAGGATCCACTGCCATCTCCTACCTGTTGGCCATAGGTTGGCTGTCACCTCACTGTGGAAGGCAGCCAGCAGCAGACAGGCATTCCATGCATTCTGCATGCCCAGCACTGCCTCAAATCCTGGGCCAAAGGAAGTGCGCTTTGATTCTACAGAAAGCAACATGCCACATATGAACATCACACATGTCCACAGATTTCCTCTCTTACCAAATTTTGAGGAAGGTCTAACCATTTGCTCATCTGAAATGAAATCTTCCTGAAGAACAAAATTAGATTAAAATTTTGAATCTTTATATGGGAGACACCAACAGTAGTAACCCAGTAATACCTGTATTTCTACAATGTAAAAACAACTCATTACAGAGTAGTTGTGATTTCTCTTAACCTAAAATAAATCTCACAATAGTTATCATGTGAGAGTGCAACAATGTGAAATGCTATTTTGCCATCCTGTCTTTTGAAATCATTTGCATTCCTTTGAATACACATATTGTGAAATATCTGTGTACGTGTTTCAGAGCAAGATGTAAAACCATTCCAGGATGCCTTTGGTTGGGAAAAATCCCAGAAAAGATGGTGGTGGTTTGGATGGTCCCAATACTCATTGCTGTGCAGATGAGGAGCTGTAAGTCCCAAGGGATCTGTCTGGCCCCTGTCCCTGCAGCCTCATATCCTGCTCCCTCTGACAGCTGAATTGCAGCACGCATGGATCGGGTTTGGAACTGCATCTCGGGCAAATTAGCATGCAAGAAATGCATAAACCCAAAACTATCAGTGCTTTTCTGACAGCACGCTTGCTGTGTACAGTTAATGCATCTGTCTCCAGCAAATTCATTCACAATTACATTTTCTTCATTACCCAAGGGCCCAGGTAAAGGAAAAGCCCAGCGCCACCTCACCTGAATTGATCTCACCTGTTTAGGTGGCTTTCATTCCCAAAAAAAATGCTTGATTTCCAGCTGGAATCAGTATGTAAAGCTAAGCCTTTTACTATACCTCCCAGAACTGATGTGTAAGGATACAGTCGAAGAAGAAAAGTATAAACAAATTTGATGGGGTTTTTTGTTGTTGTGCATGTCATAATTAGATGCCAAAACAGGTTGCACAGAAAAGATGTGGGAATTCTATCCTGCAGACATTGGAAACTTGTCTGGCTCTGACCAAAGTCACCTACATGGCTCCTGCTCTGTGTTGGGGCTGACCAGACAAACTCCATCCAGAGGTTCCATCCAACCCAAATTACTCTCCTAACCATAAAGTTTTCTTCTACTGGAGCTGCCATGCTCCCTAGCTGAGACATGGCTTGGATAGAAGAAATGAAGTCCAACCAAGCAGAACACTTGCAACAAAATCCCCGTTAAAATTCTGCACGGGCACCACAGCTTGACTGCCCTGACCTTACTGATGCTATCAGGAGGTGAGCTGTGCCACCAGCACATGCATGCCTGAAGCAAAGGGCATGCATTTGAAGTCTGGGAGAGGAAATCTGCCCCATTGAAAAACACCAAAAAGATTCAAAACAGCTAGCAGCTGAATTCTGGGCTTTTTCTGCAAGAAATATTTGTTGCAACCATTTGAAACTGAGCAAACCAGTTTACGTCTACCTTGACTCTTACCTTCAGACCTTCACATTTTTCACCTGTTCTAATAGGAAACCAGATTCCTTCTGTTTATGTGTGCCTTTGATTGTCTGAATAATTTTACTAAGGAATAATAACTTGGTGCACTTAAAGCAACTGTATGTAACTTTTAGCAAGTTCCTCTAATTTAGGAGGCATTTTTGAAAATGTTTGTTACTTGGATATTTCAGCAATTAAAACATTATTAGTAGAAAGTAAGTACTGGCTAGAGTAAGGACCAAATCCTGCAAAGAACTGGAGTACTGGCATTTGGTGTGCAGTACTTACTGCCTTCTCCCATGAGTATTAGCTATGGAAACAAAAGAAAATTCAACACCATTGTGCTTTCCATGCTGCTTCACACAGTATTTCCTTCATGTTCTGTATGGTTTTAAATGTTAGTTTAAGCACTTAGATTATTCCTCTGTGCAATAGGCACACAGGAAATAGCTTGGTGAAAAGCTGCCAATAGTTGAGTCTATACACACAGTTTGATCTGTATCTTAGAAAATTGTTTCCACTCCAAACTGTGGTTACAAAGCACTTTTTCTTGTTGGCAGCTGGATTTTTTTTAAATCCCTATGCATCCTGTATTTGCCCAACAGAGTTGGCATTGATCACACAAAAAACCCCCCTGCAGATAAAGTAACATTAAGGCTCTGGCTGGAACTAACTTGAGCCAGTGGACTAAGAGTCAAAGCTGAGCTTTTGTTTTCAGCTCAGCCTGTTTTGTTCAGGAGCTGCAAAGCACACAGTGCTGAATGTAAGTTCTTTTACTTGGCCTTCTACAAAAAGTAAAAACTACTTTAAGAGGATGGGACCAGAGCTTGCATTGACTTGAAGAGGGTTCTTGTTAGGAGACTGGCAGATACTTAGGACCAGTTAAACAGTGTAACTTTTAACAAAGAGAAAACTATATTCTTCTGATGGTACAAAGAGAAATGTTTTTAAAAGTTTTTTCATTAACAGATTGAGATTTTGCCAATTACTTAATTTTTGCCAAGTTGATAATGTGAGAACTGTAAATAACTGAACAGGCAAAAAGTCCAACTTCAGTTGGAAAAAAATTGCATTGATCAGAAGGATATCCTTGCTGAAGATGCTGATGCATAGGTAGCAATGTTTGGGCACTGATACAGATGAATAATGAAATTATGCATCTAAATATTTCCTAATAAAAGACTGAAAAATAACCTTTCCAGCCTTGCTGACAGCGTCAGAGATAAGCTCTGCCTCAGCAGATAGGGTGAAGAAGTTGTGCTTTCCTAAGCACACAGGCTTTCATTCTGTACACACTTCGGGACTGGTTTTGAACTGCTCCGGTCTGACTTCAGAAAATTCCATCTCTCGTAGCGTACAAGATCTCCTCAGCTATATCTGAAATAATAGTTTCTTATTAATTTAGGAAGTGCCTGTGGAAAGATGTACTTTATTTTCCTTCGGCAGGATTCATTTGTGTGAGTAAAACTAACAGCGTCTGGAAACATGAGTGAGTCTCCTTTTCATTAAAGCTTAACAAATCAGTATCTTTCTTCTCTCAAGACCTGTCGCAGACAGAGGGATAAAGTGACAACTATATGACTAAAGTGGAGCTGATGACAGCTGGGAACTGGAAGCATTTGAATGCCCCAATAAAATCTATGAGCACTCTTTTTATTGAAAGCGTCTGCCTTCCTGACATCAAAATGGACTGAAATAAGAGTCCCATGAAACTCTATCAGGCAGCTAATAGCTGTGTGTCTTATCTCCAGCCTGCCAAATGACTGATTTCTCTCAGATGCAGACACCACTACAGTCATCCATACCTTTGTTACCCCCCCACCCTATTTCGAACGGGCCAGCCAAGGCACCCTGGAGGCCCAGAATACAGCTGCTTATCTTAAGAAGACAAACCAATGGGAGAATAAAACATTTATATTCTAAACCTGAGGAGGCTGATAGACAACAGGCTGGACAAAGCCGAAGGTGTTCATTACCAAAATGGGTCCACCATCTGCTCCCTGGAAATATTTGCAGTTGGCATTGCCCTTTTTAAAAGCAGATTTTAGAGACTCCAAGAGCAGTGTTGGCTCAACCCACTGGCTCCTTCTAGAGAGCATCCTTGCCAGACACCTTCTTCAACCAAAACTGTTTTAAGAGGCACTGCTGTTGAGATCTTACACCTGGTGCACTACACCTGCATTGCTGTTGCTTGGCCATGTCCAACAAAATGTGGTGCCTTCTCACCAGGAGGTAACACACTTCTGAGAAGCCACGGCCACCATCAGTTCTTCTCTGACTCCAGTGGCACGGGCCACCTGGGCTCTAGCAATGTGACCTACGGGTTCAGGATGGTTACCCTGCCTCTATGTGAAGTGCTGAGCCCATTGCTTCCAGGGGCATGGTCTACCTGTCCTCGTAAACTGTAATTAAAATTAAACAGGAGAGGATTTTAAATGCCATATAAGGTAAACCTAGATTCAAAGGAGCAATGTGATGGAAATTAATTCTGTTTGTAGTTACCAGCTAACTTAAGCAGCAGGAATGTTCACAGCTCTGCCTTCTGTGCTTTGTTTAAGCAGAAATAAGACAGTAATTCATGCTCTTTTTAGGATCTTACATGTATTTTTTTAAGTTAGTATTTGACTTTTTAGAGAATGGAAGTTAATATCTCTATGAGCTTTTCAAAACACGTCATTGAACTTCAGGGCTGTCATTACCACCTCTGCCTGCAATCTTACAACATGCCAGTGCTGTGGTAGGATGTCAGTCTCACTGAAGATATGCTAAAAATACCAAAGTGTTTTGGATATAAAGAAGCCAAAGCATTACCCATACAGTAAAAATAGTCGGTATCATAATCACCACAATTACCTTCTCCTAACATGGAGACAAAACCAGCACATTGGTGGCACTCAACCTTGCTTGAAGTGAAAGTAAACACCAGCAAATAGTGTAATATATTTGGTCAAAAGAAAAACAGCTTCAAACTTTCACTCAAAACATCAGGAGATTCTCTGTGAAGGAAATGAAATCACTAAATAAGCATTTCTCTGTCTATTTTGTCCTATGTCTTTAGACCAGGACCATTGCCATTTCTGCCCCGGGAGGACTGAGAAGCAGCAGAGCTCTCACCCATGTCCACCTGTGATCCATCTTTCTCCTTGGCCTTGTGCCTTCACAAAGTCACCATTCAGGCTCTCAAAGAATTTGGCTATTAATCCAAATTTAGATTAAATGTAACATTTGTGAATCTCATCCCTCACCTAGCTGGAGCTACAAGGTTTTTGAGCTGTGTCCTTTATCAGCCCCTGTTAATATTGAACAGGAGCTTGTAATACCTGCAGACCCTTAGCACAGCTGGCTCTGCCAGGCCACCCAACACAGCCCAGGGGATGTTGCAAGGTACATCTCTCATAAATCACATTATGCACAGGGCCTTAAAACCTACTGCATACACTAAGTTTATTTATTAAAAATCCTGAAAAACTTACAACACTCTAAGAATATCTTAAAATGATTTCCAGTTACCTACTATCAGCCAACAAAATGCCAGATTGGGGGAACACAGTTAAGGAGCATTGTCTTAGGAACTTTGAGAAAGTGGATTCCTCTTTCTTCCGATTCTAGCATTAGAAATAGTGATTTTTCAAATCACCAACTTCCAAACTGAGTTTCACATGAGACCAAAGTATAGAGAACTTCTAAATGTGGTATCAGGAAAAGCAATATATAGAAAGAGAAGTGCAAACATCCTTAAATTGAAAATTGATCCTTTTTAAGAACTGTATATAGTGTGCTGTGCTCAAAGTACTTGACTTAAGATAATCACAAGGATGCCTTAAAGATGTGTTTTCATAATCCTAAATTTTAAGTTTCTGTAGGCAAAATCTGGCAACGACTTTCACAAGCTGAAAGGACGTAGTCTATTTTTCTCTTTTATGTAAGCGAAATAATTTTATTACTCTAAAAACTTCACATGTGTGCATATAAGATCATTTCATTATCAGTTAATGAAATGAAATATCATTCATAATATACAGTTATCCTGTATATTACAAAGCCAAAATAAATGGGGGGGTGGGGGAAGCCAGAGAAACACAGCGTATCACCTCAGGCTGCTGAGAGATCTGTGGAATTTCATATGTGAAATATTCTTTTTCTCGCCGTTGTGTGTGCATCAGACAGAGCAATCAGAGAAGTTAATGGTAAGGAATGATGGAGGTTTTTTGCATGTCCTGGAGTGCACCTATCAAGTAAAACTGTGTTTCATCAGAGAAAAAGGTTTTCCTGCTTTGGACAGCAAGTATGGAATACATGTTTTGACCTGATGAGCCTTCTTGACTTGTAAAGAGCAGTGGAGCAAGGAGATTAATACTTGAGCCAGCTGGCTGCAGTGGGGAAAGTCCCTTATTTGCAAACTTGCCAGAGTTGCTGCCTACCAGCTGCTGACAGCTTGCTCCCAGCACTCGCTCACTGCTGTGATAACAAGGAATGGCAAAAGCACAGTAGCTCATGGGAAGGTGCTATGGTCAAGCTTCTTTTAATTATTAATGTCCATCATAACATTCAGTCACTCCTGGGAGACAAAACAGAATCCAACGGAGGTGAAAAATCGATTTAGAATCTCATTTGTGCTCCCTTAATCACACATGTCCTCCATTTGCTCATATTCAAATCCATCTGTGTTTAAATATCTCGAGTTATATGGTCCTGTTATTATCCCAATGACCTCACTGGTCATGTGGTTAGGAAGCATTTCCAAATATTTAACCCAAGTGTTAGTCAGCTGTTCTATCTCATTGTGTCTCATGTGATGTATTGGTGTAATGTCCTGCTGGCCTTTTGTGGCTGCTCAGAGCATGGCACATGGTCCTGGGTGGCACCTTTCCCTGCCCAGCCTCGCAGACCACACCGCTGGAGGCAGAGGTGACACCAGGCACTGGCACAGGGACCACCAGCCAGTCCTGAATGGGTTCCTCTGAGCTTCCAGCAATATTACCTGGACAATAAAATACATATTCAAATACTATTTACTCTTTCAAATAACTGAAAATCAATTTACTTTTCTCTTTGAAATATTGTCTCCATGGGAGTGGAAAGTCAGCATGTCTCAGCTGATTTCAAGTATTTGGGAAAGGCTACAAAGGCTTCTGAGCTTTCTCTAGTGGGCACTCACAGTAAGGGCACTCTTCAGGTGAGATCTGTTAGAGAAGTGTGAGCTATTGAAAATATTCAAAATATTTACATTCTTTAGTGGATGGAAGCACTACTTTATCCTAATCTCTAATTACTTGAGTTTCCAGCTATGCCACAGCATAATCTGTGTAATGTTCACAACAAAGACCCACAGCATTTTAATACAACAAATTTCACATGGGTATCACAATACTGGGGATTCTGAAAGACCATCCATATCTAATAGATTACATCAATTTTTCAAAGTATATTTCTCCTTATTTAACCCCTCAACTTTCCTTCTTAGTGTTAAAATTTGTTTCCTAAATGCCATATTCTTCTCCAGAGTAACAAGACTCACCTGTATGTAAAAACCAATTATTTAAAGTTAAGTTTCTGGGTTTTTTACATTGAGCTGTGAGATCTAAAATGACAAATTTTATTATCTATTTTTGGATGGGTTTAACTTTATATGTTTCCAAAAACCAGTTTCTGCTCCGAAACATCGTGTGCAAGGTCATTTTCAGTGTTCTTCCACTCCTGTCTGGCAAATTCCCCTGTTGTCTATATAGGAAAGAAACACATTCAAACCGGATATACTGAGTGTAAAAACAGAATTTGCATGGGAGGGACAAGGGCAGAGGGAAGTCTGAAACTAAAATTACTCCAAGTAGCTTATCCAAACTATGTTTCCAAGGTGACAAAAACCCCTTTATTGCAAGGTTGCTCATTTATGTTGTACAGTTGCCAGGATTTTGATCTAATTTTTAGTACTGCACAACTAAAATTATCCCACTTCTTCTCAAAATAAAACCCAACCAAACAAAACAAAACAGATTTTAACTGTGTAGTGGCTTCTGTCTTCACAACCAGCAACAAAAGAAAATCAGGTCAAATTGTAAAGCTGCCAATTTTAGCATCCCTTTGGAAGATGTATCGCCAAATAGCACATTCCAATCAAACATGCAGTTCATCAGGTGTCACAGGCTAAGTGATGCACTGAAACCCCATTACCAGTTTGCAGCCTTTCTGAGTTGGCACCTTGTACACGCGTGTGACAGACAGGACCCCACCTGGGCAGCTATTGGTGGGGCAAAGCAGGCTGAGAAAGGAAAACCCTGGGGAAACATACCCTGAATGTGCTTCTTCAGATCTTCATACATGTATTTCGGGAAAAAAAAAAGAACCCCAAGCAAACACTAAAGACTGCGTCCTGCACAGCTCTGTGAACAATCCCAAAACTGACAGATGAGTTCAGCACACTACTGAGGCAGTACACTGGATGTTTTGTTAACTACAGTATCAGGTCTCAGAGCTTTAACACCTAAATATCATCAACACCTTGTTTCAAGATTCAAAGCCCTCTTTTGCACAGCATGTTGTCCTTCCTTATAGACAAAAAACTGGAATGTTCCTTTTTTTTCTGCAGTCCTGCCCCTTCCTCCTATCAACATCTTGCTCTCATAGAAAACACTCCAAAATTTGACTTCAGAGTCATCTTCCCCCTCCACTTTGCCTGCTTCTGAAACACAAGAAATCAATTAATACCCTAAGCTAGCATATTTTTCCTCTCTAAAGAACATACGGGCTCAATTAAGACCCTTAGCTATTTACCTGCTTTACCAGAAGAACCACAGAGAACTATGCCCCACCCCCAGTTTTACCTCCTGTCTTCCCCTTACCACTTCCTTCCCCTCTCTTACTCTGTCACAGCTGAGCTTACTGCAGGGCTTTGGGACATTGGGACAAGAGCCATGACACAGATCCACAGAAGATTCATTTCCTGAAGCAGACCTTCACCATCTCTAGACCTTGCATCCACTGCAACCCTCACACACCTCTTCCCTGGGTCTTGGGAGGGCTTTGCCCATAATGCTCCCAGGGCCCTGCGCTTTGCCGCTCACAGGGGCAGAGCCCTCTCTAGATAGGCAAATGGGTTTATCAGTCTTTTGTCTGTCAGTTACTTAAAACAGCCTTAGCAGTCAGCAACCTCTGAATGTAGACAGGTTTACTGATCACTCCAATGGAAACCTATTCCTCCAGGATTCAACGTGCACAAGGAGGCAACACGCGGGGCTGGTTCCGCTGACTGCCCCCACCTCCTCTGCCCACCCAGTGAAAACCAGCTTGTGACTCATAAAGGCATCCTGGTCTCCAGTGGCGTTTCTGGTTCCACACACCATTTGAGAAGGACAACAGTTGTTATGAAGGACTGTTTTCCAAGGAGGCATTTCCTTTGCTGCTGACAGGCATGAGCTCTGTTACTTCCCAAGCTCAGGCTGCTGTTGCCTTAGAGACCAGAACCAACTGAAGAAGAATCTGCTCTTCCAGCCATCAGGGTTTCCTACAGAACTGATTGTTGCTCATCTTTCACCACTAAGAAGTCTTCACCTTGTAGCCATTGTAGACTGCTGCCAGGCAAGAGAGCCAGTATCAGAGTGAGCATCCTTTGCTTGTGCAGAGGCAGAGGGGCAGGAACTGCAGGTGTGAGGCTGGAGTGCTGCTTGTGTGCTGTGGGAAGTGAGACAGACACACAGGGAGTAGGACACCAGTGCCCAGTTGCTCCATCAGCCTGGCTGTCTTCCCAGGTAATATGTAGGGCACCAGCTCCCCCTGCTTCGCTAATTTGGGGTACTTCCCAGAAGCCCAAAGTCAAACTACTTGTTATTCACTGTGCTAAGTCTTGCCAGAATTTAGTGTGCAATGTTTAGGAATCCCAGTATGAAATGTTCCCAAAACATCAAAGAAACTGTGAATTATCTATTTTAATAAGTCTGATTCAGCAAACACTGTGGAGCCAAGTGTCTACCTCAAAGCACACTGCACGTGGTGTTTCTGTCTGAAAAGCACATCCATCTCCCCTGCCTGCCCACAGGAGATACAGGGAGGGAAGTTCCCAAGGCTTTTAGCCCAGTCAGCAGGGGCAGGCCCTACCTTATTAATGCAGCTATGACACTGCAAATCTGTGCATCTCAGCCCCTGCCACATTAGCTTGTGCTCTCCCTGGCAGCTTTGTATACAAAATGTATATTTTTAAAATACATTCACAAGTATTAACCCGAAGCAGCATTTTTCCTGCCTGTCAGCAAAGAGCATCTGGAAATGATCAATCTCTCTCTCCACCTTGCCCAAATGTCTTCAGGGAGAAATTAATCTTTTAAGACATCTATATTAAAATGAAAAAATGCATTTGTAAGCTTGCAAAATTGTTACGTTTTCCTGAGAAGAAAGTATGGAAGGGTAAAGGAATCCATTCTTTCTAGGAGTAAAAAAAACCACAAATCCTTTTACTTACTCTGCTGCAAGGTGCACAAGGCATCAGCCCCCCATCAAGAAACAGAGGCTCAGTGCTGTTGTCCTGGCACTGTAAATTCACATGTGTAATTAGCTCATATACAGCAGACTTTCCATTACCTGTGGTGGGATTCATAGATAGCTGGATTTCATCCACACGTGTAGGTTCTTGCAGGAATGAATGCAGCATCTCTAAAGAGAAACACTACCATTCTGGGAACCCACAAGCAATGATCAGTGCTGCAATTTACTCTCCTCCACCACCCTTTGTAATATAAGAGCTAGTGAATCAATTAATATGAAAGACACAATCTAAGGTGAGAAAAAGCTGACTTTAGAAGGCAATATTGGCATGCTACCAAGAGCAGAAACACTGAAGAGAGCTGTGTTTTCCCCAGCAGGGTGTATTTTGGGGGCAAAGGCGTGTGCTGGAGGGGCTGGGGTGCAGAGCGAGCAGGGCCCTCTCACGGGCAGGGTGTGCCTGCCCAAGTATTTTGGTTTGGAGCAGGAGGCGGCTTTTGAAGTGACTCTCCCTATCAGCCTGGCAGACTCCACTTTGGTTTCCAGAGTGCACCACCTGGATTCCTTTCAGATGAAACTCAAATCAGAGGATGCACTCTAGGAGTGCACTGAATGCACTTGGACTGCTGCTGGGCTTTGCTCCTGGGGGAGCAAACCTGAGCTAGCCCACAGCACGGACTAGTTCACATGACAGGCACTCTCCTATTGTGCCGGATGACTTACTAATACAAATGTAGCCACAGATTAAAGAGCATCCTCTAGCATGATATCAGAAATAGAACTGGTCACATAAAGCTTCCCAAAAACCCTATAGCATTAACCAGGAGAGTCAGTAAACGTTATTCTTATAAAAACAGAAGAGCTACTAATTTAGCAAACAAAAGCCATATGCAGTATAATTGAGAAAAACAAACAAATGTTCAAGATGGAACTGATCCCCTGAAACTGATTATTTCCCAAGTGCCAGGGAAGCAAATTTCCCAGCTGCTAGTATTTCTGGTCCTTTATGCGCAAGTGTGTATGCACAATCTGGGACATAAACACAGTTCTGATGGAGAACCTGGGAGAGTTTCATGGGAATTAGTACCATTATTAAATGTGATCGTTTTTCAGGTTAACTTCAGCAGAATGCTATTAAAATCTAAGGCATTTTTGCAGCATGAGAAGGAAAAGCAAAAATCAGCGTCTACAAAAATATTCCCAATATAAACCAACTGATTAATTTAAGCCCCTTCATATTACTTACTGAACTCTGAATTTCAGAGCAATCCATGAAGACAGCTGTGTCACCCCCAGCATTACTGTCCTGCTGTAGCCAAAGCAGGCATCAAGTGAAGTTTCCACCTACCATGGGACATATCCAGCCCTGGAAACATTTGCCCTATAAGCAAATCACATTAGGTATTTTCACAGTGAATAAGACCATTATCTTTCAGCGTCGTATGTTGCCAAAATCCTGTGAAAAATTAAATAAGGTCTTTTAATTAAAGCCTAGACACATACAGTGGATTGATTCCATCTCTAGGACCCCCATTGCTTCTCTTGACTATAATGGTAGTTTCTTTTCATTCCTTTTAAATGGCCTTGAGAAAAAAGTTGGTTTTAAGGGCTAATTTAACTTCTGAGTGAACTGCAGGGCCTGACTGTTAAATGCTGTCCAGAGTTAGCCCAGTACAGCAGCAACACAATCCTCAGCATATGTCTGTTCCAAGGAAACTTGAATGCAGTGCACTCTAGCAGGTTCTGTGACCAGACAAACTGGCCTCAGAAATTATGCCTTTTGCTGTAATTCTGTAATTTAGTCTAGAATTAGTAAATTTTTTAAAAATTGCATTAAATATTTGGGTTTTTTTCCCTTGGCTATGCCACAACCAAAAAACCGAGGCAAATCCTGAGGTAAATCACATTTTATAATCCTGGATATGTCATCCTGAGCCACGTACACCTGTGCTTGCAAAGGAGTCCTTGCTCTGTGTGAACACAAAACTAGGGACCATGGAGGTGCTAGAGAGGGTTATATGCTTCCCCAAAATGAAGGAAGTTAAACTCTCTTGTTTAACTGCATGTTTTTGCTGAATTCTACTGATTCACTAAAGCACCACGCTGCCAGCACAGGCAGAAGGGCTGGTGGGGCTGGTTGCATCACTGTCTCCCCTTCCAGCACAGTTTTAAAGCCAAAAGGTCTGACAGGAATGGTGTGGGCCTGGCTGGCCTGGGGCAGCCAATGGGCTGGGTCACCTCGGGAAGGCACATTCCAGCCTTATTTTTGTAACCTTCTATGAAAGAAGGTTAGAAGTCCATGGTAAAATAAGAAAAATGCTCAAAGCCAATTCTTCCTCACTTTCTTATTTTACAGAAATAAGAGTTTTTCTTGAGTATTCCTAAATTTAAACCAACTATACCTTTTACAAGCACAAGATCAAAACCCCCTTTTTGGGCTTTGCTCTTCTAAGTTAGAAACTTTGAAACTCAGTAATTAGTTTGTCTGAAATAGAAGTTTAGCATGACATTTAACCATTCATTATTTCTATATTGATTTTCACTGCTTTGTTGAAGACAAACACATTTGACTAAAATTGTGTGCCAAATAATTTTTTTCATCATGATCCATCAATGTAAGAATTATTTTTTTAAAGAGAAAGGATTATGGTAACTCTCCCCACACAGCATTCAAAAATCATGTGAAATTTACAGTGCAAAAAGCTGTTCAAAACACCTTTGTCTAGAGCAAGATATCAAGAAAGTAAACAAAATAGATGTGTACTGTTTCAAGAGATGCTCAATCAAGCATTAGAAAGAAAATTAGAAGGGAGCTGGGTTCTGTAGCGTAGAGCTGAGCTGCAGATGATTCAACAGCAACAGGCTCTGTGCCAGCAGTAACAAAAGCGCTCTCTGCTGGTGCAGAACAGCTGGAAAACCTGCAAATGGGCTTTATATAGATAGTTAAAAAAAAAAAGTTTTCAAGGTGGAAGCAGTATTTCATGACTATTGTCAAAGATCATGGTGACACAGCTGTCAGAGATACAGCTTCTTTCCAAGGATCCAAGCGCCATGCACAAAGGTTCCTGTGAGAACAAGTCACTAATGGGAACCAAACCTTAGATCTTGTACAAACCCCAGTATTCCTAACTATTAAAACAGTGTGTTTGAAACTAGTCCTCGCCATTGCCAACCTTGTAACTACATTACATAACACAACTTAGTGAAACATTTCAGACAATGTGTAAGATCTTAGTCTCACAAAATACAATTTTATCAGTCCAAAGGAATGGGTTAGAATGGAAAGTGACACATTTCTAAACCAGAAGCCTAACAGAGAAACTTTCTCTTTTTTTTTTTTAAAAAAAACCCTTTCTTTAGGTCTTCATTAAGTAGTAGTGATCCTTTCTGCAAGTGAAATTAGCCTCTCACATTCCCTGGCCTGGTTCCTCAAAACATCCCTTACCAGCCTGTGTCAGAGAGGTTACTTTTTTACAAAACTGGACCGCGTTCTGCTTCCAACAGAAAGACTCCCCAATGACTTTTGCTGTGAGCCTGCTGCTGGCAGGGTTGTAGTTTGTTTGGTGGGTTGGTTTGAGGAGAGCGTGTTAATCCTCCCCTGAGAAGTTCTGTGGTTTAGGTTTAACTCCCTGTTACACTTCCCTGGGGTTACCCTGTATTAATCCTGTATTTGTTTCTGTATCAGTCCATCTGCAGCAGGAAACATATGGTGGGAGAAGTTACGGGAAGGGATGGGAAATCAGGGTTTGCTCCAAGGAACAAGTTTTCTTTGTTAGAAGACAAGAAAATACAGAGTTCTTGTGTTGCTGCTCACAGCTACAGCAAAGCAAATATCTTTGTATTCTGAAGCTACCAAGACTAAAGCATTCTAAAGATGAAGACCACTTCGTCTTCTAAATGAAGAGCCCTGATAAAATTATTTGATAAGGACTAAAAATGCTTATCTCCATTCACTGAATTCATTGCATTCTTCTGTCAATCCAGTTCCACAAGCACTGGCTTCCCTGAAAATTCCTTCTTTTTTCAGAAGTGCCCTGAAGAAAACAGTTCAAAGGAATCAGCAGCACAAACCCATTCCAATCTCTGGTGTGACTCTGCCTTCCAGCACCAACCAATCTCTGCCTGTTTCTAACAGTGACACAAATTCTGTCGACTCCTCTGAAGACGATGTTGTTCCTTTTGGTCTGTGATACTCTCAGCATAAAGAACTAGTTCACTGCAATCTCCATCCCTCCATTATTCCTGCTATTTCTTGGTTCCTATATGACTTCCAAACTTTTAGAAAGCAGTCCACTGCTACCAACATGTTTGTCTCAGAAAATAACTATTCCCTGAGATTCCCATGTCTCACAGGACAATGAAAATGTGCAATGAAAACACAGTATTTCTTTTCAGAAGTTTTCTGTATTCTGCCAACATTTTGTTGTACAGAAATGCTGCTTTTGCTTCAGTCTTGACATTGTGAGACAGGCACAGCCTGCCCAGCTAATCACTGCCTCTTGCTGCACCATTTATTAAACTTCACCTCAGTTAGTGCAGCCAGAAAATGCCTTTGGCAGTAATGGAATCAGATTTCTTAGCAAGGTGCCTCCATTTGCTCAAGGGTTTTCTAATCACATCTTATGCTAGTGTTTTTGAGGATTCTTTTCCTCTGTAACATTTGCCCTCCTGTGAATTACAGAGGAGTTGGCATCTCCTCCCGAGCATGCCTGGACAGCCATTCCCACTCAGCTGCTGCAAGAGCAACTGACCTGCCAGCAAGCTCACCTCTGTAGGGCACTGCTACCACCATGCTTGTGCCCGTGACTGAGGGTCCTGGGATTTGTCCAGCTATTGGAAAAACCTTTCAGATTTTTCCAGTCTAACAAGGAATTGTGGGTGTCCTTAAACAACATTTCTCAAAATGGAAATGCTGCACAGCTGTAGCCATTGCCAGGGGTCCCTGACAATTGTTAAAACCATTTATCCTACAAGAACACACACTTCAGCTGTAATCATCTTCCATGCTTTTAAGAGAGTCCTGCACTGTTCTCACATTCACTCCACACCCAAAGCAGAAGTACAAACATCTGTGACCAATGGCCAAAGGGGCTTAGATAAAATCAGCAAGCTAACACATAAACAGGAACAAGAACCTTTCAAACCTGCAAAGAAAATCCAAATTGTATTATGCTGGTGACTAAAAGCATTGCATCTTTTTGTCCTGATTCTGCCATGATTCTCTAAGATTAGCAAGCTGGCAAAGGAGCTTCCTGTCCCCAGAGTGGCCAGCACTGCACAGCTTCTTTCTCTCCAATGATAAAAACGCCTCTTCCTGTGCTGATTCTAGGTTCACAGTAAATTACTCTTTATGGAACACACCACATTTCTCTGGATTTACTTTCATATTGGCAGCACTAAGCTTATCACAAACTATTTGTAAACGAATCAGCATTTCAAGAGCAGCAGTCTGCATCAAGAACAGGAACAGCACAGTAACAGAGGGATGCTTTACCACAACCTCCCTGTCAGCACTTCTGGGAAGAAGCACTGCCTGCCATTATCCTCAACAGCTGTACTTCTATACCGATGTGAATTCTTCTTTTCCAGATCATCCTGCCTTTCTCAGAAAGCCAAGTACTGCAGCTGCTGTTGTGCCAGCATTGGAAGCAACACAATGTGCTCATTGCAAATAAATTGCCTTCCAGACACTGTTTTTCTGATTTTGACAAATTTTAAGAGGATTTCCTCAAATCAAACCTGTATGCATTTTTTTACTGCTTTTTTTCCCCATTACACATAATGATTGTAATCAGATTTGATTCATCATAAAAACAGTAGAATGATGAGTTAATAGAGGACTAAATTTCAGAGGCAATCTTCCCCATTTGTCAGCAGGGGTGTATGGTCACTGTCACTGTCTTCCCTTGAAAGACAATCCAGGATAAACTGTTCTATAGTTTGAGATTTTTTGAACACCTGAGCTACCAGTTTAAGTTTAGTTGGTGTTTGCTCACGTTTCACAGATCCTGATGCATAGACAAATTTTCATTATTAGCTGCCAAAACCTGAAGAAAACCTCTAAGTCTGTTTCTTGAAGTCTTTTGAGTTGCTTCAGAAGCTGCAGCACTGTACCACTTCTCTCATCATCTTTTCCTGAAGATGATGCACAAAAGCCTCTCTACCAAAAATCTTCCAGCTACAGAACCAGTTTACTCAGATAACTCAGCTTCACACAGGCTCTCACAGCCTTGTTTCAGATGCCTCACTTCAGAAAAAGATGAAGAGTTTGTGCCATTTCTCCTGAACAGGGAAGTTGCCATGGTCATTCCTTACAATGAAGATTCCCTCAACCAGCAAATACTACAATTAATTGTTCTCCCAGGCTAGACATGCTGGTTTTCTCCTTGGAAATTGAGTATCAGATGGTGTTAACTTCAAGACAACTGGATACGACATATATCATATGGTCTGAAAACAAAAGGAGCAACTGGCACGGTAACTTCCTGAACTGCCCTGTAGAATAGCAGAGCAAAAAATACACGGACAAAAGCCTCCCTGGTCACAGCAGTCATGGGAATGCACCCTATTTCCAGAGCTGGTGACATTAACCTTCAGCTGGAACTGAAGGTTCAGCAGTTCACTATCAAACAGAACTACTGTAAGAATCAAAAATGCAGATGGAGTGTTTTGAGAAACCCTACAGAGAGCTGCCACTCCATAAGCTTTGCCATGACAGTGTCCCTCATCCTGGACCTTGCTAGGACACTGTCCGGTATCTGGGTTTGTGCTAGGAAAGGTGGGCACAGGGAACCTTCAGCTGTGTCAAGTACCATTTTTTGAATTGTTTCCAGACTAACAGCACAGAATGGGTGGAATACATCACAGATTTGGCCCCACAGCCTGTGAAACTGGCAAGGAGCAGCTACAGAGTCTGCAGGTAGACTTGGATCCAGAGAAAGCATTATCACACTGCCAAGGCTAGAATTGCACAACTTGCTAATAACTTCATATATTCACTAAAAATGAGTAAACTTTTCTATACATTGAGGTTAAAAAAAAAATCTCTTAAAATCACTTAAAAAAATATTAACATCACATTAGCACATATGCATACAGAATCTGTTCTGCCAAAGTAAAGTTAGTCCAAGACAGAAGGAAAATGAAAACTCCAATTTTTACATTAAAAAATTAATTACGTAAACTTCTATTAGTAGGCCCTAATCTCAATGCAGATTTTCTAAGGCACAGAATCTTTATCTGAAAATATACAGCAACCCTTTCTCCAGTCCAGTACCAGCTGGTACCTTGCCATATACAGACCCAAAAACCCTTTCAGCAGCATACCACAAATGCAGCATATACTGACTAGCACTTTGAGAAGCATACCAACTGTTTGTACTGAAATAAATACAATTTGGCAGCAAAGACTCTTATCACAGCTTTGTCATAATTTTTGTCCACATAAATAAGTTGATTCTATTTTCTGTTTCAGGAAGAATACATTACATGCTTCAATCCTCCCCCCATCAGTTAGTCCCATGTTTCAATGATGAAGATCCCATAACATCAAAATAATTATAATATATTAAACTCCATTTTTAGGTCCGTTTTTTTCAGTTTTTCAGTTGTGTATTTATTTAAACAAAAAAGCCCTGAGGAATCTGTTAAGTCACAAATCAGTGAATGGCATATAATACAGAATTCATTGCTCCTATTCACCAAGCATGCAATGCAATATTTATACCGCAGATGTTTTCAAATGTAGTTTTATTCCAGTGACTCTCTGCAGTCTATACATACATTTAAAAACAACATTATGTGAACATATCACAGACCAGTACCTAAAAAAATCTTTAGTATATACTCCTTTATAAAAGGTTTTGACACAATGGAAAAGTCAGTCCAGAAAAACTCATGTTACCAGGCTTCTTGATAAACAAAATACTGTGAAGCCCTGTAACCTGCATGAGCACAAGTATCCATGGCAATGGATCCCTCTTCTAAATCCTTGTTTTAAATAAACAGGTTTAAATTTTGTTCAGTAAACAAGTTCTACCACAACACTGTCCATTTAATTTTGTGCTTTCCAAAAGGCAAGCATACTACAGAAACAAAATTCCCTACCCAATACGAGAGAGAAATGCAGTAAACACGTATTTGCTTCCCATTCCAGCAGAGGAATCCAAGTTCCTTGAAACTGTCATTATGTCTAAATCCAAAACACCCTGCTTATACCTTCTTCTTCTTCTTCTTTGCCTGCTCTCCAGACTCTACTTTACGTTTCTTAGCAGAAGCTGGTTCATCATCTTTTTCATCATCTTTAAATAAAAGAAAAGAGTTAATCAAAGTCAGCAAAGCCATTTTTTTTGTCTTAAACACCATCCTGTCTCAGAACAATTGACTTAACCACATCTGAGATGCCTGGAAAAAAGACACCATAGAATTAACTGACAGCATCCTCATTTTTGGAATGCAGACAATATGTGGACAAAACAGGAATGGTTACTTCTTATTAATACCACAAACCACTGCAGATAATTAATCTTTATGCTACTGTACAGTACCCGTTCTAAAAAAAATTATTATTTGACTAGCTAATAAAAAAATCTAGAAAATGACAGTTTTTGAAGCAGGAAATAATGTCAAGGTCAATTAATCTTTTATTTTCTTACTTTGGATGAAGGCTAAGAGAAATGCACGGACAGGGGAAACATACAGAACACATGGAGCAAGACATAAAAATTGCTACTGAGAAAAAACACCCAGAACCAAAAAATGTGCAAGACAACAAAAAAGTCATTCCTTTGGAAAATGTTTGTTGACAACTTTACCAGTGAACAAAAACATTATTGTGTGTTCTGAATGCCCAGAATTTCTTCTTCTAGTTCTGTTCTCTTAGTTGTTGCTGGCTATTCTCTTTCTTCAGCAATTAAAAAAAAAAAAAAAAATCCTCCTACCTGTCAAATATTTGTTTACTCCCTAAATTACCATTACAGCTTGTACCATCATTTAAAGTGAAGAGGATAGTAAATATTTTCTTCAGTAATCTGTCCCATGGCCATCCTATTTGATTCCTCTCTCAGACCCCAAGTTTTGCAAACGTTATAAAAATAATCTGACCTACAGCTACAACTAAGGTGAACACAACAGCACCTGAAGCTCTCATACTACCTTCTGTTTTAGTAGCACCATGACTGAACCTGTTGGTTTCACAGAACTACAGTGCTACAGACTCTAACCCTTCCCTGCTAATGACAGTGGGGGAGAGGAGCAGAGAGACTGTTCGAGGGTCTGTGCTGGTTCCAGGAAAGCCAAAACACCGGCACTACAGTCCACCCATCCCTGCGGCCAGACCGCGCGGCCCCAGGGCAGCAGTGGATGCAGAAGCCAGCAGAGCTTCCTCCGAGCCCGGGGAGAGCTGCGGCCGCAGAGCACTCAGGGGAGCCGCCCGCCCGCCCAGCTGGGCTCTGGAAGCGGCTCTGGAAGCACGCACAGCCTGTGCCAGGCACAGCCGCCTCCCGCCAGGGCCTCACCCGACTCCAGCGGCTCCTGCTCCTCGTCCGGCAGGAACTTGGCTTTGCCGGCCGGCCGGGGCGCGTCGTCGCCATTGTCCTCGTAAATGTTGGACCACTTTATGGCCATGTCGAGGGCGGGCGCCGGCGGCGGCGGCTTCTCGGGAGGGCTGTAGCTCTCCGGGGGGGGCACGGCGTTGCTCCTCCACACCTTGAACTCCCTGGGGGGCTGCGGGAGAGAGCAGAGCGCCCGTCACACCGGGCCGGGGGGCCCAGGGCGGCCCCAGCGCCGCCTCGCTTCACCCCGCGCCCCACGCACCTCCTCGGGCGCCCGCAGGACGCGGCTCTCCCAGTCGATCTCCTTGTTGAGAGGGTTGTAGAGGAAGGCGGGCGGCTGCGACACGCGGCGG
>VWZT01014943.1:0-10092 GCA_013397055.1 Pachycephala philippinensis
CATGTTCCTCTCCTGGCCCCAGCTGGTCCTTCTTGGTGTCAGCTTTTCAAACGCTGCTTTTGGGATCCAGAAAGGGCTGATGAGGACAGGCACCCTGCAGATAAATATTCTCAGCAGGTGGCTGACAGGGGTCAAACATCCAGCTGCCTGCTGGACACTGCAATTCTGCTCTAATGATCTGAATTAGCTGGGCACCTCTCCTCCAAAAACCCTGTTCCCACTGATAAACACATCCTGTGTGCCCACATCCAGGAGGGCATGGCATGGGTGGTGGTGGGGACGAACCCCTGGGCTCTCAGTGGGGCTTAATTTTGCTGCCTTAGTCCCAGGCCTAACTATTCCTGGTTTTGGGAGAACAACAGAGCTGGGACAGTGGTGTGGTGCTGTTTGTGGCCCTTCCCATGGGTGGGATCAGAGGGGTGAGGTGGTAGTTCCTCAGCAGTAGCTGAGGGAAGCCGTGAGACCCCAGTGATGTGTCTGGTCCTGGGTGAGACTTCACAAGGCCACAGAGAGTTTATTTCCCCTCCAGTTTTGTGTCCTGGGTGTAACACCCTCCAGACCATAACTGGGAAGTGGAGAGAGTAGGAAAACCTTGCTAAGAGCTTCCTGGGAGCTTGGTGGGGTGGAAAGAGCTGTTTGGTGGGTGATCATCTCCCTTCCAGCTCTGGGTCACTGGCAAAGGACTCCGAGGCATTTGGCAGGAGAAGCCAAGAGACTTGGGATGTCTCTTCCTGTTCTCTTCCCAATTCTTTATGCAAATATTTCAGTGCTCAACAGTAACTTTTTTGCCTCTAACTGGTGTAACTGTTCCGTGAGATGAATGAAATCAGCTCCTCAGATGTGGCTAAAATAAAAGTCCATTTATCACAGCATCTGAGGATGGGAGTTACTGGCCACAGTGACTGATCAGATTTAAGCTGTTTGGTTTTTGGAGGAATTATGTCCACAGGAATGGGTTTTCCTATGTATTTCTGTGGCTGCCCCATCACTGGAAGTGTCCAAGGCCAGGTTAGATGGGGCTTGGAGCAACCTGGGATAGTGGAAGGTGTCCCTCATGGAATGGGGTGGAAGAAGATGAGATTTAAGGTCCCTTCCAAGCCAAACCATTCCATAATTTTGGTCCAGGCAGAAGTAGTGTGGTTAGCTGGCTTTGCCTCTCTAGCAATCCTTTCTGTGTAAGGATTTGTATCAACCACCCTGGTGCACTAATTTATAATCTCAAAAAATGTGGCTGTGTAATTGGGGCAGAAAGTTGAGTAAATGGAACGGAGAAATCACATTGTCACAAATTTTGCATTATTTATATTCATTTTGGAACACTGGCAGAATATAAATGTCAGACTGGGAGATTCATGCTTGCAGGGAAGAAAAATCAAAGATTCATCACAGGGCTAATCTTCACTTTGAATGCAGTGTTTCAGCTGCCCCACTTCCACAAGGGACAAAGCAGAGCAAGGGGAAAGGTCCAGGAATGGCAGTGATTAGAAGCTTGGGAAGAGGGGCTTCTGTGTGAGGAGAGATGGGGATTACTGCTGTTAATTAATGCACGGGGCCATTTGGACAGTCCTCTTCCCCTGTGCCATATTACAGGTGCTGCAGCAAGGCTCCATGACATTTAAGGGAAACAAAATTCCAACAGATAAAAGGAAATACTTTCTTAAGGGCTGTAATTAATGCAAGGAGAGATGATTGCCATGGGATGCTGAGGACAGGATCATTTGAGCTGTTCCAAATGAAGCGCTGCCTGGGCACTTGGTGCTGTACAAAACAGGCACGTTTATGGTGACTGGGATAATATTTTCAAGTTAAACTCGCACTAAATACTTGCTCTCATGTTTCAGGGTACAAATGGATTGCTACTTGGAGCTGGGAATGATGGAGTATTTTATTTCCCTTTGCTGTAACACTGAACCATTAGCCTTTCCCTGAGGAGAGATATTGGTTTAGCGAGGAAGCATGAGGGGAAAAAAAAAGAGTAATTTGCCAAATATCACAAATGCTGCCTGTGTTGAGCGAGCCAAATGGCTCTGAATGGAAATTGGGAAGTACTCAGCAGGGCAGGGAGAAATAGGCTGGGAGAAATAGGCACTAGCATTAGGTCAGCAGTGGAAGAAGCCTCGGAGAAAGCTGTGAGAATCTGCATCCTGTTCATGGTGGTGATGCCTTGAGAGGCCATGTAAGACCAGAGACTGGACAGGAGTAAGGGAATAAAGGTGGATATTTGTTTGAAAGGCCTTCAGAGGCACACCCTGGGCAGGCCAAAGGCTGCACCCAAGATGGACCCCGAGTCACGAGTTCTTCACACTTTTATAGCTTTGCTCCATTTGCATCTCAACCCAATTTCACCAATTAAACTTTAGCTAATGATGGAATTTGCCCTCAGCTTGCCCCCCTTCTCAAGATGCTGGGTTACACATTTTGGGCCTAGGCCGGGCTGGGTGTCCTTGGAGAGCAGCCTGGAGAGGCTTTGTTCTGTCTGTCTCAGCATGAGAGAGCAGCAGCTCCCAGGCTGCAGGGCACTGCAGAGTTACACACTGGGAATGCAGGATTTGAAACATATAGAAGCTAAAACCTAAGGCATCAGTGGGAGGTCTGGGGGATTCAAGGAGCAGGACAACAAGGAAACCTTTGAGCCAGGAAAAGTGGAATGTTCATAAGCAGTAGAAGTTATGGGGGTATGGGATGGAGAAAGCTCTTTTGGGGTCTCCTGGAGCAGTGTAGAGGTCTTACCTCATTTGGAGCCCCTGGTGTGGGCTGCCTGCAGCTCCTTGGGGTACAGCAGGGCTCTCTGCCCGGTGGCCAAGGGTTTTGTAGCATTTATTAGGCTTCAAGGTGATCCATGGATATTTCAAGCATGTGTAGAATCACAGAACCACAGGCTGGTTTGGGTTGGGAGGGACCTTAAATCTCATCTTCTTCCATCCTATTCCATGGGTAGGGACACCTTCTACTATCCCAGGTTGCTCCAAACCCCATCCAACCTGGCCTTGGACACTTCCAGGGATCCAGGGGAAGCCACAGCTTCTCTGGGCACCCTGTGCCAGTGAATAAAACACACCTCAAATGCTCTCAGTTTTGCCCTCAGGATTTCATAGCCCTGAGGGCATGGAGAGAAGAGGGATGGAGCTTGAGGCAGAAAGTCATTTATTTAGAGCCTGAAATAAAAAATTTAAGGAAATTCTTGTTTGAAATGATTTAAGAGAAGGGCTTAGATCTTGATCCCTGTGTGGGCATTGAATGCCCAGGTTTTTTGCCTTCTCAAGGTGGCATATCCAGGCTTGCTGAACACCTCTGGGAGGAAAAGGACAAATGCATGGAATTAAGGGCCCCTGTGTGTTTTATCCATGCACGTGGAGGCCACTCTGCTCAACATGAGCAGCAGCAGGTTCACCAAAGCACTCTGCCAGCTGTGTTGCCAAAATAACAACTGGTTTGGCAGATCCCCACGTGGGGGAGATGGCTTTTGGAGCTGTTGAGCCCTAAATCATCATTGAAACAGTGAGGTGCCAACCCACTGGGCACAAAGAGCAGGTTGGGCATGGCTGGGCATGGCAGGGAAAAAAAAAAGACAGGCAGCAGAGCTCTGGGAGTCACCTGGAATGTTTCTTCCTCCTCCTTGTACACTGGGTCGTGTCTGGCCAGCGAAGTGACAAACTCAGCAGTCCTCAGTGGCTTCCTGGGCATCTGCAGCAGCCTCAGCTCGCTGAGGACAGTGTGCACCACGTCCACGATGTGGCCCTGGGTGAAGCCATCCGACACCTGCGCCAGGCAGTTCAGGTTCACCTGCTTGGTGAGGGTTCCACCACTCTGCAGGATGCAGTGCTTCCATAGGGCTGAGATGGCAAAGACAGGAATTCAAGGAAAGCAGGAAAAAGGTATTTTATTATTATTTATTTTGAAACTGCAACAAGAAAATAAGGACTGTTAATCAGGAAAGCCAAGATCCAAATTTCTCTTTGCTTTTTTTCTTTCACCTATAGATTTGCAGCCCAGGGGCCTTTAGGCACATGTGTTTTTAAACCCTTACCGATCATTTTTGGCTACCAGTCAGTACTTTTCAGCAAGTCATTAAGGGCACATAAAGTGGGGTGGATGTGTGTGTGAAAATGGAAAGAAACTTTGTGTGTACACACAGAACCTGTCCAGTGTTCCCGTTTGGATGTGCAGAGTTAAGTACCTTTACCAACAGCCTGTTTTTATTTCTGTGACCCTCAACACCATTTATTCCTGCTGAACTGAGGGCTGCTGTGGGGACTCCACGTCCCAAAGGCTTGCAGCCATGCAGGGATGTGTTGCAAGGCGCAGATTTTCTGTGGTGGGGGTTTGCTTGTTACTTGAAAAGTAAATCTGGTTGTATCTTTTAGCTGTGAACCTCTGTGACGTGATTGTTTTCTTTGGGGTTGTGAAGTGGCTGAGATTTTGCATCCAAAAAATAGGAGTAATACCAACCTTTTGGTTTATTTTATGTTAAGTAAGGATCTGTTTCAGAAAAATTCAGGAAAACTTTGATGTTGTCTCCTTAGGCTTTGCTTTAAAGCATTTAATGGAAATATTTGGAAAAAAAAAATAGGAGGATTATGGATAAGAAGTTAAGTTTCTTGACTGAGACATTTTGAGTGTGGTGTGCTCGAGTGCTCAGATTGAGCATGAAGATGTTGAGGAGAGGTTGATGCTGCAGGAAAAGCTGCCTTGTTCTTCCTTGGATTGCAGTGTCAATACCACGGACTGGAGCCCATAACTATTGACAGCTCTGCACTGCATTTTTCACTCCAGCAAATTGTGGTCTCCCACTTGAATCACACTCGTGCTCGATAAATATTGGCTGAATCACTAATTCATAAAAGAGGAATTGATGCACACAAGAGCAAGCACAGTAATATATTGTGTGCTGCAGCTCCCGGTGCAGGTGTGTAACACAAGGCGCTGCCTTGCTGGGTGATTAATGGCAAGAAATCAGTATGGGATTGTGAATCTTCCAGTTTAATGATTTCCATTGTATATTTACTGTTCCCACTGAGCACGGATTGGAATACTCTGGTCTGGAACCAGAGGGAGGGCTGCAGCAGACAGGTAGCTGTGCGCTGTGGCTTGCAAGAATTTGTTATGTCATTATTTTTCTGTCAAAACAAGTTTGTTTCCTTCTCAAACGGGGTGTCAGGCACTGAAAGCTGAAAGGATTGGGAGGTGAAGATCCTATTTCCACAGAACTTCAGGCAAGGTTGGAGCTGAAGAACAAGCCAGGCACTGTCGCAAATGGGGCAATGTCAAAGGATTAAAGCTCCGAGTTTAATCTGCTTTAAAATGCCATGAGTTAACTTTTTGGGGCATTAAGTGTGCAGTTGAAATCCCTTGAGCTGGCCCTTTTTTTCTGGACTCCAAGTTAGTGGTGAGACTCCCAGAATGTGACAGTTCCACCTCCAGAAGTGAGCACAGCTAAATTCAGCTGCTGTCACCTCCTTTCTCGAGGCTTTCCTCGTGTCCCCTTATCTCTCAGCAATTTATCAGAGCTGTAACCTCACATGAAACACATGTTCCCTTGCTTGGTGACCATTTCCCATCCACACCAGGAGGGTTATGGAACGTGGGAGAGATTTACAATGTGCTAGGCAGCCAAAATCTGTCTTAGGCTTGCCCAAATGCGCATCACCTCGGTGCCTTGGCTGCCTCTGAGGGATGCAGGATGAAGTGGGACTTCAGGGTGTGTTGGAAAGGGTTTTGTAACAAGGTGACAGTGTGGACAGAGCAAAGAGTGTCTCTGTGGCAAAGTCCCTGAGCCAAATGTGTTTTATTTTATTGCTGTTTATTGCGGACTTCAGGGTGCTTAAAATCTCAAAGCATTGGAAGTTTGTCTTATTAGACCAATTTACATGGCAAAAAAAAACCCACTCTTCCCCTTGCAAGCTTTGAGTCTCAGTACATGGAATATTTAGTGTTTTTTTTCAAAATTTGGGAGCTGTCTATCACTGTAAATATTTGGTAGACCAGACATGCAAAATCTTGGATGCCTAGACAATTTCTCTTGTGGACTGTAAGCACAAAAAGTAGAATTTGGCAGTGAGAAAATCCAGACATGGTTTGGTTTTGGAGAAGCCCAGAAGTCGTGTTGTTTAGAGTACGGAGATTGGAAATTCAGAATTGCAAGCTGGAATGAGAAATTCAGAATCCCTGTGTTTAAAAAAAAAAAAAAAAGCTTAAATAGAAAATGTGTGCTGAAATAGGATCTTGTGCTTCATACAGGAGGGAAAACCAGCTCAGGCTGAGCTTGATGCACACTAAACTCGTGGAAAAATGTGAATCGCTGCTGAAGAGTATTTTAAACTCTTCTCCCAACTTCCACTTTTATTATTGGATTTTTATTATTTGATCTTTGGGGTAGCCTGTATTGATTTAACCTAAATTTTTAGGACTTGCGGTGCACCCAGGGGCACGACTTGAGGTGCAGGTCAGTTCTGAGGGTAACCAGCCAATAAACACGGATTTTGAACAGCAGGAACAACCACGAGGATGATGTGAAATACTTGCCACATCTGGTGAGGTAGTCAGGCTTGGGAATGAGGATGATTTTCTGGTAGACTTTGAAGAAAGGCCCCAGGTTGGCACTGAAGGGCCTGGCAGTGGTGCCCACGAGCAGCACCCTGTCCTTGGGTTTCAGAGCCCTCAGGAACTGGGGCAGGATCCTCGCCAGGCGCTTGGCATTCATCTGCACAGGAGGAAAGAGTTGTTAAGGATGCTGACAGCTCTGAGTTAACGAGCTGGAGCTCTACCTGCTGCCTGCAACAGGATTTTGGGGGTTTTTAGTGCCCTGGTTGTGTTTGGTGTGAGCAGATGAGATATAACACAAGTAGGAAGATTCTGCCCCCTCAGAATCAGGTAAATGCTTGATTTCTGCTTCTGTCTTTGTGCCAGTGCCTTTCACTACTGAATTTAGTGGTCAAGTTATTCAAAGGCAGGAAGGAAACAACTCCTTTAAAGAAGGAAATCCTGATTTCCAGCTCAGGGAGGAATATTGAGCTGCACACCTGATGAACCTCACCAGGCAGAAAATTGTAACCTAGTTTGGAATCCTCCCAGCTCTTGGAGGTTATGATTTTTTGACTTCTAAGTGTGAAAAATACACTTCCTATTTTTTGCTGTGATTTGTAACTCGCTGAGGCTCTGAGAACAAAGGTTTTGGGAGCTCAGGGTTCATGTCTTTGTAGTAATTTACTACTTGACTTTGTAACACGTGTTTGACTACTACGTACAGAGCAGATGAGTATTGAGCAAAATTGGAGGGTTATATTTGATAATGTTCAAGTGAATATTGGCTGGAGAAGCCTAATCAGATTGCTGTGGTGTCACTACTGTTAATCAAGAAGCTTTCCCACAAGTTGTGGGGTAGAGTAGCACATTTTGTGCCCTAAACAAGCTTGTCTTAACACAATATATCTGGTGGATCATCCCTTTTCTTCTCATAGTCGTGCTATGCATTTTTCCAAGTGTGCCAACTGCTTAATCAAGATAATGAGTAGAGCATGTCTTAGCCCCAGGGCTGAGGGCTGGGGTGACAAAGCCAGCTCATAGTTTTGCTCCTGGATGAACTATCCCTCTGTCCTGGTGGCAGGAATGTCACCCTGAGATGAGCACAGTGACTGAGACTTGCCTTGGCTTCTGGAGGCTGAGCTTAGCTCACCTTGGAGCAGCCTGGTCTAGCGGGAGCTGTCCCTGGTCATGGGGATGGAACAAGGTGACTTTTAAGGTCCATTCCAGCCCAAACCACTCCATGACTCCCCAAAATTCCAGCACTCCTAAGGAAGGTTCCCCAGACTGCCACTGACCTCTGCCTGTCCCTCCAGTTTTATTCTCTCTCCTCCGAATGTTGGATGTGCTGTGAACAATTTGGGATGTGTGGGATTCCAAGCCTGGAGCCACCCAGGGAAGAGACCTTCTGTTAAATACCTGCAGGTCTTGGGATGGATAAAAGGGGCAGAGATGATACCCTGGACTCTGAGGGATCTGAAATTTTTCCCCACTGATGGCTAAGCAGACAAGGCTCATGAGTAATCCAGGCCATTTTTGGCCCCCAGTCTTAATTTTAATCCCCATCTGCACTTCCTGCCAAGGTTTGAGCCCAAATGAAAGGTTCCCTCTCACTGTGGGCACCACTGAGGGCACCAATCACTGCACACCCATCACCTCACCCAGCCCCTGCAGAAGGAAACATCCCCATCCAAGGCTGGGTTGCCTCATGTTGCCTTTGCAAAATGCAGGCTTGTGACCTCCCTACAGACAACCTAAGAAAAAAGGTTTAATTTTTCTTGTAAAGCTCTAAAAGCAAAATACTTTGCAGGCCACAGGAACTGGGGTGAATTGCTCCTTGCTGTGGTTTTGTTGCTGTGACTATGGGGCAGTGTTTTAATTTTCTTTCCAGTGGGGAAGCTCCACAGGAGAGGGAGGAATGGAAGCAGTGGCATTAGGACTCTTGGGAGCCCAAAGAAAAGAATCTGTAATTGTAACTATTTAACACAGGCTCTTTGTTTTTGCAGTGGAAATTTATCCTTGTTACTTTATTGTTCGCTTTGGCTCCATCCAATTTCTCAAATTAATAGAGCTGAACAATTTAAGCTCATCTCAACTTGTAGCTTCTTGCTTCATATTTTGAAATTCTCCATTATCCCCTTTTACTTTCCAGTGCACTGATGAGCAGCGACTGGACTATTTTTAAATAAAGCAAGGATAGGTGGAAGAGAGAAATGTGACCTCTTGGGGGCTTTTAAGAAAGTCACAAGACTCTCTTAAAAGCTAAAAAAAAAAAAAAAAGTTAGTGAGACAAGCTATTATCGAGCAAGTCTGGTCATAGTGGTATGTGCTCAGCTGAGGAATACACTCGTTCCTTTGTGTGGGATGTCGTGCAACAGGAGGAATTATCTGCACTGAAATAAAGAAGAACTCACCTCTTCTTCTCCCTTCGGTGTCCCTTTGGAATATAATCTCTCTGTGCCTCCAATCCACACGACTGAAGGCTGCAATTCCTTGCCCACCTAGGAGAAAACGGGAGAAAAGGCCAGGAGCTGATTGAGATGGCTGCAGTTTCATACCTGGGAGCCTGGCACTGAGCTTTTGAATCCACATTTCAGCAACTCAATTAGCCTGGCTTATTTTTTATCCCCAGGAATGTTCAGCACTCATGGACAGCACTGCTCAGCAAATCCAACTCTTTCCAGTTAGGAATTGAGTGTTAAGAGCCCAACCCAGACTGGATCATTTTGTCCTGCTTATCTTTAATTTCTCAGCACAAATTCAGTTGTGTTCCTGCAAAAGGAAGCCTGGATTTGGTGTTCAGTGGAAAATCACAGCCCAAGAGCAGCTTTAGGCTGAGGCTGGGATCCCACCCTGATTTTCTGGATGGGGAGACAGGGAAGGCATAGTTGTTTCATGAGAGGGAAGGGCACTAATTTTCAAGCAGAATAGTTTGGCTATCTTCTGGTTGAAAACCCAGCATTTAATTTGCAGTGAGCCCAAGAATTAAATTTGAAGGGGGGGTGTGTGTGCCCACAAATGGGTTTTCCTGCTTTGAAGTCGGAGGCACGATACCTCTGGTTCACAGCAGGATGGCAGCAATGCTACAGGCTTTTTCCACATCCTGCACTCTTCCCCATTGCTATAGAAACGCCAGAGGTTGAGCCATTCCAGAGGTTCAGACATTCTGCTGCCAAATTTTAATCACTTTCCAGTGGCTCTCAGAGTTTGCTCAGCAACAAAAGTGATGGCTCGAGGAGTCAGCGGTAACGAGAGAGAGAGAGGCACAGCATCCTTCTATCCTGCCTTTTTTTTCCCTTTAATTCCCCCTAGTTGAAACTGCTGCTTCCAGGAAGGCAGCTTACAAAATCCATGGGCTGTGTACATCATAAGCTCCTGTCTGAGTGACAGCCAGGCAGGAAGAATTCAGTTGTGAGCATCATTGCTCGCAGTGATGCCTTAGGTTTTAACTTTTATATGTTTCAAATCCTGCATTCCCAGTGTGTAACTCTGCAGTGTCCTGCAGCCTGGGAGCTGCTGCTCTCTCATGCTGAGACAGACAGAACAAAGCCTCTCCAGGCTGCTCTCCAAGGA
>VWZT01014943.1:10130-26713 GCA_013397055.1 Pachycephala philippinensis
CCTTTGGCCTGCCCAGGGTGTGCCTCTGAAGGCCTTTCAAATAAATATCCACCTTTATTCCCTTCCTCCTGTCCAGTCTCTGTTTCTAGGTTGGCCTCTCGAGGCATCAGCAGCACTGCAGCTGATTTTTGTGGCTGTGTTTCAAAGAGGGAGTGTGTCTGTACAGGAGGAATGGGATGGGGATGGGGAAGGGGACAGGAAATGAGAGCTGGTCAGTTTGTTTGCTGTGCTGGTGCTGGGGTGAAGTGGCAGCAATGCCACCTTCAGAGTGTGACACTTTTATTGATGGCAGCTGCTCAGTCCTAGAATATGTCAGGTGATAGCTCCAAGTCCAGAACAGTTGGATTGTAGAATCCTGGAATGGTTTGGGTTGGAAGGGACCTTAAAGCTCATCCCATCCCCCCCCCTGCCATGGGCAGAGACAGCTTCCACTGTCCCAGGTTGCTCCACACCCCATCCAACCTGGCCTTGGACACTGCCAGGGATCCAGGGGCAGCCACAGCTTCTCTGGGCACCCTGTGCCAGGGCCTGCCCACCCTCACAGGGAACAACTCCTTCCCAATATCCCCTCTACCCCTGCCCTCTGGCAGTGGGAAGCCATTCCCTGTGTCCTGTCCCTCCAGGCCCTTGTAAAGAGTCTCTCTCCATCTTCCTTTTAGCTCTTTCAGGCACTGGAAGGGGCTCTAAGGTCACCCCAAAGCTTCTCTTTTCCAGGCTGAACAATTCCAATTCTCTCAGCCTTTCCTTGTAGGAGAAGTGCTCCATCCCTCTAACCAGCTTGTGGCCTCCTCTGGACTCACTCCAGCAGGTCCATGTCCTCCCTGAGCTTTTTCTTTTTTGGAAGGCAGGAACTCAAATATTTAATGTTAATAATGAAGATAAAAAAAATTAAAAACAACATATCAGAAAAGATAATATGAAAATCTTGCAGGAACTGCTGTGTGGGCTTGGCAGTCACGGGAATCTTTTCCTGCATGTACAGCTTGAGGGGTAACACTGATTGCAGGAGTGTGTGGAGCACAAGGTGGAATGCAGTGACAGATTAAAAATGTACAGCAATAAAATCTGCCTTTTAAGGGCTAGGTGCTATCCCCGATTTATGCCCGATTTATGCCCTATTTATCCATTTCCAGAGGTATGTTTGGCACGTTCTGAAACCTCCACACATCCCTCTCCACATGCAGAGCACAAGGGACATTTGAGAGGGTGACTTGTGGCTTTAGCAGCCTGACACTGGGAATTTCTGCTCAATATCCTGCTGGTCAAGAGGTGGGACACCTGTGGGAGATGCAGGCCAGTCCTACTGATTTGCACTTGCATTTTCACCTCCCTAAAAAACCTGTTCAGTGCCTGATGCTGCAGTGGGATGTGAGAGGGAAATAAGGGTTCAGGGAAGGTTACAGAGGCTACAAAAGCTGTTGGCAAAGGTTGGACTCTGCTCGTGTCTTTGTTTTCCTTTTGGTGGGGTCACCACAGGTTGGGAGGTGCAGATATTCCTTGTTTGGCTTGGAGATGTTTTCTGGGCTGAGCAGCCTCCTCAAATGCAGTGTGAAATCAGATTGTACCTTCATTTTAACTCTTACAGAAGAGCCCTCGCTGTTGTCACACCTTTCATCATCTTTGCCCCCTTTATTTCCCCACTAAGGGGAAATATAATGAATAACCTCAGTTTTGGCTCTTAAAGAGTGCTTCCTGTTTTGAGGCAAAAAGCTGAATGTAGAAGATGTCCTGTATATATTTGTTGCCCAGAAAAGCTGTGGATGTCCCATCCCTGGAAGTGTCCAAGGCCAGGCTGGATGGTGTTTGGAGCACCCTGGCATAGTGGGAGGTGTTCCTGCCCATGGTGGGACTGGATGAGCTTTAAAATCCCTTCCAACCCAAACCATTCCACGATTTTTCAGGTGTTAATAGGCATTAATACAACCCAGTTGAACACACTGTGTTTGGGCCTGGCTGTTTGTTCTTGTAAATCCAGCTGAGACACCCAGAATCCACTGGCATCTAATTGAAATGGTTGGCAGATCTGTAGCAGCCTGTATATCCCCCCGTGAAAGTGCTGCATTTGAATTATCCACGGACAGTTTGAATCCATGGATAATTAAATGCACTGTACATAATTAATTTGTAATTGAAATTTTATTAGCTTTGCTGCAATCCCACAATTTGTTGGAGCTGCCAGCAGATGGCCCCTTAACCCTTCTAATACCACACTGAGCTTTGCTCTTCAGGAAAATCATTATGAAAAAAAAAAAAACAACAAGCAGTCATCAAAGACCAAACATCACTTTTGAGAGCCTTGGGTTCAACTTCTCAAACCCGAGAGCCAGAGTTTAACAGTTAAATTGTTACACTTGAAAATGCAGAAATCTGATTCTTGCCCAGCACATGTGCACAAGGCTCTTCCAAACTTGAAGGATTTGATGGCATTTTTTATTAAAAGGCCCAAGATTTGTTGGAAGCTGAAGTTATTGCTGAAAACTGCTCAGTGCTCTGTAGTTTATATACCCAGAAATGCTGTGCTAAAACTTGGGATTAGACCTTATCAGTGGGAGCACCACCAGATAAATATTCCAGTGCTACAGTGATGATGCCACTGTATTCTGGTTTGTGAGGCAGCAAATGACTTGCAACAGGATAAATTTAATTTTTAAGGTTAGGGTAACACAAGTTAAAGCTGCTTTTTCACAGGGATAACTGCAGATTTGAGCACTGGTGATATTTAACACTTCAAGGTTCTAAGGATTCCAGCAGGCTGAGCTACACCGAGAGAAGAATTGCTTTGGATGCTGGAAAAAAGATTGACTGTAGTGTTCCCAAATTTTAGCTGTAGTGGAGGAGTCTTGTGTGGCATGGAAATGCTAAACACACAGAATTCTGTCAGTGTACCAGGACAAGCTGTACCTGGCTCTTCACCCTGCCAGAAAAATGCTCTGGCTGGAGGGACAATACAGCAGTGGTCATGAACAAATGCACATGAAGCAGTGGGGAAAAAATAAATTAACGGCAGAATCCAAAATCCTGTTGCCTCTAAATGCTGGGCTTGTATCACTTAATCTTAAATAAACTCCATCACATCCCTTTTTTTGTGTAGTCAGCTCTGACTTGCTGAAGAGCAGACCCAAAGAGCGTGGTGAGAGTCCCCCAGTGCTGATGGTGCTGAAATATTTCTGGAGCTCGCTGCCCTGCGAAGCCCCTGCACAGCACACTCACAACTTCCCTGCTGGCATTTCCTCCTGGCCACCTCTCTCCCAGCCTTTTAGCCTGGTCAGTGTTGCACTAACAAGGTTTCCCCACGTGTGGCTTGGGGCACAATGTGCTCTCTGTGTGCTGCTGTGGCCCTGGCGAGGGGATGAAGCCGCCGAGAGGGGCTGTGTCCCTCTGGTAGTGATTAACGCCCCGGCTGCCTCGTGCTTGGCATTTTTATTGCCCTGCAGTTAAACCTCACAAACTACCTGCATTATTGTGTCACTGAGTTGTGCATTCTCCCCTCTCTCCTTGACCCTTTCTGGATCTGATTTTGTTTGCCTGCATCCTTCGCTGCCCTTCCTTGCATCTTTTCCGTGAGCTGTTGCACCTCGGTGGGGTTTTACGGGGACATAGGAGAGCCAAAGGACTGCCTGGCAGCTGAGGCTGGGAAATGGGGCTTAATTGAAATATTCCAGCATATTCTGGTTCACGCTTGGAGGGTGAGTTTTGTTTTGGGGGGGATTTCTGGGAAGTGGTTCTCTGTTGGAGACAGATCCTCCCCTTTCACTCCGAAGCAGAGCTGACCTGGCAGGATTTGCTGTGGCTTTGTGGAGAACACAAGTGCTCAGGCTTGGTGTTTGCAGCCTCTTTCAATAGTTTTCCTATTCCATATCAATCTCCCTCACATCTCCTCTGAATAGGCAGATTGAAATGTTGGTGTTTTCCTGCTCTGGTATGAGAAGTAATTTCCTCCGTGTGACATTAAAATGCCTGCCTGGAGTAACACTCAAGCCTCTCTTGGATCAAGGCTGCTGTGTCTCCTGCAAGTCTCCTCCCTAAAAAAGGGAGGGGGGGTGAAAAGAATTTGGCTTTTGCATCTGAAACAAATTAAAGTTTCATTTTTTCCCCAATCCTATTCACTTGTTTAGGGCGTCTCCCACGGAACAACTGCCAGCAGCCAACACTCAGTCATGGAAGGAAAGTTTCCTAATGGTCATTTTATGCTCTCCAGAGTTTCCTTTCATGACAGAAACTCTTTTGTTTGCCCATAGGATAGGTAATCAAAAGTGTGAGGTGACTTCACCTTTATCACAGAGCACCATTAATCCTTATTTACTAAATCCTGGTGTTTAACAGTGGTTGTGTGGATGGTGAGATAAGAGGGAAAGAACTGTCCTGTTTCCTGTCATTCACTCACAGCTCCGAGTGGAAGGGCTGTATTTTGCTTGACTGACTCTCCACAAAGGCACTTCTGGGAAGCTGCAGCACAAAGCTTGCTTGACAACAGTTGCTGTTTCCAAAAAACCTGCCCAGAAGTGTCTGGTTGTGGAGATGGGGGGATTTTCATGATCTCTGCACACAGGGCCCTCCAAAAAGGGGTACTGGGGTGGCTCAGAGAAGGCTGAGAGCTGGGAATATTAAATATGAAATGTCAGCTGCAAGACACCAACTTCCACGTGACTTCCATGGTTTGTCTGCCACATGTGCCACTGGCCAGTGTAGTCTTACAATAATCCAAATAACCAGACTTTGACCACTGTTCAGCTTTCTCTTGTCAAGGAATTTGTTTGGAATGTGTGCTTTCTTCAGCTTGGGTAACAGTAAATTCCTGCAAATCAGGATATAGGAGATTCCTTGTCCTTTGATTCCTTGTAGAACTTTTTCCTTAATACATAAACGATTTTCCTTGCTGTTACTTGTGCCTGTTTGTTTTTATCCTGTCGCTGTGCACCTCTGGGCAAAGTCTGACTCTGTTCACTCTATTATCCCTTGAAGCCCCTGAAAACAGCAGTGAAACTCCCTCTCACTGCAGCTTTGTTTTAGCCTGAAACAACTGGATTTGTCCCGATGTGTCTCACACACTCCAGCCCCCTTATCTCCATGTCTCTCTTCTGGACCTGCTTGTCAGGGCCTGTGTTTAACAGGGCAGCCCAATACCAGACACAGGGTCCAGTTGTGCTCTCATAAGCGTCTAAAAACAGGGAATAATGAATGATTTTAAAGTTTTTTGCTATATTCTTGCTGATACAGGCCAGTGTTTGGCTGAGTTAGTGCTGCATGGACTTGAGGACCAGAGACAGGGGAAATGAGGCACGTTTGGGATTGTGAGGAATAAAAGAGGTGGATTTAATTGCACAGGTGAGAGCCTGTGTGGGTGCAGGATTGTTTTCCAGCCTGGCTCTGAGAACCTACAGGATCTGAGCTGAAATCCTCAGCAGGTGGGGATGGATTGGTGACTCAGCCGTGGGGGACAGAAGGTGGTGGGAGAGGTGAAAAAACCGAAGGAACTGGGAATGAAAATGGAACTCAGTGGATTTGAATGATGCTGGGACAGGCCAGTGTTGTGTCACAGGGTCATAGACTGGTTTGGGTGGGAAGGGACCTTAAAGATCATCTTGTCTCACCCCCTGCCATGGGCAGGGACACCTTCCCCTAGCCCAGGTTGCTCCAAGCCCCGTCCAGCCTGGCCTTGGGCACTTCCAGGGATCCAGGGGCAGCCACAGCTTCTCTGGGCACCCTGTGCCAGGGCCTCCCCACCCTCACAGGGAAGGATTGAACACGCAGGAAGGAGAAACTCTGTGCTGTGCCCTTGGCTCTGCTGTTAAAGCAGCAGAGTTTGAAGCAGTGCTGCTGCTGCAGTTGGAACAAGTCACCTTTTGATAAGTAGGTGCCTGGACAGCCCTGATTCCATGGGATTGTGAGCAGCTCCATCCCTGTAACTCACAGAGGTTCACTGAAATGTCACTGTCTTTTGCAAGAGCTTAAGTAGAGAAATAATCTTGGACTGCTTGCCATGATTTTGAGGAAGGGGTTGGGGAGCGTTTCCATTTGTTTTTAAGTCATGGGGGAAAATGTAAGGGTTTGTATGTACCTATAGGCACACAAATACATGATGTGTGTATGTACTTATATATCAGTGTGTATAAATATACATTTTATGTATGCTCCTGTCAGTGTATATATTATTTTCAAGTACACAAAAAACCCCTTGCTATCTTCAGCTGGAACAGGAGTAAAAAGTCTTCCCTCATTTCTCCCGTGCTCAAAGTCCCTGTGCTGTAGCAGGGACTCTGTGAGGGCAAGGATGGTGTTGTGCCTGCAGCCAGACCTGAGCTCTGCCATGGATGAGGGCAGAGAAATGGAGAAAGGTGAAATGTGCAGAGGAGAGGGACTGTTAGCTCAGGATAATGGCTCTAAATTGTGTCAGGGAGTGCCAGGCCCAGTGTCAGTGCCACAGCATCAAAGGTGTGTGATCACAGCACTGTCACCCTTCCCTTGGCACCGGGGTCCTCGGGGGTTGCTTTGCTCCTGACTGTGAAATGTGGCTTTTCTGGGCATGGAGGCACCTGTCACAAAACCTGCTGGAGGACTGGATTCCATAAAATACAGCTGATAAATCCCCAGCAAAGCCAATTCTAGTAGACCACTAGCACTGGAAAACTATTATGTTTGGCTTTTTCCTACTTCTTTTTGGTCTGGAAATGTTTACCAGCTCCCATCCAGAGCAGAAATGCTGAGGACTTAGAATGTGGAAGAAATCCTGCCAGGACAGTGTCTTTTTAATTTTTTTTTTTCCTTTGAGGAGGGTTTGGGCTATGTCCTTCACAGTTCATATGCCTGCTTTCATTTCCAGACTTCTCATACATTTCTGTTCCTGTAATCCTGAAGCAGGATTCCTCCTTTTGAAGAGCTTGCTGATAGGTAAACAGAGAGCAATATAGGGGAGAGAGCTCTTGTCCAGCAGCAGTCCCAGAGAGGAAATTTCTGACCACCCCCAGCCTAGCATTTGATTAAATGCTGCATGGCAAGCATTCCTGGCTGATGTGCACATAAACAGAGAACAGAATTTTCTTTATCTGTGCTGCTTTTTATATTCAAGGTAACACAAAGCTCCCATAAATCCTAATGTGAAAAATATGGCTGCTCCCAGTGATTTCTCCAGGGGCATTAAATCCTCTGCAGAGCTGCACACACTGGCTGTCAACAAGTGGTTTCACAGAGTCACAGAATCATTTTGGTTGGAAAAGACCTCTAAGATCAAGTCCAACCTTTGACTTATCACCACCTTTCAACCGGAGCAAAGCACTGAGTGCCACCTCCAGGGATGGGGACTCCATCACCTCCTTGGGCAGTCCCTTCCAAAGGCTGACAGCCCTTTCCATGAAGAAATTCCTCCTGATGTTTTGAACATGTGAAGGCAGGGAAAGAATTTCAAATGGGGTTGAGCAGCTTTGCCCAAGGTGTTTATGTTCCTTGTTAGGGAGAAACTACAATTCCCTGTTTGTCCCACAAAAGAACGGGACCACCTTTGTAGAGAATTCCCCAAGATACACCATACCTTGAGAATCATGTGAAACAACATCATCAGGCCATCCCTGCCTGGATATTTCCCAACGATGTTGGAAGGAGTGAGGTTGAAGAGGTTGGCTCCTGTTTCTGTGCAGATGGCATGGACCAACATTTTCTTTCCAACACCAGTGGGTCCCGCCAGCAGCAGGGATTTCACCAAAGGAGCGTTCTCATGGACGGTCTGGGAACCTGTAAAAAGTCATAAGGCACTATTATTGCTTTCATTTAAATCTGCCATAAAGGTAATGGAATGATTCCTCCTTTTTTATTCACCCTAAATAATTGATAACGTGAATTAATTCTTTCCTTACTCTGGCATGAGTGCTCTCGAGTTCAATTCTGTATAAGCAGAGCTGTGAGCCCAGCAGATTTAACATCCCTGTTTGGAGCAAGGCTTGTCCACCCTTATTTGTACTTTTTGATGGGAAAACTTCAGTTTTAAACCAATGTGAGCTAAAAGAATGACTGGAGACCAGAGCAAATGTGAGTGCTAGGGTTGCTGTGCTTCCCTTGCTGTGCCTGCAGCAATCACTGCTCAGCATTTCCAGCTCTGTCTCCGTGCCTGCTCCAGGTGAATTCATCCTGGGCTGTGACAAATATGATCCATCACCTGGGAGAGCCTAGCACTGGGAAAACACAGCACAGACAGATTTAGGTGGTTGATGGGGTTGGAACTCATCTTCCCTGCAGCTGTCACCACGTGAATTGGGGACAGAGGTGGGAGTAGCAGGAAATGTCAAATGCTTTATCTGTGCCCACTGGGAGTGCAGTCACATCTTTGCTTGGATGCCTAAAGATATCCTGTGTCAATAGTGGTGGTGCTGACGTGTGTTTGAAAATCTGTGGGCGCATCCACTACATCTGGAGGTCTCTCAGACTGGTGTCAGTCAGATTGTGAGGGGGAAACTGCCCCCAGAGGTGATGGGCTGCAGAGGGAGCCTTTGCCTTAGCCTGGAGAAGCCCTCTGGGTTAATGGGGACTCCTGGTATTTAAAACAAATCCAATCAGGGTGGTTATGTGTGTCCTGATGGTTTAACATCCCAAATAAATGGCACTGAACCCAGCAGAGAGACGAATACCACTATTCCAGCACGGAAGTTGTCAGCCACCCAGGCTTTATTAATATTTGGTCATTCCATACCAATCCATTACTATTCCACAAAGATTTATGAGGAAGGGAGCAGCAGACTCCTCTGTGTTAAAGATGAAGTATGGCTTCTACTATTTTTTCTCCTTTCAGCTGCTTATAATTTTCTTAATGCCATTTAAGCTGGGGCTTTCCTTGCCATCAGGTGGCTATTTTGAGAAAAACTTTCACTTCTATGATACACAATTATCTCATGATGAACTAGTTTGGAGACCAATTAAGTGAAATGTCATCCATAACGTATCACCCCAAAGGTGAAACCATTCCTGTGCCTTTTCTTTTGGCTCATGTAATGTCTTTTGTTACTCAAAGGCATTTTTCAAACTGCTCTTGCAAATACCTTTTGTTTGTTTAACTAGTCCAGGGTCTCCTCTGCCTAGAATTTTTGCCAATTGTATAAATGGCAGAAAATTTATGGGTTCTCTTGATTAAAGGGTGTCTCAGGGCTTGATTTCCCTAGATTAGATGGTGTTAAGACACAGCTTTGGAGGAGTTTTGGGATATGTGAAATACATTGTGCAGACAGGGATAACTGCTGAGCTCTCTCAGCTGATTGCAGTCAGACCTTCAGCCAGCTCTTGAGGGCTCACCCCAAACCACCTGAGGGTGTTCCAGGTGGGAAGAGCCCCGTCCAGGTTGTGGGGAGAATAACCTGAGCACTGGCCTTTGGAAGAGGGGAAAAGCAGAAGTTCTTGTCAGCTTTGCTGTTTTCCAGGATGGGAGGCAGGCGGATGTTGGTTATCTTGCCCTCTAAAGGGGATGAGCAGGGATGACACAGCCTGGGGGAGGACTTGCCTAGTTAAAATCTCCCCAAGATCCACTCAGGAATGGAAAAGGATGCAAGTGAAGTATTGAGGCTGAAAAATCCGATCAGGAGTGGAAAGGGAGGCAAACGAGGTTTTGAGTGAAGGCCCCTGAGACAGGCACTTCTTGCAATCACTGGAGTTTGGCATAATGCCATTCCCAAGTAAAATACGGGATAGATTTTCCATTGAAAGCAAACAGCCTGACCCAGCAAAGCCTTGCTTAGATATCGGCTAAGCCTGGCATTAAAACTGTGAGGGCATTTACAAGTGTTCCCTGCGATGTGTAAAATGCATCCAGACTAATTCCCGCATTGTGCGGCGCTGAGTAACAGCAGCCAGCTTGTAAAAGGTAAATTGCAACCTTAGCCCTTCCCTTACCTTGATTAATTTTGATCACTGGAGCTTGTTTTAGCTATTATCTTTCCCTGGTGAGCTGCCATCCACAAACTGTTGCCATGCAAACAGGGACGGGCTGGGGAGGCGAGGTGAGGCCTGCCCGTGGCACCACCCTTTCTGCAGTGTTAAAATGATTTAAAACCATCCAGCCTCCACTCTGAAGGTATCACCCCAAAGGTGAAACCATTCCTGTGCCTTTTCTTTTGGCTCATGTAATGTCTTTTGTTACTCAAAGGCATTTTTCAAACTGCTCTTGCAAATAAATAACCTTTTGTTTGTTTAACTAGTCCAGGGTCTCCTCTGCCTAGAATTTTTGCCAATTGTATAAATGGCAGAAAATTTATGGGTTCTCTTGATTAAAGGGTTCTCTTGAAGGCTTCACTGAAAAACAATTAGACTGGAAAAGGCTTTAGATTACTAATCCAGCCCTGTCAGAGCCAGTAAAAGGCGTGTTTCTGTCAGGAAGCAAAGCCCCTGAGGTGTTTTGCCCTGTGGGAATTGCTGGTGTGCTCTTACCCAAGGGCAGGATTCCATAGAGTGCCACCAGCTGTCGGACTTCTGGGATGGAGGGCATGGGCTGGAAACCTGGCTGGGGAGGGATGTTCCTCAGACAGTCGTAGTAGCCTGGGAGGAGGAAGCAGGAGCTCGATAAATGTGATGCTGCTGTTGTAAAAAGCACAACTCAGGGAATGAGGAGCTGCCACAGAACAGGGAGAGTGATGCCTTGGGTTTTAACTGTTATATTTTTCAACTCCTGCATTCCCAGTGTGTAACTCTGCAGTGCCCTGCAGCCTGTGAGCTGCTGCTCTCTCATGCTGAGACAGACAGAACAAAGCCTCTCCAGGCTGCTCTCCAAGGACACCCAGCCCGGCCTAGGCCCAAAATGTGTAACCCAGCCTCTTGAGAAGGGGGGCAAGCTGAGGGGAAATTCCATCATTAGCTAAAGTTTAATTGGTGAAATTGGGTTGAGATGCAAATGGAGCAAAGCTATGAAAGTGTGAAGAACTCGTGACTCGGGGTCCATCTTGGGTGCAGCCTTTGGCCTGCCCAGGGTGTGCCTCTGAAGGCCTTTCAAACAAATATCCACCTTTATTCCCTTCCTCCTGTCCAGTCTCTGTTCCTAGGTGGCCTCTTCAGGCATCAGTTCTTTATCACCCCAGGTGGGACAGGCGAGGCTTCTGACAACCCACACTCAGCAAAGCCAGGCTCAGGGACTCAAGCTGGGCAATATGCTGGTGGAATGTGGCCCTGAGAAAGGTGAACTGCAAAGGAGAATTTAATCTGAAGAGGCTGTGGAAGTTGTTCAGCAGAGAGCAGTCGGTTTCGAGTAACCTTTTACAGAAACTTTGTGGAGAAGAATCGTTAGCAGCACCATAAATCATGCTGCTGGCAAAGGATTCCTGGATTTGGGATTTTGCAGGGCTAGAATCCCAGTGAACCATGCGCTCTCAGAAGGATTTCAAAAAGGGGGAAAAGCTATTTTAACAAGCTTTTCCCTGGCTGGGTCCCATCTCAGCTCCTTGCTGTGTTAGACGTGTAAGTATATCACCTCATTTGGTGGGGCTCTCTGCTTTGCAGTTCACCTCTTTTTTTCCCCCGTTTTGTTCAAAAAAACCTCCACAAAACAACCCAAGAAAACTAAAAAATCCCTGATGTGAAGTGAAACGATTTAATCTCGCCTTGGCTCTGGTTACAGAGCTATAATCACATTGCTTGCCCTGTCAAAGTCCATATCCAAGACATGTTGGAGAACAAAGATCCAGGAGGATGGGCCACAAGCAGGAAAACCAGTTGTGATGTAGTCAGGGATTATTTTTAACATAAATTACACGTCATTATGGTGATTATTATTGAAAAATAATAATATATTACGTTTTACTGGAGATAAAAAGGCAGAGGGCAAGAGGCCTCTGGAGCAGAGGTAAATTAGCAGTGGTTAAGAAAGTGGAGGTGTAATTTGGGGGCAAAAAGGCAGACAAGCCCTGGTGCAACTGCCCCCTCCCCTCTGAAGAATAAAATTAATTTCAGGTTTTATCTTTTATTTAAGGAGAAATCAAAAGAACGGGATAGGAATTAATCTTCACAGATTTAATTAGAAGGCATCAAAGGGTTTAATTGCAACTGCACATAAATCACAGTGGATATTCTCTGACTAATTTAGATAAGGTCACCAAGAAAATTAGTTCAGTGATGTCAGTTTGTCATAGAGGGGGGACATTTCAGTGCCTTTAGTGGCTGTGCAGCACAGTTCCACTCTTTGTCCTTTCCCCAGGAACTGGAAGTGACCTTCCTTAGGCTTCAGCCCTGGAAGGCTCAGCACATGAGGACTTCTTTCTCTGCAGGCTTTGGATCCTTGTGTCCACTGTGTCCTTGGACCCTTCAAGAGAGTTTTTCTGGATTTAAAAATACTGTTGGAGATGTGCTGGGGGAATGTTTGTTGGACAAAAGTGACCTTGATGGGTTGGGAGAACAAAGGAAGAATGGAAATCTTCCTTTACTTCATGGTCTTTAACGAGCATGAAATGGATGGGACACTGGTTAATTCAGAGAATTAACAGTTCTTCAGAGGATGGGCAGAGGCTCTGGAGGCTGAACTGGTGCTTCTAAGAGCTTATATAAATATGGCATTTGGAGGTGATAGAAGAGAATCTGTCTTTTCTGTCTGGGACTTGTACTATCAGCCTGTGGTACTGCTGCTTCTGGATGGCTGCAAATTCAAACCATGGCCTTTGAAACGACTGAATCTTGGGGGTTTTTTTTGCTGTTATGCTGCTGTGATTTCACTGTGTGCCACCAGATATTTGTGGACGGGATGTCAGACCCCTCTGCATTCTGAAAACGTGGGGTTTGGGGTTTTTTTACCCCTTTTTTCTGCGTAGAGCAGAGATAAGCAGGTCTGGCTGCAGTTGCAGGTAACAGAAACCAGACGAGAGGAGTGTGAAATGCAGAACTAGGCAGAGACACATCTTCCCCAAATGAAGGGCCAGATATGCCTCAAAGCACTGCTCAGAGTTCATGGGCAGTCAGGGAGGTGCAGGGGAGGGGTGAACCTTCTACAAAAGCTGCAGGTACAATTTTTGCTGTTCTCTGGGAAATAATCTGCATGGATTATGACCCCTGCTCTGTTAAACTTTCACTGTCTTGCCACTGCCTGCTAAGAGCTCCTTAAAGGATGTTCTGGTTCCACCTCAGAGTGGTTGTGACACCCAGAACCACTCAAGGCTTCCAGGTGTTGGTGCCTGGAGTTAAACACCAGCTCTGCAAACAGGCCCTGGGTTCAGTAGCAGAAGTGAAAGGCCCCAGCACCCTGCAGAAACAGACTCAATTTGCATACCTGGCTTTAGATATTCAAATTCCTGAAAGTGCAGTGACTCTTGAACTCTGCCTTGGCTGGAAAGAGGGGGCGGTGAAGCTGGAATAGCTGGAGGTTTGGTTAGATCAAACACCACGTTAGCTGTAAAAAGGGTACTTTACCAATGTAGTCAGAGAGATTCACATTCTTGACTTGGATGAGCAATCCTGCTTCTGCAAGTTCCTGGTACAGGGAATCAATGGTCCTGCAGGCAAGAGACATCACTCAGAAACCATCAGGAAAAGCTCAGTCCTCTCAGAACTGGGAATTATTTATGTTCGCCCAGCTTTATGAATGCACTTTGTAGCTCGGAGGCAGCAGTGATCAGAGCCCTCAATGTGAAATCAATAAGCAGTTTTCTGTGTTGTGGTGAGGAATCTCTTTCACTCCCTCCCACGCCGTGTCTCCCTCTCCTGCTGATTCCATTTACCCATTTCCAGGTGATGCCAAATCAGTTATGACTTATGTAATGGACTCATTCATTAATATCAATTACCGGGAAATTATTTTTAAATTACACAATAATGGCAATCCTAACACTACTATACCTATTCACTTAGCTCTCCAATTAGTACTAATTCATTAATTCTTCTTGGAATTTATTGTGTTGGCAACAGACAGCCTCATCTCCCTGGGAACATGCTGGAAATGCCTCCACGACCTGCAGTGTTGTGGTTACGCTGGCCAAAGGGGGATTGGGGCAAAAACATTCCCTGGAAGTGTTGTCCCATTCCTGAAAGTCCCCTTTAGGGTCCCTTCCAACCCCAGCCGTTCTGGGATTCCATGAAATGGGCAAAACTTCCCCAGGGGAAGTTTCTCCCTATCTCCATTAGTGGCTGGAAGTAGCTGCCAATAATGAAGGAGTTAAAACATTTCAATTTGTGTGTGCTTTTCCATTGGTGTGGATGTTCTCCACGCTCTCTTTTGGAGTTCTGAGTATTAATTTCAGTGACACTTTTGGCACTTGGTTCTGTAGATTGACACTGCTTCAAGGATGACATAAACTGAATAAACCTTTTGGAAATTCTTGGTGTACTGACAGCGTAAACAATATTGATTTTAATCTTTTTTAGCTCTCTCAGTGTTTTTGTACACTTTTCACATTCATTCCCCTCAACTGTTCTTTCTCACCTATCTTAATTGGGATGTCCTGGTCTGGCTACAATAAATATATTTAATAGTGCCTCTCAGCTGGCTAATAAACCTGCAAGGTATAATTTGAGGTCTGCAGCCTTTTTTTCCATTTCAGCTGAGGAGTTTTATGTTTATGCAGTCATAGTGGCACAATTAACGAGGAGTAGCAATAAGCAAATCCAAAATTTAATGCACCTTCAACAAGGTTGATTTTGCTGCTCTGACTCTTGCTTTCATCCTCAGTGCTTTTATGTTGGGAATGCATCATAAAACAGGCAGAAGGTGGAATATGGGACTAAGCTGGCAGCTCTGCTGGGAGCAGGACTTGTACTTTCCCTGGTTTATTATTTTTACTGGGCCAGTTAAATGATGCATGTCCCAAGTCTCCTCCAAGGGAGTGTGATGTGCCCAGTCTTTGTTGACTGGAGCCCCCTGTGCCCCCTCCTCTGGGCCAAAATGGAGATGAATCTGAGTTATTCATCCCTTCTCTGGGTTTATTCCTGAAATGCTCAGCAGGGAAGAGCAAAGCATGGAGCCAAAGTGCCAGATAAAAAGTCAGCTCCTAAAAAGCTCCTGTTTTCAGCTGGCTGCATGTAAAGTTTATATAGAAAGAAGCAGGTATGTGCAAGAGTGGCTTTAAAAGCAGAGAATATGTGCATCCTTGTTAGACTTTGGCACTGTTCTTTAGGAGAGGTTTTGCTCTGTTATAATCCATGAGACATGGATTTTAAATATTTCCTTGGAGGCTGAGGAGTTTTTTTATATTTTAAAGCAGGTAAAGAGATCTTTGGCTGATTGTGTGGTGCCAGGACCCAAATGATGGAGTCCAGGTCTTGCTGTTGTTGCACAAAAGGGTTTGTGGGGTGAATCCTGCTGCTGGTGTTTGTCATTGTGCTGTTCTCCAGCCCTGCTCCTGGATCAGCTGGGCCCTGTGGTGACACCTCTGTGTTGTGTGCACAGGTGAAGAATGGCTGGATTATCAGGGAACACATCACTCCCATGGGAGATGTCAGGAATTTGAAAATTCTCGTTGAAAATTTCTCAGAAGAGTTTCTCATTGTAAATTTCTGAGAAGAAAATTCTCGTTGAAAATTTCTCAGAAGAGTTTCTCATTGTAAATTTCTGAGAAGAAAATTCTCGTTGAAAATTTCTCAGAATTTCTCATTGAAAATTTCTGAGAAGAAATCCTCTCAGATCCTTGAAATAAAATAAGGGTGCTTCAAAGAGCAAGGGTACACGAGAAGTGGCCAGGTCTGCCAGGACTCCTACTGATCCATCAGACTGATTTATGACATGTACACTGCAGCTCAGCCAGGAAGGGGGATTTATAGAGTGCAGGGGCCTGTCTGCAGCCTCCCTTATCAGGCTCCAGCTGGGATGGAAAATCTGACAGTAAACAAAGCAGCCAGGTGCTTCTGCACCTGCAGAGATGGGGAAAGAGGCACACAGGGCCAATATCCTGCTGAAATGCTGCATGTGCTTAGCTCTGCACACTGGAATTAACCCGCCTGGAGGTGACAGAACTGCTCCTGGTGGTGTGTGGCAGCAGAATGGGGATTTTAATTTGTGTTTGTTGGTGAAGATGAGGAAAATTGAGGTTGATGTTGGCGATCTGATGCAGGGAGGTTCACTCTTTACCTGTCAGGAGTCCGATCTCTCTCCAGCTCGGGTATCCTTCTCTTCCCACCTTTCTTGCCTTTGCCTCCCTGAGGACCACAAAACCAGGCAGGAATTAGTGATTTTAGCACAGATAAATATTTTTGAATGTACTGAAGCAAAGTGAGGGCCAGAACAGCCAATGTTTCAGTGTTTGAATGTAGCCCAAAGGGAAAAATATCCTTGAACAGCAGCTCCCAGTGAGGCCACCTAGGAAAGCATCCCGGGGTCATTTTGCTCTGAGAGAAAAAGCTCCTCTCCTTCCTTTTGGTTGGATATTAGACAATTACATGGGCACTGGTGAATCCCCAGCCCTGGAGGGATTTAAAAGCTGTGTGGCTGTGGCACTTGGGGACAAAGTTTAGTGGTGGCCTTGGCAGTTCAGGTTAAGGGTTGGACTCGATGATCTCAGAGACCTTTCCCAATTGTATGATTCTCATTCCGTGATTTTTCTGGAGCACAATTCTGTGAGTGAGGGGGGATATGGCCCTTGCCCAAGAAGGAAGCAGGAAGGAAAAGGGTGTGGGGTCCAGGTAGACTGTTTATGCCTTTTTTT
>VWZT01014943.1:26747-44690 GCA_013397055.1 Pachycephala philippinensis
AGTAAAATATATAAGCAGCGTCCCTGAGGGGAAAAGCTCCTGAGACTCTGGCTACTCTCCTAACCACTGGACATCCTTTTCTTCCCTCATGCCTCAGGGAAGAAGCTTGAAAATGTCAGAAAAACACAACCTGCTCTTTTCATATTTTCACCACAGAAAGATTTCAGCTCCTGTGCCTTGTTTCTTTTTCCTATTGCAAAAAAACTTGTAGCAAACATAAATAAGGAAGATGTGACTCGGGCTTGTCAAGCCCCTCCATTAATTACAGCTCAGGAGCCATAAATATGGTCAGGGATAATTAGTAGTGTGGAGAGGGCATCATTAATCCGTGTTAGTGCCCACCACTGGTGTCTGAGCTCCAGTCCTGCAAAGCACTTCAGGATTGCTCCAGTGGAACTGTTTACACAGAAACCTTGGTGCACCTGGGGATTTCTCCAACAGCTTAAATTTAAGCACGTGCTTAAATGCTCCGTTGAACAAGACAGCTTATTCTTTCCAAAAGTTTATCTTCGCTTTCCTGGGAATACAGTCATTTACTTTGCCTTTTTTATAATAGTGAATACTTCTGCAGAGCTCTGGAGACCGCGTTGTCGAGTTAAAAAATCCTATCCAATTATCTGGAAAATGCTGGGCTTTTTCACAGAATAGATCAGCAGCCTTCAGGAATACATCAATGTTCAGTTTTCAAGGATAGACACAACATAAATAACCTGTGGTTCAATCACCTGTTACTGTTTATGATGCCACAAAGATAATCCAGATAAAAATGCAGCCTAAACCTGGCACTGTATGGATCAGCTAACTGGGAAAAGGGGATGTTGTTAAGTTTTGGGTTAGGATAATGCAAACAACTCTGTATTCGAAGAACTACACTTTGGGTTTCTTCACGTAAATAAGTTTGGCAGCAAATATTCATCAGAACGTGCCAGTGGGAATTTTGTTTTGAAGAAAGGGAATGGGGAGAAGAAAGCATCTGCCATGCTGTTTTAACAACTGAGGAAATATTGAGGCTGTCACTGGTTTATTTTTGCTGTTCCTCCCGTTTTGTCTTTTTAACCTCTCTTCCAACAAGCCAGAAATTACATATATTGGGGTCTGACTGGGAAGAAAAGCTCCTTTCAACCTATGTAAAGACACTAAGCATATGTTGAATTTATTGGCCAACTGGTATTGTCCTCAAGGCAGCTTCACCAATAAAGTAACTCCAGAGCAAAACAAAAATGAACTGTGCCGAGGAAAAATGTGTTTTCCTAATTAACAACAGCATTTGTGGGGAATTTGGCACAGGCTGAGATGCGATAAGGGCGAATACGAGTTGTAGACAATGGCTTGCCTCCAAAATGTCTTACTGGGAACGGCTTTTATTTAGAAAATGATAATGTTTAATGAATGTGAACACGCTCGTCGTTCAGAATGGAAATCTCCTTGCTCCTCTCTCTGAGATGTCAGTCGAGCTTCTGTGTGGGCATCCTTTGACTGGGTGATTTTCTGCTTTGGTAACTCCCAGGGAGTGAGCTGCAGCAGCTGGCAGGGACACAGGGCTGTCTCCTGTGCCCAGTGGGGTGGCTTCTCTCGCTGTGCGGGCTCAGCAAAATATTTTGGGTAGTCAGAGGTTGGAGCAGACAAGAACCTGATTTCAGACCAAAATCCCAGAGCACTGTCTGCTGCTGGAATGGCACCAGGAGGGAGAGGGGATCCAAATGTCTCGCTGGGGGAATTGTTGAAGCTGGAGGATCTCTGTCACCCTTTGGCTGTGATCTCACCAGTCCTGGCTGCAGCTGCGGCCACCAAGGGTCATGGAATCATGGAATGGTTGGTTTGGGAGATTATCCAGCTCTACCCCCTGCCATGGGCAGCGTTTCCACTATCCCAGGCTGCTCCAAGCCCTGTCCAACCTGGCCTCGGACATTTCCAGGGATCCAGGGGCAGCCACAGCTTCTCTGGGCACCCTGTGCCAGTGATGCCTTAGGTTTTAACTTTTATATTTTTCAAATTCTGTATTGAAATTGATATTGATATGCTTAGTGTCTTTACATAGGTTGAAAGGAGCTTTTCTTCCCAGTCAGACCCCAATGTATGTAATTTCTGGCTTGTTGGAAGGGAGGTTAAAAAGACAAAACAGGAGGAACAGCAAAAATAAACCAGTGACAGCCTCAATATCTGTGTGTAACTCTGCAGTGTCCTGGAGCCTGGGAGCTGCTGCTCTCTCATGCTGAGACAGACAGAACAAAGCCTCTCCAGGCTGCTCTCCAAGGACACCCAGCCCGGCCTAGGCCCAAAATGTGTAACCCAGCATCTTGAGAAGGGGGGCAAGCTGAGGGGAAATTCCATCATTAGCTAAAGTTTAATTGGTGAAATTGGGTTGAGATGCAAATGGCCCAAAGCTATAAAAGTGTGAAGAACTCGTGACTCGGGGTCCATCTTGGGTGCAGCCTTTGGCCTGCCCAGGGTGTGCCTCTGAAGGCCTTTCAAATAAATATCCACCTTTATTCCCTTCCTCCTGTCCAATCTCTGTTTCTAGGTTGGCCTCTTTAAGCATCACCAGGGCCTCCCCACCCTCACAGGGAAGGATTCCTTCCCAATATCCCATGTAACACTATTCCCAGTTGGAAGCCATTCCCCCTTGTATGAGTCCCTCTCTGTGTTTGTTGTTGGCTCCCCTGTGGAAAAGCAGCAAGAGGAAAGTGCTCTTGTGTTTTAAAGGAAACTAGCAGCAGCTGATGAAGTTTTTTAAGGGATTCCTTGGATCACGTGAGATGTTTAAGATGGGAGGTTGAGCAAGGGCAGATTTGGGCATGGGTTGAGAAGTCTTTCCTGGCAGTGATAAAACAAGCAGCTTCTGCCACTTGTACTGAAAAAGACCTCAGACAAAGATGTTCCCACTCATTAATAAACTCCTGCTGAATGAGGGGGGGGGATTTGCAATCCCTGTTGGATTTAGGCACAGCACCCAAAGAGGTTACAGCTGCCACAGCTGCCTCAGAGCTCTGGGTGCTGATCTGCAGCAGCTACAGGAAATCCAACAGGGTTTGGGAATCACAGCCCTCAAACCCAGCCCTGCCTCAGTTCTCACCCAGCTTCTCTTCTGGCCTCGTTCTCTGTGGCTTTGTTCTTTTCAGTACTTTTGTCACAGCCATTTGTGGCTTTCTTTGCTTCTGCCCAGCTTCACCAAAAAGGCATCTCCAAAGCTGCGTTGAGGCCTATTCCAGAAGCAAGTGTTACACACTTAGGTTCTCATCTCCCCCTTTCCTGGGTTTTCTTGGTCTTTTTTTTTGGTGTTTTTTTCCCCTGAATTCTGGCCATGCCTTTGTGTATGGGTGGGTGTGTTCATTCCCAGTGCACTGCTTTACCTGCAGTGGGGATCAGAGCAGGAAAAGCAGCACAATGGGCTTCACAGAAAGCACTCTGATAAGCTCTTAAATGTAACTTCCAGGTCAGGGGCTGCCGTGTTCCTCACTCAGAGGCCATCTCCTTTCAAGCCTTTCCTCACACAGTGCTCCCAGTCCCAGCCTGGTGATCCCTGGCTGGGCAGGGGATGAGCTGCCACTTGCACAGTGAAGGAAAATGCAATTTACAGCAGAGCTGACCCACATTTCCTCTGTTTCTGTTGTCTCCTCATCCCCTCTCATGTGACAGTCACTGGACCAGGAGCTATCTGGAGGAATCACAGATTCCAGGAATCCAGCAAAGTGTGTTTGTTAAACAGGACACTGCTCTATCCCCTGTCAGTGCTGGCCATAAAGGTGGGACAGTCTGGGGGTGTGGGAAGCTTCCAACTTGGAAAGAGGCACAGCATCTGTGTGGTTTATTGAGTATTGAGTGCAATCTAATTAGTTTTGGTATTTCCAGGCCAGTCTGCTGCTCTGGAGACCCACTTGGCATGAGAAAAACAGTTTTTTCCACCCAAATGCGTTCTTCCACAAAGCTGGCAAATGGGATTCTTATCTTCAGGAGCTCTAAGAGCAGCTCTTGGTAGGGTTAAGTGTCAGCTTTTAGCAGTAAGTGGTATTTGAAGGTTTGGGAATCAGTGATAAAGTACTTATGGAAGTAAAGGAGTGGCTCTGGGTATGCCTGGAGCTGTTACATACTGGGTTTTTTTAATCTAAGAGCTGAGATGTCTGGAGCACTGACTGGAAAGGAGAAATTCCTCTTTAGAGTCCAGTTCCAAAATGTCCTCGCTGTATTCCCCACAAAAGGGACTTTCAAACTCAGATTGGTTCCTGTGGGTCAGGCAGATTTTTGGTTTTAATGTGGATTTGACAGAAATTTCCTGAGTTGTGAACTACTCATCTTCAGGCTTGGAAAGGCTCAGAACACCCACCCCTGGTAAGGACGAAGAGAGCAGAAGAAATGCCTCCTCAAAACAGAGGGAATGGCCAAACGGGGCATCAGGAATTTGGGATGATGGTGCCTAGACACAAAATTCCACCTGTAAAAGCTCTCCTAAAGAAATTACCCTTTCAGTGCCCCTTGCCCGCTGCCAGAGTGCAGGAAAAGGTCTGATTTCTCTGAATGATGTTGAATTCTTTTTAGAATGCAGAATATCCCTATTTTTTCTTGGCAGGGGGATGTTTCAGGTTGTACTCCAGACATGCTCCTGGCTACAGTGAGACCCTGAAACAAGCACCTGTTATTTCATGCTGCATAGCTGAGGGGGACACATATGGGGCCTAGGACGTGGCTTGAAAAAACCAGAGATTTTTTTTGCTGAACAATAAATTAATGAGCTATTTCCAAAACTTTCCAGCTCACATTATTCTTATTATCCAGAGCAGGTTATCCTGAAGCAGATCTGCAGTCTGTGTGCACAGGTATGCACTGGTTTGGTTTCTGACAGAGATATTTATGCAGATACTAATTGGAAAAAGCCTTTGCCAATGCTGAATGGACATTTTAAATGGCTTTGCACAGGGAAGATGTGTTTTGGCTAACATTGCATCTTTCCTTCCATTCCTCACTCCTCAAATAGAACTGTTTTGGCTTGGGTGGGTTTTTTTTAGATGAAATCTTTAAGGAATTTGTATTATCTAATTAGTACTTATTTCCCTGCCTCGTTCTCTCAGGCTACTGGCACAACTTGGTTGTTAAATAAAAGTTAAATAATCTCCCTCCACCCTGAGCTATTCCAACACTACATTGAAGGAAGAAAACCCCAACCCAGCCCCTAACATAAAGCTCTGTAATTCCAGTGGGACATTTTGCAGCAGGGCACTGTCCAGCTGATCTAAATGTGTCTGCCCGTGAAAACTTGGGGAAGATTGTTGCAATATTTTGTCTGTATATTTTAAGGCCCCCCCTATTTTTGAAACAGATTTAGGAATCCAATTGGGATCAGCTTTCAGAGCTGCCCCAGTCTTTTCTTATTAGAGTGTCCCTGCACGTTTGTCAGGTGAAAGAGCATTTTTAAAGATAATTTGAGTAGAAGTAGAGCAACAGCAAGTATTTGCTTGCTAAAAAGGTATTACAGAAATGAAATACAGCATGAGATTAAGGTTGGCTGTTTGCCCTGAGGGGTTTAAGTGGATCTGCTGATTGAGTGGTGGGGTGTAAGCTTTGAGTTATTTTGCACTGACATGATCTCTAATTTAAATGCTTGGGTAAGGAATGTAGAGAACCACAAGATGTGGAATTCTTCATATGATAATGCTGTAGAACTAGATGTGAACATGACATGTGCTGTGTTTTGGGGGGCTTAACCTATTTTTTATGCCTAAATAAACTTGGCTTAATTGCAAATTCCCAAAGCCTTCAGTAAGATGCAGTAACATAATGAGTACCTGGCTGTGTGTGATCTATGTGGTGTTACAGACAAATGAAAGGTTACATCAAAACATTCAAAGGGAATTTTTTTTTTGGTGTACAGTCTTGAAACATAATAACCAGCCCTTATTTAGGAGGAAAACAGCCAGCAGCTGGAAAACTCACTGGCCTCCAGATCACTGTTTTCCTTGGAAAACTATTAATCTGAACTGGTCACCTTAAAGAGAGGGATTGCTTCCATTTTGCTGTTTGACTGCATCCAAGGATTTCAGGAGGGTGAAAATCTGAAATATCTTGTAGTGATTTATCTCTGGAATAGCTCAACTTGTCCTCAGCAGTATTTGTACAAGTTAAGGGAGAAGGCCCTGGAAATAGCCACAGGTGAAGAGATTTTCAGCTGTTTCTGACTTGAGATTCAGTAAATGTTTAGGGTTGATATTTGTACCTGAGGTTTGCACTGACCACCCCTGTACCTGGGCAGGGAATTGAGAGTGCCCCTCAATTCTCCCACCTTGCTGCTCTTACCTTTTCACCTTTCCCAGCTTTGCCATGACCAGCACCTGTCTCTCCATCCACAGCCTGTTTGAGTTTCAGCAGCTTCTCATGCATCACTTCATCGACCTGCTCGAGACAAACACAGCTGAAATCTCCCTCAGTCTTCTCTTCTGCCACCTCACCCCAGCCAATTGTTGAGCTGTACAAGTGTGAAAGCAAAGAACGGGTAGTAGGGACTCTGGAAGGAGGGAAGGTCTGTGCCAGGGCCAGTTCTTACAGCTGGAGAAAAATATACACAGGGAATGCACATGATTAGTGTCCTCTTGCTATTGTGAGCACACCTGCACTCTGAGCTCGTCCTCCACTTCTTCCCGTTCCCCTTCTTTGATCAGCTCCGGGTCGTGATCCTGGAGAAAATCCGATCTGTTATCTCTGTTCTCCCAAAAGACTGTTAGCCAAAAGAAAGAAAAAAGGGGAAAAAGTTACAGAAGCCGTTGGTTTCTCCAACTGCTTCTGGAGGCAAAAGAAAGGGTAGTTGTAGGCAGGTTTTATTAAATGATGAGCTGTATGAAAGTAGCAGGCTCTGGGGACCCTTACCAAGTTCAGAGCCCTGTTGTGTTAGGATCTGTAAATCTTGAGGTTAAGGGATTTCTTTTTTTTGCCTCGGGTTGCAAAATGGTATCAGAATTCAGGAGGATAATGGGATAGTGAGGTTGTCATTTGGAGGCTGGAAAGCTGAAAGCCTGGAGCGTTCTCAATCTCCGAGAGCCCTGTCCCGTGCCCGATGTTGGCATCATTTTATTCTGTTTAACAGCAGCACAGTGCTTAAATATTTTCTGTGAAGGAGGCACAGGGATGGCTCCTGCCCTGAAGGGTGAGCTCTCTGTGAGTGTCACTTGGCTGGCACGACCCAGGCTTGGGGACAAAAGGAAGGGGGTTAATTCACACCACCAAGTTCCCTCTTCTCCCCACGGCTCAGTTATCCAGTGCTAAGCTAAAGCTTAAATTTAATAGTTTAAATTATCTTTAAAAATCCTGGCGAGGTGGCCTTTGGAGTAACTCCCAGGAGGCTGAAATGTGGGAATAGGGGCACTGGAATAGGAATAAAACCAGCAAATGGAAGTGGGAAAGAGGGAGGGAACAGTGAGTGTGACAGAGCAATAACCTGCAGCTGACCCACCAGGGATGAACAGCCACACAGAATTTTGGGGAATTTTAAGCCCAAAAGAGACAAGACCCACCCCATCCAGCCCCTCTGTTTTAAAGTGCTGTGGAAAGGAGAAGTAATAAAAAGACCTCACGCCCAGTCCCAGCAAATTTGTGAAACTGGTGATGGAAAAAAAAGCTATTTATGATAAAGTACCTAATGATCCTGAGGTGCAGCTCGTTATTTTTGTTGAGGCAAACTGCAATTTGCTCTTCAGAAAGAAAACTAAATGAAGTCTGACGAGCTCGGTGCGTATCTGAGCTCTCTGCTATTAGCAGAGTGCCTTATTTTAATGGAAACACCTCCTTTTTTCCTACACTTCTTGAGCTAATTTGAAGGAAGACAATTCTTATCTTGCATTTCAAGCCCTGATAGCATCTTCCTAAATGACAGCTAATCTCCAGCTGCATGTGCTAATTCAATTTCCAGATGATTTGAAATGACAGTTTCCCACTTTCAGATGTTGGCTTCTCTATGAATCTGTTTTGTAGCAGATATTCTCCCCTGTACCCCTTGCCTGCTGAAGGCACTGTACAAATTCAGGAAGGTTTCAACATCCAGGTTTTAGTTAATCCAAGATTGGCTGCTCTTTCCACCCCCAACAAATTTTCAGGGCCCAGTTCCACGCTGAGGATTTGTAGTTGTCCACAGAGGGGATAGTTCCTGCAGGTGAGTAATCTTAATTTCACCACTGAAAATGGTGGGGATGGAGGAGGACAGGGGATATTTTGCTAATGGAAGAAACTCCAAAGTACAGACATTTAATTTCTTTAAATTACTTGTGGGTCATCAGAGGGCATGACAGATGTCACGTAATATTTCGGGAGGAGAAGCTGATTTGGTCGAGTTATGAGGGAGCTCCTCCAGCCTGGAATTTGAGCCTTGGGGAAAGGGGACGTTACATCGGAGTTATGTGAATTTTTAAACACTTTCCTGACTGGGTCAACAGGTTGCAAGTGCTATGTTTTCACAGGAGTACGAGGCTTTAAATATTTATTTTTCATAGAGGGATCCGTAGATTTTTCGATTCTGTTTTTCCATAACTGTTTGTTGTCATTTTGTAGATTGATTAGTGGTTAATACCCATTGCAGGCAAAGCAAGGAGAGTCCCCCCAGACCCTGATATCACCTGGCAATGAGTTATCTGAGTGTTATATTAACCACTCATTTCAGTGGAGAGATCAATAACTCATAGGTGTTAGATGCTCTGTTATTCTTTTATAGATCAACAAAATGTTTCAAAGTTAATTTTAAAGGGGGGTCAGGAGGCTAAGGATGTTATGTTTTCACTGGCTGGTCAGGGGACTCTGGTATTTTGTTACAGGCAGGGTCAGCCAGCTCCAGGAGCTATTTCTGGGCCTGTGTGGATGCAGTGAAATTTATGTCACCTTTTCTAAAATATTGAGTGCTTATTTTGGGATTATTTTATATGCATAGCTAGCCCAGACCACTCCTAAATCAGCATCCCAGCTCTGCAGGCCACAGGGAACTCCAATATCCCCGAATTTCAGAGAACAGCTTGTGACTAATAATTGCAATAGATTTATTTGAAGCACGGAGCTTCTCTTGAAATGGCCACTTTGAACCTCCCAGCACATTTGAATCTTTTGAAGGCTGGTTAAAAATATACAATAAAAAATATGCAATATGGTTAAAAATATACAATATCACCACACCTTAAAGGGGTATTTGGACACGCCACGGAGTGTTTGAACACAAATATCCTCGGTGACACTGAGCAAGTCATAAATATCAACTGGCCCTCTCCAGAATGGGGAAAACAGCAAAAATTGCTGCCCCACACTGCAAAAATACACCCAGGAAGAGGGAGGAATGCTCAGCCTTACATTTGTCCCACATAAACTCTGTTTATTCCAGTGGGAAAGGAGATGTCCCACCAAGTGGCTGTTTCCAACCACATCATTTAAAATAAGTGTTTTAGAGCTTGGCAAGTGTAGTTTAGCAACTAGAAAAACTGCCAGGTATGGTTCTGGAAGGATAAAAGGCTTCAGGAATTCCAATGAAGTTTAGATAGCAGCTCTAGCCTGGTGGAGGAGTTAAAAACACAGAGTGGAAAAGTTTGTAACTGAAATGTTTAGATTTTGTCAAAACAGATCTATATTTTTAAAAAAAATTTAAGTAAGTTAGGAATAAAACACCAGTTTCAGGGGATGGGATCACTTTCTTAAAAATAAGTGTTGGGGGTGTGACAAAATAAAGATGTTTTTTGTTTGGGCAGCTGTCATTTAGGTAAACTTTCGACACAATTATAAGGGGCTTTGAATTCCTCCTGACACAAACATTTCTTAATCAAGCTCTGTTACTTTGATCATCTTTTTAAGATTTCTGCACTAAGAAATCTGAACTTCTGTGCAAATGCTGATAGCAAGTGACCGATTTCTACATAAGAATAGGAAAAAAGTTCTCAGCGTAGAAAGACCAAACTCAAACCTATTTATTCCTGCATAATTCTGCTACTGAGATGAAAACAGCCTAAAATTAAAAATACAAGAGACTGCTTGCACCGTTCTGGTCAGATGTTGTGGATTTGATTCTGACAGCCAAAGAATCCACAGTTAGAGTAAAAATAAAATAATTTTGGACAACCCCCAGGTAGTTTTGTGTTAGTGCCCTGCAATAAAAAGCCCTAAGGGCTTGTGGACGAGGCAGGGGATTGTGCTGCAAGGAGGAATTAGCTGTTCACTAAAAATAAGAGTGGTGTCAAACAGACCTGGTTCACCAGGAGAAAGGGAGGGAAAAATCCCCACCTGAAGTGTAACTGCACAGCTCTAAACTCTTCCTGTGCCTGTGTAAGACAGAACTGCAGGGATTCTTTGATGCCTGCAAGAGCTTTTCCTCTCTGAGGGTTTCTGCTTGTGCTCTGTGCAGAAAAGGGCTCCTTCTCATGGGCCTTAAGAGCTGTCAGCTCCTGCAGGATGGGCTGGAGACATGTGGGTGTCTAACGGGGAAATGGGAATCACAGAGGCACTCACACTGTGTGAATAACCATAAAAATTCTGTATTTGCAGGGCTCAGAGCAGGAATGGCAGTGCTGGTGTGCAGACACAGTTTGGGTGACAAATCCCCCATCCCCTCATAAACCCTCTGCCTTATTACACGAGGTACCTGTGAAATTTGGGGGTCTCTGTGGCTATCAAAGTACCCTATTGACCCCTGGGGTGTTTTATTCCTTATTACACGAGGTAGCTGTGAAATTTGGGAGTCTCCCTGCCTATCAAAGTACCCTATTGACTCCTAGGGTGTTTTATTCCTTATTACACGAGGTAGCTGTGAAATTTGGGGGTCTCTGTGGCCATCAAAGTACCCTACTGACCCTTGGGGTGTTTTACTCCTTATCACACGAGGTAGCTGTGAAATTTGGGAGTCTCTGTGGCTACCAAAGTACCCTATTGACCCCTGGGGTGTTTTAATTCCTCACTCTGGTATCCACTGAGGTTACAGCCAAGCATGTTTCCTGCAAGGCAAACCCCTCCTGCCTCCTTTTTGCTCCTTCCCAGCCCTGGGGATTTGCTGTGTGGGAACCCCACTCTTGCCATGGCTGGTTTTGAGTTCCAGGTGCCATTTTGTCCTTGGCCAGCTGAGGGAAGAAATATGGATGGATTTGATCCTTATCTCAAGCTCCCGCTGCCTTCAGCGGGGTTCTGACGTGGTATTGGAGAGTAGATGGGATGAAAAGCTCCTTTTTTAGCCAGAAAGCTGCTCTGTGATTTATAACGTGTAAGAAAATCCTAATTGTTACAAGTCAGAGGTCAGGCCAAACTACTGATGCACATTTAGCAAGTTGTTCACTTCTTTCTCTGCAGCCAGCTCGAATCAGGCAGAAAACTTGATGCCAGTAATTTGTCAGCAGGAGGGAATAAAGGAGACTTTTCATAGGAGGAATTTCAGCAAGAAGAGCAGAAAGCAGAAAAGGTATTTTTCCACATTGTATCCGAACAGAATCTGCAGGGATACAGCAAAAATCACCCCATTTCCACTTTGGACAAGTGCATGCCAGCTTCCAGGAGATTGCTGATTCACTTGTGGATCAGGCTGAGCACTGAAGACAAGTGTTCAGGAGATAAACAGAAGTAGCAAGAGCAGAGGAGAGGATAGAGGAGATCTGGAAAAGAACAAAATGCCTTTTCATGATTTTTTGTTAAGAAATCTCTGCTTTTGGGTGCTTTCTCCAGGTGAAAAACCAGCCAGGCCCCTTGCTGAAAGTCTGGGTTGTGTTTTAGTTTCACACACTTGGCATGAAGCAGGTACATTCATTCATAGTTTTGTGCCTCGGCTTGAGAAGATGCTCCTCCTATTCAAACATAGAATCAAAAATAATTGGAGTGGCTGTGGATGCTGTGAAGGAATCCAGGGACTCTTTCCATGAGTTCTCACTCTTGGAGGAGACAGGACAGGTGGATTTACAGGAGTATGAAAACATTAATGCTGAAACTCGATCTACAGTATCGTGCTTTTGAATCGTTGGCTATTCTGATGTAATTTTTGCCCTCAGAAAATCCAAAAATGCCTTTTTTATATCTGTTGAAGCACTTTGCTTCTACTTTGTTCACTTTCACCCACAGAAATGTCCCTTCCTGCATGATTAGCTCAATGGTTTTGACAGCTTCCTGGGAAGAATTGAGGTACTAAGAGACTCCCTTCCTAAATACCATTTTTTAATCTAACCTCCTCATTTTTATAATGTTCCATAGATTTGGGCAGCTGCCCACTTGACCTTATAGGAATGACATTGAGATGAAGCTGATCTGGGAGAACATTGCAGCTGGAATTGTTATCTTTTTCCACTGACCTTTGTACTGAGAGCTTCCTTCCTCCAGTATCGAAAGGAAATTGCTTGGACCCATTTTCCAGCTGTCATCCACTACCTAGATTGGGGGAGAAAGGGAAAAAGAGGAATTGTTGACAGCATTGTTTCACAGAATTATGGAATGGGTTGGAAAGGGCCTGAAAAATCTCATTCCACCTCCTGCCATGGGCAGAGACTCCTTCCACTAGCCCAGGTTGCTCCATGAGAGAAGGGGTGGCATTTTATCTACTGAAGTCACAAAAATAAACAAGATTTAAGCCTCGGCTTGTTTGAAAATGTAATTTAGGTAGGAGACTTGCAATATTTAAATGGAATTACTTTTACTTTGCCTTTTTTTTTTTCAGTTCCTTTTTTTTTGTGCTTGCCGTGTTCCTGAAGCAGTTTAATTTCATTGAATGAATATTTCTGAGGGAAAAACTTCCCAGAAAATTATCAAAGTTTCTTTATCTTGTATAAGTCATAAACCTCAAAATGTGAGTAAGGGAATAGTTGATAAAGGGAGATTAGATCACTGTTTGGGGAGGAGGTGAATGTGGATTTACACGAGACAGCACAAGGTGGATCAGGATTTTGCTGAATAACCCACAAACCACTTGTTATCAGTGAGATATAAAGTGCAGCTCCTGGGATAATTAAAACTAAACACACCCCTAATTAAGCCCTGTAATTAGGGGCATATCTGCTACCTGCAGGTACAGGTGCAGCCCCATTATGTGACTTATCAAATATCTTAATTAAAGTATTATGACAGTAATTACACTTTGGGCCCAGAAGGACAGGAAAAATCTAAATTTATTTATCACTTGTACCTTATAGGTGCATCTGAAAGAGACTCAGTAGTTTCTTGACTGAACATCAAGAACTGTTTTGGTAAATTATAAGGAAAAGTTTGAGGATTTGAGCTCAAATCCCCAGTTACTCAAATGTATTCCCAGTTTTACAGGGTGTGGCACTTTGAGATTCATCCTTGGATTATTTGCAGTAGGCAGAATCCTTCTTTTACCATTTTTCCACGGTATTTTATAGAAAATGATCAAACCCTGATGTTCTGAGAGGAACTGTGTCAACTATTAAAAAAACCCAACAAACAAATTCCCCCCAAACCAGCCTAAAAACGGGTTATTCATTTTTAGCCTCTTAATAGAACGGGACACATCAATGTTTTATTGTAAATAAGCCAATGAATAATTTTAGTTACTTGCTTCAGTGATTTTACACACTGATATAAATAATATCAATGTGTCAATTTAATTGATTTTAATCAAACCCACTCTCTTGTGTCCAAAGGACAGTTGCAGGATGCTGTTCTGTTTTCCCTCTTGGCTCAATTAACAGCCTAAGAGTCAATAAAATAAAATAAGAACTTTTCCTTTGAAGCCAGTTCATGTATTTTTTGCTTTTCAGCTGATTGATTCCGTGCTTGTTCTGTCTTAAATGCGTTAAGGCACCTTGAACCAACAATATATGTTTGAATTTAGGCAGAAATAAGAGTCTGAATCTATTTCTGATGCTTTCCAAAGCCAACTCCACACCAGGTGATTGCAGGGAAAGCTGAATTTTCTCCACTGTGCACATTTCCGTGGACATTTTCCTGCCAGGTTTCACAAGGACAAGAATGTGCCTTTCTGGGTGAAATTCAGGGATGCAGAGCCATGCTCACGTTCAGTGAGACAAGCTCCAGCAGGTTTTACTGGGAGAGGCAGTCCAGACTGGTTCTGCTTTTGGAAAGAGGGATTATGTGGGGATGAAGCCGTGGCTTGTTTTTTTCCTTTAGGTGCCTAATGGGAAATCAAATCAGCACCTTGCAGAGAAAAGAAAGTGAAGTTGCTTTGATATCAAATACTCTTTGTAAAGATTGCTATCAGGCTTTTCAGAAATGCTTAAATTTCCTTCTGGGATCAAACTTTTGTTTTCTTTAAGAGCTGAAGTTGGGAGCAGAGCTTTTTTCTGCCTGCATCCCTATGACTTACAGCCTATACTTATTTTAATAAGAGTCCTGCTGTTAGAACTTTTCCAAATACTTCTCAACTGGTCTAAGATACTCTTTTTTTTTTCCCTGTCAGTGCTATAACCTTGGAGAGAATGTTCCCTTTGTTCTTTCTCAATGAACCATAGAGAACCTGATATAATGGCTCAGAATTTTACTTGACAGGACTTGTGATGGCTGAGGAGATGGGAATGACATGAAGTTATAAAACCCCAGAGCTCTCTGCTGTTATTTCACCCCGTTTCAAAACAGCCTTGCAGAGGCTGTGAGGGGATCGAGACACATTTTTGCTGTTGTTGGTTCTTATCTACTAAAATGTGGAAAAACCAAGAAGGAATCAAATTTTACCCTGTGAAAATCAGGTTTTTAAGCTGATGGGGGAGGTCACATCCAGTTTCAGGAGCTTCATGAACTGGTCACAGTAACAAGTGTGCCCAGAACTTAAAAACATCTCTTGTTTGCCCAGGAGCAGCCACAACCCTTCTAAAGTTAGCAAAGTTCAGCAATCAGGCTTAAAGAGCTTGAAAAATGTATGTATTTGCTCCTTCAGCCTGCTGTGTATTTTCATTTATAAAGGGAAAACAAACCCCCACCCCAAACCCCCAAATGGTGTTTTCAAGATGCTCATTTACAAGTTAACAATTAGGTACCTACCTTCCAATTAAATTGACTGATGCTTCCTAAATTCGTGTAATTTAGGTTCCTGGCTAGATGTTCTGAGAGCTTTGGCCAGATTAATGGATGTTGTCCAAGAAAAGCATCTTTTTTTGGATATATATTTGTTCTAGGGTTAGGCCTTCAAATTAATTTGTGTAAAACTTGCAGTGAAGAGTAAGCTTTGCCCTAGAAAACTCACCCTTCTCCTCCACGTATTTAGTGAGAGATTAATGACCCTTACTAAAAAAATATATATTGCTTCAACTTTTGTTTATACTGCAAAGTAAATGAGAAACAAAAGCTGCTGCTTCAGCAAAAGCCGACAATTTTCGTTGCCCAGCTTGCTTTTGAAGATGCCCTTTGGTCACTGCTCTGTTTCACAGGTGCTCTGCTCTGTGAAGTTGCTCCTGAAATAATTTGGAAGGGCATCTTCTGTGAAAGCAACCCTTTATCTCAGAGATTTCAGGGGGTATATTGTACATTGAGTGGTGGCTGCTGACATTTGAACCAAAAATAGAGTCTACCCTGAGAACGTGGGCTGAAAATGCATGGCTTATTTACAGGTTTATGAAATGCAGGTTAATGTGGTTTAAAAATCAGTTTGAAATCCACACAAGCTCTGAGGAGGGTATTTGAGTGAGACTAAGGCTCTAATTCCTAATTCTGCAAGGGGTGGCAGTAATTAACTCCTCTGTACCCACATTAAAAGTGGGAATGCCTGGTTACCACTTGGTTTCCTGTCTGACTGTCCTGGCAATGATCTCAAAGCCCTAAAGTGTATTTTGCCCTCACTTATGTCCCTGACAGTCTGCACCTCCTCCAGCTCTTCCCACTGAGCTCAGTGGTGGCCATTCCTAAAATACGAGAGGTAAAAAGTTCCCCAGAATCATCGAGGTCATGGAAAGGCTGAGAGAGACCAACCTGAGCCAGTTCTTTGTCTCCTGAACCCAAGCCTGGAGCTTTGGTGACCAATTTAGTGTCACTGAACAGCCTCTGCCCACACCTGAGCTTTGTCTCTGGCTTCACAACCTGCTTTTATTGCCTTACTTGCTTCCCAACTTTTGGTGGTGGCTTTTTTGGTGGTGGCCTTTCCTTTTGTTCTTTTCCATTCTCCTTCTCTCTTCTCTCTGCCTCCCTTTTGGCAGCCAGTTCTTCAGCGACCTGAAAGACACAGGGAGGAATGTGATTGGGAAAACCCAATATCCAGTAGGCTGCACTCTCTGAATTCCAGACCATTAAAAGAAGCATTTTTGTGCTGAGGGCACTCCCACCTGCAAACTCCAATATATCATTAGGAAAGGGCTGATTTCTCTGTCCCAAACCATCAGGGCTTTTATGGAGTAAGACCAGTTCCTGAAGCCATCCAGAAGCAGAATATTCTCATGACACACAACTCAAAGTTCCCTCTGGACTCAGACCCAGATTAGGAATTTGTCCTGGTGTTTGTAAGGCAGATTGGTTTTTATAGGGATGGATTTTGAGACTGCTCCAAAGTGTGTCTAATTTCAATATGTGGCTATAGACTGAATTGTTCTGGTGGATGAGGGAGGTTGGATAGAGATGTTGTGACAAACTCTGACAGATACACATTGATGCCTTAGGTTTTAGCTTTTATATGTTTCAAATCCTGCATTCCCAGTGTGTAACTCTGCAGTGCCCTGCAGCCTGGGAGCTGCTGCTCTCTCATGCTGAGACAGACAGAACAAAGCCTCTCCAGGCTGCTCTCCAAGGACACCCAGCCCGGCCTAGGCCCAAAATGTGTAACCCAGCATCTTGAGAAGGGGGGCAAGCTGAGGGGCAATTCCATCATTAGCTAAAGTTTAATTGGTGAAATTGGGTTGAGATGTAAATGGCCCAAAGCTATAAAAGTGTGAAGAACTCGTGACTCGGGGTCCATCTTGGGTGCAGCCTTTGGCCTGCCCAGGGTGTGCCTCTGAAGGCCTTTCAAATAAATATCCACCTTTATTCCCTTCCTCCTGTCCAGTCTCTGTTTCTAGGTTGGCCTCCTGAGGCATCAGTGTCTGATTTCAACATATGGCCAAAGACTGAATTGTTCTGGTGGGTGAGGGAGGTTGGATAGAGACGTTGTGACAAACTCTGACAGATACTCATGGATAGCTCAGCATCTTTATCCCTGCCAGCAAGCAACAGCTGATAACTGGCTACAGCTCCATCAATTCCCATCTCTTTAGTTCCTGGCCGTTTATAGTTTATTATCTGAAAAAGGCAGAGGGTGAAAATTTGCTGCTTCCACTGTTCTCTTGTTTCTAGGCATCTTTCTTGTCCCTGAGACGAATTCTAAGATCATTTACTAATGAGTCTAAATCAGAAAATCCATTGAAGTTTATTAATGGACCACTAATATTGGCAGTACCACGAAAGAGTAGCAAATAAAACATTTCCAGCTGTAAGATGTGTTTCCTGTAACAGTGAAAATATGTGTTTTTTCAGGTTATACCCTTGAATGTACTGAACCCTGGGTGCTGGAAGGGGACAAGGACAAGGGCTGTGCTTTGCAGCCAGGGCAGTTCCATTAGTGGCTCTCCCCGAGCATTGCAGTATCTCACATTTAATTAAATATGGTAATTCAAACCCTGAGCATCGCTCCGTCACATCTTGCAGCGATAAGCAGTGAAGCATTTCATTCCCTGGGATAGATTAACAGATTGACTGGAGTTCAGAACGGGTTTTTAGTGTCCCAGCAGGCCTGTTGTATCCAAAACCAACAGAGCTACTCCAAGTGTATCCTCTACTCTCGTGTTCCTACCCAGAAATCCAACCTTGTCACCTCTGCTCTGCTCTGCCTGCAGAGGGTAACCAGAGCCATTCCCAGCAGGGATTTATCCAGGCTTTATCCAGCAGGATACCTGTGAGCACACACGATTGACAAAAGGTTTCAGTTTTCAGCAGTGCCTCTGCGTTCTACAGGCAGCATTTTAAGTGCATCCAGACTCCAAGTGTGTTGGAGCTTTTCACGGGACACCCTTCCTTTTCGGCCGAGGGTGAAAG
>VWZT01014944.1:0-18047 GCA_013397055.1 Pachycephala philippinensis
TCCCATCCCCACCCTGGATCCTTCCCCCATCCCTAACTGGACCCCCGGGTGGGGTTTTTATGTGATTATAACAGACCCTCGTGTTTGGATACACCCCCGTCCCCGACCCCCCCCAGCTCCCGGGGGGCGCCAGGAAATGCGGTTGTCTTGCGGAGGGAGGGCGTGGGGAGACTCGGACAATAAAACGCCGTCGGGGATTTATTGCCTTTTATTTATTTTTTTAAATTATTACCTTATTTTTTCCTTTCGCCCATCTCCTCCCCGTCCCCCCGCCCCGCACCACAAACCTAACGTGGCTGCAGGTCCGTGCAGGGTGGAGGCAGCCGTGGTTATCCCCCCCCTCTCCATCCCCATTCCCGCTCCGCCTTTGCAGCCTTCGGCTCCATCCAGCCCTGACTGCAGCAGGAGGGGGATGGGAGGCTGGCGAGCCTGTCAAATTTCCCTTATCCCCCCCACCTCCAAAAAAAATCCCCTTTCCTGCGATGTCGCTGCATCCCGGTGATCCCTAAGGAAAGCTGACAGCTGATGGGGGTGCGGCGGAGGGAGGGGGATGAGCCGTGGTGGGGCTTTGTCCTATTGTGGAGGATGCAGCCCGCGCCGCAGGCAGCCCTGGGGAAAAAAAAACATGGCAGTGCCGCTGCCCGGCGGGTTTGCGGGAGGATTTCTCCCGGTTCCTGCATCCCTGGAGGCCGGGAGATGCCACGGGAGGGCGGATTGCAGGTTACAAATACGAGGCATTGTTTGGAGAAGGGGGGAAGAAAATCCAATATGGTGGAGAGGTTTTCCTCCTTGTGAAACGGCCTTTCCTGCTTTTGTTCCCTCCTGTTAGTGGGGAAAGGTGGCCGGACAAAGGGATCTCTTTGGGGTTGGCCGGGAGGGACTTCCCCCTCTTCCCCTGGTGATGGTGATTAAATTGAAATCCACGCGTTTCCTCCTGTGGTTTGGGCGCTGTGATTGACGGGGCTGCCGGAGGCATCGTGGCTGCTGGCACAGGACCCCTCCGAAGGCAGAGCTGGATTATCATCCCCCTCTTTTGGGTTTGGGAAGAAGGGTGACAAACCTGGAATGTGGCACAAAGGAAATGTGTAAAGTGTGGGAGCGCCTTCCCAGCTGCTGCTGGAGGGGACACCCAACTTTCCCAGTTGCTTTCATTCCTTTCAAGGCTCTTCCTTTGAGGTGGAGGAATGGCTTAGGAGGAAAAAGCTTCTTCCCTTTGATAGGGAAAGCTGGAGTCTGTCCTAAAGCCTGCCCCTGGCTCAGCAAAGCAGGGAAAGGGACTTTTAGGGAGGTGAAATATAATGAGCTTCTAGTGAAGTGGCCTCCAATAGATGTGAGCTCCATTAAAATGTTAATTTATGCTTTAGTGTGAGCAGGGTATCAAATTGGTGAACACGGGGGCTTAATCTCAAACTGACAAATGCCAGTGTAAATTTGACAAAAGGCCTCTTGTGAAATCACTTTTAAGACAAGCTCCTGCTAATGAGCAGCAGTTGAGTTAAAAGGAATAAATTAGGGCCGTATTTTAAGGTGTGCTGACCAAACTCCAGAGCCTGGGAATATATTTTGCATCTGGTGTGCTGGCTTTCCCTCTGAAATACCAATTAGGGTGGATTTCATCTTGTCTTGAGCAGCTCATGTGGAAAAGAATGGAAACCAGAGGTACTGGTGCAGCCATCCTAAAATTCTTGGTGTTGGCTTAACCATTGTGGCTGGCGAGTGGTGTCAGAGCAGAGCTGGGTCAGGCTGGGCTGAAGGACTCCTCTGCAGTCAGATGAAGCTTGAAGGTTGCTCCTCCAGCTTTGATACCAGTGCTTTGATAACCAGGAATCAAAGCCTGATTCCTCAGGCTTCCTGAGGAAAAGGAGCTGGAAACACATCCAGTTGTTCCTTTCCTTTTCCAAAGGAGCTTCCATGGAAGTTCTGGTGATGTTTGCAACCACCCTTTCCTCCAAGCTGGTCCTGGCACAAGTGGATTGTGCTGCTGGAGCCCCATCAGGCCTCTGCTGTGGCTCTGAGGTTGTGTCTCTGCTGCTGATCTGGAGGAGTTTTTTTCTCTTTCCAAAGGGAAGGTTCAGTTGTTGGTTTAAAGAGGAAAAATGAGTCGTGTGAAGCTTTGTAAAAGAGCACAAATACATCCATTGTGGGGGTCGTTCTGGTTGGGTCTGTGGGGCCACGGCTCCGTGAGTGCACGTGTAAATTCCACTGGGGTGGATCTGGAAGTGCAACATAAATATTTCAGGTGTTAATCTCTTCCTCAACCAGTAATGAAGGACTAAGGCAGCTTTAGGACTGGGATTACTGGCACTCAAAACTATTTCGGCTTTTCCCTTCTGTGTGCTAATCAGAGACCCCATTGCAGTGCCAGCTCACAGAGATGTGTCAGCTCTGTGGGAAAAAATAATCCTGAATTACTGCTGCTACAACCCCTGAAACTTCCACCAGGTGTAATGAACTCCATGGCTCCTCCTGCATGGATCAGTGTGAAGTGCCAGTGTTTGCAAGGCCCTGGTGGGTCTGGCTGCATGAGAGCTGGTAGATCTTCCAGCTGCCTCATTCCTGGTGGGAATGGCTTCTCCAGGTAGCTGGAGCCTTAATAGCTTTAAGGTCCTGGGCTTAGGCCTGCCGTGTGCGTCGTGCGTTGCAGATTAGAGATCATCTTCCTGCAGACCTACTGCACGAACTCGTTTTTAATCTGGTGCGGTGATCACAGGCTGGAGAACTCCTCATGGTTGTATTTTCACACCTCTCTTTTCAGTTCACCGTAATTTCTGCTTCTCTGGTGTGGAAGTGGCTCGGTACTTCCTCGCTGGGTTATTTAGGAGTGGGATGTTGTGCCCGGTGACAGGTTCTGTTATCTGCCCTCTGTGCTTCTACAAAGTTTTTTTCCATGAATTTTGGGAATAATTAAGCCCTCCAGGTCAGCCGCAGTAGGTGAATGCTCTGTTCTTGCTGAGGTTTCACTCTTCGCAGGCTGAACTAAGCTTCTTACCTGCCAGCTGCCTCCCCGTGTTAAAGCTATTTAAATCCATCACAAAGTTACAGATTCACTTTCTGTAGGAGCAGAGGAGCCAAACTCATTGGTTCGGGATATATTTGGTCACATAGGCCCAGGCCTCGTTGCCTAAAGAGCCTCAGAGTGACTGTGAGGACCAAGTGGAGCATCACTGTCCCTTGCATCATCCCCTGGTGGCAGAGGGGATTGTTCCAGTGCTGTGAGGAGTTGTTTTTGCAGTTTGTAGGATGAGCAGAGCTTTGGGTCAGGCGATGAGAGGTGCAATTGCCCGTGTCACCTGCTCCAGGTGACCGTGCCTAGGCAGGGCGTTGGACCAAGGATCTCCAGAGGTCCCTTCCAAGCCCAGCCCTTCTGTGACTCTCGCTGGCCACAGCCCGGCCCTGCCTTTCGAAGAAAGAGCCTGGCGGTGCCAGAGCCCATTCCCGAAGCCGAAGGGATTTTGCTCAATGCTTAGTGCCCGATCCTCCCCTCGGCACCGTTACAGGACCGGCGCTGGCTCGAGTTTCCATCGGGCTGTCTGAGCCTTTCTGAACTGCCGCCCTACTTGGAGAAGGTCCATGGAAACCTCCTTGCTTCCCTCCATTCCTCAAGGTTTCTGCATGCACAAGGTTTAGTCATGACCAGCTCCTGCACGCCAGGGAAGAGCTGATGGTCTTAAGCAAGCGTGGAAACACCAACATCTCCAAGTTCCTCCTTATTTTTATTTTCATGGATGCACACTGGACGTGCTGTCTCCACATTCCCAGTGCTGGTTCCTCCCTGGTTCTCCGGCCATTTGCAGCGGCCGAGCGTTGCTGCAGACGACATTGATCGCGCTCAGACTTGCTCTGTCATTCATTCAACAGCACGAGCTGCTGGGAGCCTTGTAACCTGAACTGGCTGAGGCAGTGGATTGTAGTAGCAGCGTGACTGCAATTTGCATGAGGACTCTTTTGGATCCCGGCTGGGTACCCGGAGCTCTCCCTGCTGTGTCCTGGTGCTGCTGTCAGCAGCTGCCCCCTCTTCCTGTTTGGTGGTGGTGGTGACGTTTATAAAACAGCAAAAAACGCACAGATTTGAACTCTGACGCTTCCCCTTTTTTATTTGCACTCTGAACTCTTCCCAGCCCTCCCCTTATCAGCACAGGCTGTTTGTTTTCCTCGCTCCCTGACCTGAATGGCACCGTCACACATCAAGCAGTTCCCGGTCGTGGCCCAGCGGATGCAGCCAGCACGGCATCCAAAGGAATTGCTGAGCTGGGAGGATAAATCCATTGTGCAGCCCGTGTGCTTTATGGCCATCGTGGCTGCAGAGGGAAGTGCCCTGAAAGGGCTGTGTGGGATTTCAGTGCTCCGGGGCCTGGCAGGAGCCCGGCTGATGGAAGGGACGTGTTCAATGAGCCTTGCATTAAATAGCGGTGTAATAGCTCCACCTCTGTCCCCATAGCGGTGTTTAATGGGTGTGAAAGAAGATTGAAGAGGTACTTAAGGCCTCTTACATCTTCTGCTGGTGCCCACAATTCACTCCAAGGGATGCTGGTAGTTTGGGCAGGTGACCTGGGGAAGGGATGTACACTCTTCTGGGAACACAGAGCAAGGAATGCTTTGAAGTTAAATGGGAAACTGAAATCAGCTGACATCCAGGCCAATGGATGTAACTTGTGCTGCTTTTACTGTAGCTCCATCCCTCTTTTTGATACTTACTTAGTTGTGAAATCCTGGTTGGCTTCCTTGTGGCTCAGCTCCAGCATGGACACTTGCAGTCCTGTGCCACCATCTGGCAGAGCTGGTGAGCCAGGCTTTTGGGAGATGTTCCAGCGGGGATAAATCACAGGGTAGAGCAAGGAGTGCAACCACAGAGCTCTGTGAATTTAACTGGTTGGTGATAGTGCCCTTGGTGTGACAGTCCCACTATGGATGTGGTTAATCATTAACGCTGTAGCTGACACCCTGCAGCCACTTTCACTCCTGTGGTTACTCAGCGTTGTAGGCCTTGACTAGTGACTTCACACAGGGTTTGGTGCAGCTGTGTCTGCTGGGAGGGTCTCTGCTTGCTCCAGCCTGTGGGAAAAAAAGTAGGGACCTTGTAGGATCCTTGGAAGGATGGTAAAGTGCTGGGAGGAGCAGCTGATGGATCCTGGAGAGCTTTTGTGGGAAGCACTGGGGCTCACTATTGAGGATCCACGTGGTGATCATGAAGCCTTGTGGGCATCGTGTTGGAAATCTTCCATGGCTTCAGGGATTGAATTCAGAGCGTCCTTGCTGTGCATGAGGCAGCTCCAGCTTTGCTCCTCAGCTCCTTGGCTGGATTTCGGTGACATCCTGGTGGGTGACAGACTGGCCAGCAGCGCCCTGCTATCCCAATGGAGAAGGTTTTTCCATTGCCACCTGGAAGCACCAGGACAGCAAATCCTCAGCCAGCGATCCCTGCCAGCCAGCCCTGCAACTGCAGATGTCTGACCTTCAGAACAAAACAACCTCCTGAAAGCTGCCTTGCCTGGGGAAGTTGATTTTACAGCTTCCTTGACACCGAGGATTGACTGGAGTTAGGATATACACAAACAATACGCAGTGGGAAACCCCTGGTGTTTGTGGTTTTCCTGACTGACACCTGCAGTGGTCAGCTTGGAGTTGGAAATAAACCTCCTGCACTCCACGGGAGGGGGAAGTGACACAGGAGGAGAGTCCTGACTGAGGTGCTTGTGGAGTAAACAGGAAGGATCTCCTGGAGACACAGATCTCTGCAGGAGGGCCAGGCTGCCTGCATGAGCAGCTGTGCAGTGGTGGCATCTGTCAGCAGCTGGATCGGGGCTTACAAACTGAATGAAAGGTGTTCATAGAATCATGGAATGGCTTGGCTTGGAAGGGACCTTAAAAACCATTCAAGGTTGGAACACCTTCCACTATCCCAGGTCTCTCCAAACCCCACCCATAATGTGAGATGTGGCCAGGACCTACCAGTGAGATCGTGATGGTGAATGAGAGCTCAGTGCAGACGTAATTCTGCTGCTGGAGGGAGCTGAGGCAGAGCAAGATCAGTAAAACCTCCAAGATAAGCTGTCCTAAGCACGCAAACATTCAAGTTTTTGTTAAGCTCTTTGGCTGGGGAATGCCAGAGCCGGTGCAAAGTCGTGTTTTAATGGGGATTTAGTTGTGCAAGCCCTGAGCTGGTTCTGCAGGCTGTGTGTGCTCTGTGCTGAGGCTCAGCCTCTTGGTGCTGCAGTCAGACACAGCAGCTGATCTGCTGCTCCAGGGAGTCTCAGTGGGGACAGAGCAAGGAAAGCCAAGCTGAAAAGCACCCAAATGCCTTCATTTATTCTTTATGCTGCTCTCTAAGAGAAGCTGTTGATTCTCTTGAGTGTCCCAGTGTGGCAAATATTAATAATTGAGGTTTTCAGGAGGCTGATTGAAGTCCAGGTGAGATTTCATGCTCCTGCTGCCTCTCTGTGGACATCCTTAAACTGATAGCTGGTGGCTTAGGAGAACAGATTTTCCTAGTCTAGCTCAAATGCATGGAATTCCCAAAAAATTCCTCTGCGAAGTTACAATAGGTGGTGGTTGTGTTGCTTGCCCAGAGCAGACAGTAAATTTATTAAGGGGTTAATCTGCCTCCAAGAGGTGCCTGAATTCTGCAATGAGGCAACTGCTGTGCTTGTTTTCAGAGGGCTGTGCAGCTACCTGCAAATGGAGCTGTCTGAACATGCCCTTCCTTAGGAAAAACGGGAAGGAGAAGGCTCCAGTGCAGCTGACCTGTCCCTTGCATCCTTTCCTCCCTGCAGGAATGCATCCTCTCTGGGATCATGTCAGTGAATGGAAAGAAAGTCCTTCACATGGATCGTAACTCGTACTATGGAGGGGAAAGTGCATCCATCACACCCCTGGAAGATGTAAGTGTGGAGAGACCCATCCACTGTGTCCTTAAGCACATAAAGGGGATTTATTCCCAGTTAGCCTTGGGGTGGGTTCACATTAATCACTCCAAGGGTTTCCTTTGAGTGAGGAAGTTTTATGGCCCTTTCTCACCAGATACAGTGAGGGAGACACCAGGGTGGGTGTTTGTAGTTGGTAGATTGTGCTTGTTTGCTGTAATTCCTTCCCGGGCACATAAAGGGGATTTATTCTCAGTTAGCCTTGGGGTGGGTTCAAATTAATCACTCACATTAATTATTCCTTTGAGTAAGGAAGTTTTATGGCCCTTTCTCACCAGATACAGTGAGGGAGACACCAGGGTGGGTGTTTGTAGTTGGTAGATTGTGCTTGTTTGCTGTAATTCCCAGCTGGGATCTGAGCACGGAGCATTCCAGAGCTGTTACAGCTGGTTGTTAAAACTCGTCAGCTAAATTGTAAATTCGACTGAGGAATGTCCTGTTTAACAGTTCATCAGGTTCATAAATTCCCAAATCCTTTAGCCTTGGATGGAGAAAGCCTGGATGAGCAGAATTACACTGCCTGCTTCTTACTGTAACAATTCACTGGATGTGTCTGTGTGTTCCAAACTCAGCTTGGAGCTCAAACTCCAGCCAAAAGCTGGCTCTGAAGACCTTGTGTTCAGCCTGGAGCTGTGGGGGTGGAAAGTGTGTACATGTGTGGGAGAAATGACACCCAGACAGATTTCCTGGGCTATAATAAGTTCTGTATTCTCTCTCCAAAGCTCTACAAAAGGTTTAATCTCCCGGGAACTCCACCAGAATCTATGGGGCGGGGAAGAGACTGGAACGTGGACCTCATTCCAAAATTCCTTATGGCTAACGGTGAGTGATCCTGAGCTCCCAAATATTCCTTGTGAGCTGAGCCTGGGCTAGTGCTGGGTGCTGGAATGGGACAGGCACTGTCATTCCCTACAAATCCTTAAATCCGTGTGTTTCTGGGACTGGTCCAGACCAAACCCACCGTCAGTGAAGGGGCAGCTCCCTTTGCCTAAAACCAACCAGTGGCTGCTGGAATCTCACCCTGGAGCACGAGGGGATGGATGGATGGATTGTGCAGTGCCTGGCTCAGGGCTGCTGCAGTGGAAGAACTGATAGATCCCAGCCAAGGCTTGGCTGCTTTAGTCCCAGCTTATTGGGAATTGAACGTGGTGCTGCTGGGGAAGGGTTTGTTGTGTTGGAAGAGCTGCCTTGGGAGCTGCTGTGTCCTTGTCTGACTGTGCCAAACCCCCTTGCAGGTCAGTTGGTAAAGATGCTGCTCTACACAGAAGTCACTCGTTACTTGGACTTCAAGGTGATCGAGGGGAGCTTCGTCTACAAGGGAGGAAAGATCTACAAAGTTCCTTCCACTGAGGCAGAAGCTTTGGCCTCCAGTGAGTAGCTGCACCTTATTTGTTCCCTCTGAATCCCCTAAACAGAGGCAAACCCCATCCCTTGGGATATTTTTGATGCTCCTTGTGTGTTAAGGAGCATCCTCAGGGTTCTCCTGCACCTCTTTGACTTCAAACACCACTTGCAGTGTGAGCCTTGGGCTTCCTGAGCCCTGTTTTTTTTGGAGGTTCCAAGCTGCCTGTTCTGTGAGATTCGGGTGAGAACCTGGCAGGATTTTCCTTCCTCAGGAGCTTACATTTGGTGCTGGTGCTCCCAGCTCTGCCATAAATATTTGATGGCGGGTCCTTGTTGGAATTATGTGTGTGAAAAACATTGCAGGCAGATTGGAATGACTAATTGCAACGTGTGGCACCTCAAACCTTAATTGTTGCCTACTTAAATGTCACTCTTCAAATAAAATTTAATAACAGTGTGGTGAAATCCATTAGGATCTAGAGGGCATTCCAGTAGCTCCAGACGTGGGATGTGTTCAGCAGCACCTCTGAAAAGTCTTCTGATAAAGTGAATTCTGCAATTAAGGCCCCAGATCTGTAGGTCTGAGCCTTCCTCATGGCAGATATTCCTGTTTGCTGAAGGAATCAGGAATTCCTTCAGTTTGGCCCTGCGTGGTCTCCAAGAGACTCATCCTGGCAGGAGTGGAGGTGCTGCCTCTGCCCTCACGTTTCAGCAGGTCCAGTCTTGCTTCTGCAATTTGTGGAGAATTTGAGTGCCTAAATGTTGCCTTGTGCAGCCTCGTGTTTGGGGTTTGAGGGACAGGACAAAGGGGAATGGCTTTAAGCTGAAGGAGGTTAGATGGGATATTGGGAAGGAATTCCTGGCTGGGAAGGTGGGGAGGAGCTGGGATAGAATTCCCAGAGAAGCTGTGGCTGCCCCTGGATCCCTGGAAGTGTCCAAGGCCAGGCTGGACGGGGTTGGAGCAGCCTGGGATAGTGGGAGGTGTCCCTGCCCATGCGGTTGGAACTAATGACCTTTAGGATCCCTTCCAACCCAAACCATCCCATATTTGAACACTCAGCTGTTCTTACCCACTGCTGATACTCTGTGGCAATGGAAAAGCCACAAAAGCCCCTGAGGATCTGCTGAATTCTGAAAAAACCTTGGTTCTGCTGAATTCTGCCCAAACCTTGGTTTTAGGCTTAATGGGTTTGTTCGAGAAGCGTCGGTTCAGGAAATTCCTGGTGTACGTGGCCAACTTCGACGAGAACGATCCGCGGACCTTCGAGGGCGTGGATCCCAAGAAAACCACCATGAGGGATGTGTACAAGAAGTTTGACCTGGGCCAAGATGTCATTGACTTCACAGGCCACGCCCTCGCTCTCTACAGGACTGACGAGTAAGTGGGGAATCAGTTGCTCCCCAAAATCCCAGGATTTGGGGTCGTGATGGGATTGCTTGGTTATTTTTAACTTTGAGGGTTCCTGAGTAAATCTTGTGACACCAAGTGCTCCTAAAAGGGAACTCCCAGGGAAGCACTGCCAGGAGCAGCTGGAGGGTGGGGAAGGAGACTTCACGGGAAGTCAATGTTTTGCTTTCCAGAGTATTCTGCTGGAAGTGCTGGTTTGGGAAACATCCCAAATGGTGTAACTGTCCTTCCCAGCTATCTAGATCAACCCTGCCAAGAAACAATCAACAGGATCAAGCTGTACAGCGAGTCACTGGCTCGATATGGGAAAAGCCCCTACCTGTACCCCCTCTATGGCCTTGGGGAGCTGCCCCAGGGCTTTGCAAGGTGAGCATTTGGATTTGACTCCGGGTTTCCTCCAGGGGGGTGTGGAGTTGGATGTGTGGATGTTGGATGTTTGGAGTCAGTGCTTGAGCTTCCAGAATGTGATGCTGCATTAAAATACTGTGGTCCTTAATGGTTCTCTCCCTTATTAATTCCATGTGAGATTCTTTCTTTGTGGGCTTGTTCACCCCTGGATTTGCTCAGAGATCCTGCAGAGGCAGAGTATTTACCCCTTGTGTTTAAGCAGAGGATTTTGAGGAGGTTTAAGTCCGAGGTGGGGTTTTTCCAAGTGGAACAGGGGCTGGAAGGGCTGTTACAATCCATCCACAGAGGAGCTGAAGGGATTTTCCTGTTGCAGGCTCAGTGCCATCTATGGAGGCACCTACATGCTCAACAAGCCCATCGAGGAGATCGTCATAGAGAATGGCAAAGTGGTCGGGGTCAAGTCCGAGGGGGAGGTATGGAACCTTCCCATCCTTCCCCGCTCCCCACCCCACATCCTGCCCCTCACAGCTCAGATTTTTTTGGGGTTGATCAGAAAAAATACAGAGAAGAACCTTTTTTAAGCCCAAGGACCTGGGCTGAGCTGGGGCTGTTGTCCCTGTGCCAGCTCGCTGAAGACACAGTGTCCTGATGGCTGGAGTTCATTCCAGCATCCCTGCTCCAGGAGTTGGGATCAAGTCTCCATGGGCTGGCAGTGAATAAATCAGGTTGGCTGAGCTGGAAGGGAGCTGTTCCTTGTGTCTAACCTGGAACCAGCTCTGCCCTTGGCATTTTTAGCTGCTCTGACAGCTGGCACGTGGCCTTCCTGCAGCTTCTGCTCCACCTGGCTGGATAAAATCAGGAATGCTGCAGGCTGCTTGGGAGCTCTGAGCATGCTCCTGACTGGAGCGGGCACTCACGGGACAGTTCAGCACTTGCTGGGGTGGGAATGACGTGTCCTGGCCAGGAGCAGAGGTGACAATCCATGCTAAAGACCAAAGCGTGAGCAGCCTGGAGGCTTCAGATGGATCAAATATTAAATTATTACCGGAAAAACCCATTTTTGATGTGAACTGAGTGATTTTTCCACGTCTGTGCTCAGGTGGCTCGCTGCAAACAGCTCATCTGCGACCCCAGCTACGTGTCGGACCGCGTGACGAAGGTGGGCCAGGTGATCCGGGTAATCTGCATCCTGAGCCACCCCATCAAGAACACAAACGATGCCAACTCGTGCCAGATCATCATTCCACAGAACCAGGTCAACCGGAAATCAGGTGTGTGTGGCGCAGCTCTCACCACGGGGGCTGAGGCAGTGGTTTTACCCGGCCTCTCTGCGGGTGAGGTGCGGCTCAGACAGGGAAATGGACACTTCAGGGCCTTGTCCAGGAATTTTTGGGCCCCAGCAAAGCTGAGCTTTAGTTCAGAGCAGCGTTGGGGGAGGTGGGAGCAGCCTGTGGTCAGAAACCTTGTGAGGAACCTGCTGCAGGAAGTGCCCCAGACTGGAGGTGGGTGTGGGGTGTGGGGTGTCTGGGAGGGGGTGAGGGCTGTGTGCAGGAGGGGAGGGGCTGCCTCTGCCTGCAGCAGAGCACTGGGAATCCCACTGGAGTTCAGGAACCATCAGAGCCATGGGAAACAGAACTTTGGACATCTCCCATGTCCAGGCTGCTCAGCCAGGAGATGAGAGCACATAGGGCACAGATGGGACTCATTCCAGGTTCTTTAAAGAATCCAGAGGGTGCTGAGTGTCAGGGCAGCGGGAAGAGGTGCAGGCAGGTTTTGGGGTGAGGCTGGAGGAGTTTTTGGGATGCAGCTGTGCCCTGTCCCCCCAGATATCTACGTGTGCATGATCTCCTCTGCTCACAACGTGGCGGCGCAGGGCAAGTACATCGCCATCGCCAGCACCACCGTGGAGACCGCGGACCCCGAGAAGGAGATCAAGCCAGCCTTGGACCTCTTGGAGCCCATTGAGCAGAAGTGAGTCCTCAGCCAGCCCTGCTCCCTGCTCTGCTGGGAAAGCTGGAGAGCTGGAGCTGTTTGGCTGCCAGGAGCTGTTGAAACCGAGTTTCCTCAGCACCCTGAGCGATGCCCTTGGATGGAACCATTCCTGCTCTAAAACCATCCTGAACCCTTTTTTCTCCCTTTTTCAGGTTTGTGAGTATCAGTGACCTGTTTGCACCGACCGACCTGGGAACTGAGAGCCAGGTGAGTGAGGGCTGAGCGGGGCTGGGAGGGGACAGGCTCCAGCTCGGGGCTCCAACGCTGCTTCTGCTTCCAGATCTTCATCTCGCGCACCTACGACGCCACCACCCACTTCGAGACGACGTGCGACGACATCAAAGATATTTATAAGAGGATGATGGGATCAGAGTTCGACTTCGAGGAGATGAAACGCAAGAAAAACGACATCTACGGGGAGGAGGAGCAGCAGTAATGAGAGTCTCTAATTAGGAGAAATTTAAATCGGCTAATATGAATATATAAGGAACTTAATGAACACTGTACGAAATTCAATATTGTAAGGCCTGCTTTTGTAATCCCATCTCTGAGAGATTGAAGAGTACTGCACTGGTAATGTTCCCTTTTTGGATATCATGTGTTAATTATTTCATTCTAGTAGGGCTGCTGTCCAGAATCTGGCAAATTCCTGACTGATTTCCTGACTAACCTCGTAAGCGAAAGGCAGACTGAACTTATTATTATTATTTTTGCAGACGTAGACGTGGGTGCAGATTTGAAATAACTCATTGACAGCTGTGTCTTACCTTGTCTTTTTAATCATTTGTAAAACATCCTTCACAATCCTGTGCTTCTGGTGAGCTCGTAGATGTGACGCTGATGTCACTCAAACCTGATATCAAGGAAAATAGAAACTGAGCACTCCATTATTGTGGACAGCATCCCTAAAGTCTCTCCCATCAATCTTAACTCTGTGGCAAAGTTGTATCATGGACAAAGCCCACACCTATTGTAGCAGCAAATGTTGGCTTCGTTCTGGGCACAGAACTTAACCTCCACTTAAGCTTCTAAACCTGTTTACATCGGTTGGGACACAGCTGTGCCTAAGGCTCCTTTGTGTTTTAATCTTAATAAAATTGAGAGAACAAATTACAGAGCAGGCAAGATGTGGAAGTATTTTCTGTCCCCTGGTGGCTTCTCGGATGGACCAAACGGCGCTGCGGTATCGGCATGACAGAGCCTGTGCTTCTCGTGTCTCCTGAAGGCTCCAAATGATTTCTGTACTGCGAAGTAAAGCCAAATTCTGGAAACCAGTCCTGGCCTCTGGTCTGATTCACTTCAGTTCTGGGAGCAGCAGCTCCGGGCCGAGATCCAGCAGGATCTCTGCCTGCCAGGGGTGAGATGGGAGCGTTTCCTGCTGGAAGAGGTTTCCTGCTGGAAAAGGTTTCCTGGTTCCGAGGTTGTTCTTCCCAGGCTGGGCTGCTTTTGGCGGGGCAGATGGGGCTCAGGCTGTGCTCTGGCACAATCCCTGTTCCCTGCAGCCACCCCAGTGCCACAGCTGGGAATGGCAGCAGCAATAAACAATTCCTGCTTAGTCCTCTCCATCCTGAACAGGAGCTGCTCCAGTCCGGAGTGATCCTTCCTGATTCCCTGGCTGGCACTGGGCAGACACAGCGATGCCAAGTGCCAGGAAAACAGGAAAAGCCTCGGAGCAGCTCCCCAGGCTGGCTCAGTGGCAGGGGCTCCCCTCAGCCGGTGCTGTTCCCACAGAGGAACTGGGGTTTGATCCTATCGCAGTCCCAAAGCTGAGCCCAACCCACCTGGGGCTTCCCCTCTCCCTCCTCCCAGCCGGGGCTTTCAGCACTTCTCCTCCCAAGGTGCCACTTCCAGGGAACACTTCCCACCCCGAGCTGCCGGGAGCTGGTGCCGGGGAGAGGCCGGGAAGTTCCCCCCGTGCAGTGCCCACAAACCAGGACAGGCCCTGTGCAGCTGGAACATAAATCCTTGAATGATGCCATTGTCCCTACCTGCTGGAACCTGGTTGTTCCTCTGCTGATTCCTCTGGTTATTCCATCCTTCCTGCTGGGAAGCAACAGGATCCAACATCCAGGAGCCCACCATGCTCTTGCTCGCTCCTTGCTGATTCCCCACCTCTGTCCCAGCTGGAAAATCCCCTGCCCTCCTCTCCCCCTATTGGAAAAAGCTGGATGCTGAGCAAGTTCCCTTCCCCGGAACCAGAGCTGGGTGAAAGTTCGTTATTTTGGAGGTTTTATTAATCAAACTCTTTACAAAGTCATCCTGTACAGAGCGGCCTCGCAGTGTTGGATTTAAAAACAAACTAAAAGGACGCCCCTGCCCCGCGGAGCCGGGTCGGGAACGGGGCTCGGACGCGGCGTTTCCCCCATAAATAAGAGCTTATTCTGTTCCTGCATCCCGGCTTCCCGCTATTTACAAGAATTCCATGTGCTGGAATTCACCAAGTCCCAGCAGGGAACCGGCACCAGGAGGCAACAGGGGTGAGCTGAAATGTAGTGTGGGCCTGAACAGCAACAACCATGTGGAACACTCTTGGATTTCTTCTCATTCCTGACGTTCAAGTAACTTTGGGAAATTCGTTTGCCAAATGCTCTAACGGCAGCTGCACTAAAGACTTGAAAACATTCCAATAATTTACCTGTACCGTTACAAGAACCTTTCCTATGTGGGACTGGATGGCAGGGAATGAATCCCCCCAGGATTTGCATTTCCCACCTTTAAATAAGATTTATGTACAGAGCTAAACCCGACCTTCCCCCACCCCCAGCAGCGTCCGGGATCCACTGGGATGGATGGGATCCACTGGGATGGTGGGGATCCACTGGGATGGATGGGATTCACTGGGATGGATGGGATCCACTGGGATGGATGGTGGGGATGTCCCCCACAGCACTGGGAAGCCCAAACTGGTGCCACGGGGCCTGGGGAGGAGCCGTGTCCTCCTGGCTTCGCTTTGTCACCTGCAACACAGAGACGTGGCCCAGGTCAGTGCCTGGCTCCCTCTGGGCAGTGCCAGAGCTTCCCCAGGGCCAGGCCTGGAGCTTTTCCCGTTTTCCAGCAGTGCCAAGCGTGGCTCTCCTGGACACAGCTCAGGAGTCAGCCCTGAGTGCTGGCAGATCCCAAATCCAGCGCTTTGGGATGGTTCCTGCTCTGCTGCAGGAGCAGAGCTCCCTGCTGGCCACCCCACAGACAACCCCCAAGCTGCTCCCAGCTTTTTGGGATCAATCCCAAGCTTTCCCACCTTACCAGTAGCTTCTTCTAAAAGGAGCAGCCACTTTCTGCACCGTCCTGAGGAAGGTGTTGATGTCAGCCACAAGAATTCCTTTGCTTTCCAGGATTTCCCTGCTGCTGCCACCGGGATTTTCTGCAAGGGGAGGAGCAGCAGGGTCATTAATTCAAACAAATGAGGTTGTTCCTAAACCTGTGGGAAATATCCCCAAATCCCACTGTGGTTGCTCTGGTGCTTTGCCAACAAGGCCAGAAATGGAGTGTGAAGGCTCCAAAACCGCTGGAATTCTCCAAAACTCCGTTTGCTTCCCACCACTCACACCTCCAACATGCGATTCCCGCAGGAAGGGCAGGAAAACAGGGATTTTTTCTCCCTCCTCCATCCCTTCCCAGGACAATTTCAGAGCTGGAGGGGTTCGGGATGCCCTCACCTGTGAGATACACGGCGAACCTGGCGCGGATGTGGCGCGCCTGCAGCTCCAGCAGGCACTGGATGTGCCGGGATTCGGGAGCCGCCGGGGAATCGCAGCCGTGGAAGGGCAGCAGCTCCACCAGCTCCGCTCCCTGGCACCACTTCAGCAGCAGCTGCTTCTTCTGGGCGTTGGCATCGTCCCTGCTGAGAGAGAGGGGCACGGGGAGGGGTCAGGGGATTCATCCCTCTCCATCCCTTCCCAGGGAACGAGCAGGGAGGGTGGGATTTGCCCTTCCAGGTGTTTTCTCCAGCCTCGTGGGTGATTTCTGCTGCTCCTCATGGATCAGAAGTGATAAATTCCCCCTCGCTCCAGGCAGCTCCCAGGTTTTGCCTGGGATTGGGTTCGTGTTCATCTCAGCAGCTGCTCTTTGGGATTTGTGCTGGGAGCACAAATAATAATTCTGGGATAATTCTGGGATGTTTTGTTGTTGCTGAGCAGGGTTTGGAAAAGCCAAAGCTGCTCCTCACCCACCCCTCCAGGGCCCGGCCAGGACAGGTGAGTGCCCCTGTCTCAAGGGATATTCCAGACCCTGGAATCGTGCTTGGGATATACAGCTGGGAGGAGGAGAAGGGAGAGGGGTGTTGGAGAGGTGGTGTTGGTGTTCCCAAGACATCCCAAGTCCCTGGTGTTCCCAGGCTGTCCTGGGGCTGGCCTGTGATGGGGAATGGATTCCTTGGATTTGCCTGCATGCCCAGCTCTTCCTTTCCCTGTGAAACTTCCTTTATCCCAACCCAGGAGTTTCCTCACTTCACCCATCCCAGGAAGAGCCATGGATGAGCCCAGGCTGGAGCAGCTCCATCTCCAACGATCCATGTGGGAACTGGAGTGGCAATTCCCTCTCTCCATCACCAGCTCAGGGCTCCTCATCCCAAATCCCAAATCCCAAATCCCAAATCCCAAATCCCAAATCCCAAATCCCAAATCCCAAATCCCAAATGTGATGGGACAGAAGAAGAAACAGCAGAGGGAGCAGAGCCCCAGGAAGGTGCCCAGAGCTCCCGGGCGTGAGGCAGGAGTTGGGATGAGATGGTGGGAGGGGAGGGAAGTTTCCTTTCGGAGTTTTGGGAATGTGCAGCTCCTCCAAGGAAATCTGGGCCTTCCCAGGAGCCTGCAGCACTCCCTGAGGATATCCCTGCCAGGGAGAGAGGGAAGGGCCTTATGGAAGCCCAGCAGGGAGCAGGGAGAGCTGCCAGAGCTCTGCCTCATCCGGGATCACATCCAGGATAACGTTCCAGGCCATCTGATGCTCTCCAGCTCCCAAATCCTGCTGCTCCATCCTGAAAATCCCCAATTTCCAGGCAGAGCCCTTACCTGAGGTCTCCTCGGAGCTTCTTGCTCTCCCTGTGGTGCAGGAGCCACTTCCACCTCCCGTTCCTGTTCAGCCTCTCCAGCACCTTCACCACGTCCTTCAGCTGGCCTGGGGGGATACCGGAGCTGGGGTAGGTGGGGAGGGGTCCTGGGGGTCCCTGGGCCGAGCCCTGCTCCAAGCCGGGCCACCCAAAGGATGGAGACTCAAACTTCCCAGGGTGGGGAACCGGGATCGTGTCCTGGTGGGAATTTTTCCCCTGAATTTTTCCCCTCTCAGCTCGTCCCTGTCACCTCCGGGTGCATCCCCCAGAGGAGCTGGCTGAGTTCTCTCCCTTTTCCATTGGATATTGGGAAGGAATTCCTGGCTGGGAGGGTGGGGAGGGGCTGGGATGGCATTCCCAGAGAAGCTGTGGCTGCCCCTGGATCCCTGGAATGTGCAAGGCCAGGTTGGATGGGGCTTGGAGCAGCCTGGGATGGCGGAAGTGTCCCTGCCCATGGAATGGGATGATCCTTAAGGTCCCTTCCCACCCAAACCATTCCATGATTCTCCAGGCTGAAGGAACATCCTGGCACATCCCTCCACTGGCCTTGGATGTTTTGGGGACCCCACAGCCAGACCCTCTATCCCGACAGGATCCAAACGTCAGAGAGAGGATGAGAATTCCCCACTGGAAGCAGAACCAAGGGAGAGATTTGGGAATGTGTCAGCAAACGCCCCGAGACTCACCCAGGGTCACCCTTTCCAACAGCTCCTCGTCGGACACCACGAAGCCTCCGGCCTGGAACAGCTCCTGGAATGTGTCACCCGTCACATCCTCGGGATCGTCCACTCCAGCGAACACCACGCCGGGACAGCGCTTCAGCTCCAGCAGGCACGGCACCTGGCGGGCACAGGGCGTGTGCCACCCCGAATCCACGGAGCCCAGCCCATGGATCCCATCGCATGGATCCCATCCCATCGCATTGCACCACATCGCATCCCAACCCATCCCAAATCCATGGATCTCATCCCAGCCCATCCCATCCCAT
>VWZT01014963.1:0-13300 GCA_013397055.1 Pachycephala philippinensis
TTTTCCCTGCCTTTCCCCCCCAGCTGTCCTCGGCGCTGCTGTTCGATGCCGTGTACGCCGTGGTGACGGCGGTGCAGGAGCTCAACCGCAGCCAGGAGATCGGAGTCAAGCCCCTGTCCTGTGGCTCAGCACAGATCTGGCAGCACGGCACCAGCCTCATGAACTACCTGAGAATGGTGAGAGGGGCTGAGGGCTGCTCCTCGCTGCCAGCAAGCAGGGCTGGGCTCTTTGAACACGGTGAAAAGAGAGATCTGAGGGTTTGGGTTGTCACCGGCCTTGGAATGACATGAAACTCTCCTTTTTTCAGGCTTTGCTGCAAAAAAAGCTGGGATTCAATGTTTTTTTTAAAGTATGAATGTTTCTAAGTGATTTGAGCTCTGACTTGAGCTGCTGTGAGACCACGCAGTACAATTGCTCAGAGCTCAGGGCAAGATGCAAGTTCCCCTCTGGGTTTGGGCTCCTTCAAACCCAAAATTGTCATTTCTGGGACTAAACAAGCCTAAATCTGGCACGAGAACACTCTGAAATTCCATCCTTGTGGAACAGTTGGAGTTCATGGCTCCTCAGAGCTGAGGTGCAGCAGGAGAAGGTTTCTGGGTCTGTTTGGGGTGCAACTGAGACAAGGAAATTTTATAAGGGATTTTTTATTTATAAGGGTTTTTTTTTCCCCCAGAGGGAAGCTCAGCTGAACCTGAGCCTTGTACCACTTCGGCCAATTATTCGAAATCTCACCAACAAAATCTTCCAGCTCCCCATAACTCTGCTGCTTGGAGACCCAGTGGTCTTAACCTTGGGATGGAGGGAGGCAGCGATGGGATGTGGAGCTTTTTCCAAAGTGAGGAAACCTGGGGAGCCCTGCACCTCGTGCTGCTGATTCCCTGCTCCTCTCCATGTCCTTTATCCCCTATCCAGACTCCAAAAATAATTAGGATTGTGATAAGAGGGTTACACTGCTGGGAGTGTGGGGTGTGTGTGGGGTGTGTGGGCTGTGTTTACGGCCACCCCCTGTCTCTGGGGGGGCTCTGGGCTGGGGCAGCCTCGCTGGGCGCTGTAACTGAGTCTCTCTTGGACAGGTAGAATTGGAAGGTCTCACCGGCCACATCGAATTCAACAGCAAAGGCCAACGCTCCAACTACGCCCTGAAAATCCTGCAGCACACGAGGGGAGGCTTCCGGCAGGTGAGGCAGAGCCAGGGAGGGCTGGGAGCATGTCCTTGGCTCAGGGTGACACCCTGGGGACCGAAAGGGGCTGTGGACCCCTCTGGTTTGCACCTTGAGGTGTCACCGTAGCTCTGGCTGGGCCCAGGCTGGCAGCCACAGCGTGTTTGACTTCATCAGGAACGCGCCTCAGGATCATTTGGATTTGTCTTAATCTATCAGGCCCTGGAGGGGTGATGCCAGAGGCAATCTCTGGCCTGTCACAGGTGCTAATTCGGGGCAGGGAGGCTGTGCCAGCTGCAAGCTCACGCTCACAACCCTTTTGTTCTAAAGCTAGTGGCTGTATTTGCTCCAAATTATTTGGTTAGGGGAAAAACAGGAAGATTTTCCACAAAAGGGGGGGAAAAGGGGGTGCTGTGATCTTTTTCAAGTTGCTTCTGGGAGGGGAAGCAAATGGGGCAACCCCATGTCAGGAGGTCCCCACCATCTCTCTCCTGTGTGGGGAGGTTCAAGCTCGTTTCACTCTGGGTTTGTGGTTCCTCTCTAACAGGTTTGCTCAGCTCACACTCTCATTTACGTTTAGTCTCAGTGCTCGTAGGTTCCTCACAGCTTTCCTCTGCCCACAGAACACCGAGCAGATTTCATTAAAATCATTAATTTGAGTGGTATTTCCTCATCTCACACTTTCTGCCCGAGCCATATTTTCTGGTTTGAGCTGAAGTTAAGGATAACTGTGTGGGGCCCCAGGTATCACACTGGGGAGATTACACGACACAAATCCGAGGAATTTGCTGGTAAATCCAAACCTCATTCAGGGAAAAAAAAAAAATAGAAGTCCCAGGAAAAATAAAGGGTTTCATCAGTCTTGTTTCCCTGCTGACAGCTCCACTGCTGCCCTTTTCTCAGAGATTGCCACTTCTAGATGCTGGCAGAGAACAACAGCTATTGTATCCTGCCCTCACCAACAGAGCATTTTGGCACCAGGAACCCTCTCCTGGCCTGGCAGCAGTGAGTTTCAGCCTTGGCAAGGATGTTACCTGCCAGTTCTTACCTGTCAAGTGACAGCTTGGCTTTGATGCTGCCTCTCTCTGAGCGAGCAGGGGCCATTGGATGGCATTTTCCCCACTGTGAGATCTCTCACAGCATCAATGCCCTTTTAATCCTTCCCCAAACCCATCACCCTCTGAACAGAAGTGACAGATCCAAGCGCATCTGCATTAACAGGAGCACAAATTCAGCTGGATTCGGGGAGGAAATGCTGCAGAGCTCCTTGTGACAGCTTTGGTTTGATGTGTTTGGATGTGGCAGGGACTTCACGTTAAACGCGCAGGTCCTCTTGGAGCAGAGCTTCTCCCAGAGCTCCACGGGGAGCTGTGACTGCAGCCTGATCTGCCCTGAGACTAAAGTCTCATCTCTTCCCCACAAACCTGGTGTGACAGGAGAAAACCTTTCCTGACCTGTTGGAACAGCTCAGTAAATAAGGAGCTCTGTGTCTGTGAGGTGCCTGGGAAAGCTGCGCTGGGATTAAGATTTCCAAATTTCCCATCGGGGTGCAGAGGGGATGGAGCACTTCCAGCCACAGGGAAAAGGTGCTGGAAGCACAGGGCAGTGCCTTGGGGATGGCTGCAAACCCTCACAAACGCACCAGCAAAGAGCTGATTTTTATAAAACTGCTCCTGTGGCAGCTTTTCCACCTTCTCTCCCTTTCTCAGGGGTTTTTCCTGACCCACAGCAGTGCCCAGAGAAGTTTCAGAGCCCCTCTCAGCCTGAAGGAGTTTGTTGAGATGTGTTTGACATCCCCAGAGAGCTGTGAGACCCATCAGGCTCCTGCCCAACCTCCCTCCCCTCCACGTTCCTGCCAAGGGAAGCCAAAGGCAGACCTGCTGTGCCATAAATAGTTATTTTCTTGTTGCCAGCCTGGCTTCTTTTAATGAAAAGGACTAAATAAATCATTAGAAATATTTTAATTAAAGGAACAGGGTAAAGAACAGACGTTCACATCCTGGAGACAATCTTGCTCCCAAGGGTTGTATTAACTGATTTGTTTGAAGCACTTCTATTCCCTCCTTGGTTTCAACCAAGCTCATTTTAACTCTGCCTCTTCCTCTCTTTCCATCTCCTCCTTTCTCTCCTTCCATCCAGTGAAGCCACAGGGGCTTCCAGCTCATCAGCTTTGATGGAGAGTTCACCGAATTTTGAGGCTGATCCAGCCAGCAAGCAAATTAGAGCCACTTAGATTCTCTAACTTGCTGCTGCTTTTGGGCAGGGAGAGGCAGGGCTTTTTGACATCCAATTTTTAATACATTTATGTAACGCACCAAACGCGTCCTTTCCTGATTTAGCTTAACCAGAGGAATTTTTTCCACAGCCATATGAGAGCTGCTCTCTCTGCTCACAGGATGCTCCATAAAGCACAAGCTCATTAATGTGCTGGTGATCTATAGATCTGACAGGGGCTGGCTTTGGTAAATGTCATCTTTTTATATTTTTTTTCCCCCCTTTTCTTTGCCCCTCTAAAAAACACTGCAGAATCCCAGCAGAGTGATTTGCTGTAAATCACAAGCTGAGGTTTGGGAACTTGACAGGGGAAGGGAGTGAGGAGGGGCTGTGATTTAGGGAAGGGAAGGGGGAAGCTGCAGACCCCGACCCCAGTTCTCCCCATCCTAAGTGAGGCTGATCAGTCTCCACTTAACCACAGGCCCTGCTGGTGTCCTGAGACAGAGCAGGGGAGAGCTGGGGCTGTTAATTGGGATGTTGATGAGATACAGATGAGTTCCCTGCCAATAGCTCTGGGACCCTCTGCAGTCCCCGCCGCATCAAACCTTTTTAATTTAGCAGTGGCTAATCAGCCTCGGTGGGACTGGTTCCTCTCCAGCTGCCACCCCCACGAGCAGCTCAGGGACAGGCTCTGTCCAGAGCTAAATGATTTTTGCCCCCAGGACCTGACAAACTCAGTGTGTGCCCCCACAGCCCTGCCTGGGCTGTGCCAGGTGTCAATCATGTGGTCCAGAGGGGACATTTGGGGAGGAGGGGACATCTGGGGGGTGCTGGTGGCCTCAGGGGTGAGGTCTGTGTGATTCCTGGTTTCAACAGTTGATGTTTTCAGTGCAAATTTGCCTCCTTGCTGTGCTGGCATCAGTGGTGTCCCTCAGGAACCCAACCCCCTGGCAGCCCTGGGCTGTGTCCTCAGAGAGATTTCCTTCATTTGTTTGTTCGATTCCCTTTTCCCCTCCCCAGTCACTCCCAGATTCCCTCTCCTTGGGGCACTTTGATTGCATTGTGCTCTCCTTCCTTTTCCTGGGGACACGGAGAGGAGGAGATGATGGATGCAAGCTGTAGGACAGCACTCGTAATCAGAGCCCAGAAGGTGCCTGCTGTTGTCTGCCTGTTCCAAGATCTGGATTCAGGGCTGGCTTTGCCTTAATTTGAAGCTGGGAGTGGGAATGGTAAATACCTGTGGTGCCTCTGAAGCTCGTGGAGAAGTCTTACCCTGTCATCCCTGTGCCTACAGAAAAATAAGCAGAAGATTTCACTAAAATCATTACTTTGAGTGGTATTTCACCACCTCACACCACGAGGAGCCTCAAAGCCTCAGCACAGAGGGTGGAAGGAGCCAGCCAGGAATGCCCCACGTGGAGATTTTCTACACAGATGAGAAATCCTCCTGTGCCACTAACCCAAATAACACCTTTTTCAGAGCAGCTAAACTGAGGCACCTCATGTGCCTGTGGGGATGGAGCAGTGGCTCCAGCAGTGGCACTTCCCTGCTCATTCCAGGCTCGAGACTTTCCGGGCTGGTTCATGCTCCCAGTTTCACAGTTTGTGTTTGCTCCCTGCCTCGAGATGCCTGTGGGTGTTCCAGCATCTCCTCAGGGCACAGGGAGACTCTGGGAGGTGCAGAGATGATGCCACATCCCCGAGGACACAGAGGGAACTTTCTCCATCAGGCCCTGGGCTGTCACCTGTCACCAGGTCACAAAATCCCTCTCACAAAGGTGTTGATCTCCAGCTTGCTTGTGCTGCCCTCGTTGCTCCTCCAGGACAGGTGTCACTCCAGCTCCTCTGATCACTAGGAACCTCTCCCCTGGTTTGTCAGCCTGTTTATTTCTGGCTGGTTTGTGTGTATTTATTTTTGTGCCAGCACCATCATTTCAGCTTCAAAAAGCTGTTCTACCTCTTTGCTACAGAACTCCTCCACCTGCAGTATTTATACAGACCAATCACATCCACTACTTAAACCCCTGAGTCCTAAAAACCCTGAAGTCCTTGTCCAGACCCTTAGCAGCAGGATGCTCTCATCCACGCCTGTGTGGAGCATTTGATTGTTTCCTAAAAAACTTTGCAGATGGATATGTTTGCTGTTTTCCAGAGGCTCTTTATATGTAGATGGAGATGATTAAAATCACCTTGACATCCATCTTGCAGAAGGGGGATGTGAGGAGCCCAGGCACGCTCTGACACTGCAGGAACAGCAGCGTGAGGAGCTTTGTCAGCCCATGAGGGGCACAGTGGTGAGCTGGCAGCAGCCAGGATCGGGGGGAGTGCCCCAGCACGTGGGATTGCGTGGCCTTGGTGCTTTTAAAGGCAAGGTCAAACCCACGGCACTGTCAGAAGAAGAGGCAATTAGTCTGAGCACATGCCAGCAGGGGAGGGACAAAGTGGAGAACAGGGAGGGCTGTTAAAATTAAAGTTAATCTGTCACTAATCTCTGGCTGAGAAATCCAGGAGGGAAGAAAAATTAGGCAATGTTTGTGAGTGATGACTCGCTCTGAGAGGCGACTGCTGCAGAGGGGCTGGTGTTTGGCAATCAGAGCAGCAGGAGAGACCTCTGTGCAGAGGTGGGGAATCCAGGAAGGACTCGTCCTGCATGGATTCAGACCCCCTGCAGGCCACTGGAAGCTGAGCTTTAAGCACTCCCTGCCTGTGAAATACGTGGGAAATCTCCCAGTTTGGGGCTGTTGTTCCCAGAGGTGAGTCCTGCACTGGGAATGGTCACAGCCCCAAGGCTACCAGAGCTCCAGGAGTGTTTGGACAACGCTCTTAGGCAGGGGGTGGGATGGTTGGGGTGTCTGTGCAGGGCCAGGAGCTGGGCTTTGGTGATTCTGAGTGTAAAGATGTGCTGCTTGCCCTTGCCACTGCTCCTTGTGCCTTGAGGAGGTTGGATTTTGGACTCCTCACAGATTCCCACTGTGGCTTGTCGGTCACTTGGGCTGGATTTGCACCAGCACCTGGGAGAGGAAGGGACTTGGCCCTTCCCTCAGCACCCAGAGGGATCCAGGCTGTGCAGGGTGTCTGTGCTGGCTCAGATCCAAGTGACCCCAAGTCCTCGAGCCACGGATCACACCAGAGGCCAGGCAGTGCTGAGAGCAGGCACGGAGTCAATCCCAGGGCTCCACACCACCTTCCCCCCTCTCCCTGGACCTAACAAGATTACTCCGTGACAGAAGGGAAAATCAATTTGTTCCTCCCACCCTGACAGCCAGAGGATAGCCTGCCTCAGTCCCAGTGTCCCAGGAGGGAGCTGGGCATGGATTTGCTCTGGGGGAGCTCTGAAGATCCCCCAGCATCTTTAGGGTCACCCACTGCCTCTCAGGGTGACAGCACCCCACTGCAGAGGTGTCAGAACCTGATGGGAAAGAGGAGAAAAAGGAGGAGAAGGGGGTTCAGAGGGAGCTGGCCTCCCTCAGCCACCCTGTATCCACGAGGAAAAGCAGAGGAGGCAAAGCAGAGGCTCGTTTAAGGACAATAAGAGAGCAAGAGTTTAATTTGCGTGCTCTGAACGAGCTGCTGATCTCCCTGCCCAGAGCTCTGAGGGAGGGAGATTAGGCTCTTGAAGTTAAAATTAGGTTTTGTGGAATATTCCTCCCCCCTGGCTGAAGGCAGCTGTGTCACAGCTGAATCACGCAGTGCTGGGGGACTGGTCCCTGCCATCCACGCTGGGAATTTGGGTTTGCTGCAGCCACGCTGATGCTTGGATGGGTAAATTGGGCTGTCAGCAGGGCTGTTGGGTGTGATGAGCCTGAATCAAAGGATTGAGAAGTGTTTAATTGTGGTGGTTAGGAGCTGGAACAGGACATGAGTCGTGCAGCAGCACCGCTGAGAAGGTGGCTTTGTCCCATCACCTGCCACCAAAGTGCGTGGCAGAGGCTCCCAGCACCACTCTGGGAGGAACAAACATGCAGGTTGGGGATTTCTGGCTGAGATGGACCCATTTGGTGGCATTTGGGGACAACACATGTGGCTCCCAGGGAGCTGCCCAGCTCACAGCATTGTCCCCACACAGGGCTCTGCAGGGAGGACACGAGGGAAGGCAGCACAGGGCCGGGCTGGTGGCACTGCAGAGCAGGTGGGGTGTGCACAGAGGGTTCATCTCTCTGCTGACCCGTTCTGGGCTGCCTTGTGAAGGTAATGGAGCATCCCTGAACAGACCAGCTCCAGGGCTGTCCCTCACCAGAGCCATATGGGCAGTGACTCGCCCTGTAAATCCCCTTATTGTGCTCTTTCTCTCTCCAGATTGGCCACTGGCACGTCTCTGAAGGGCTCAGCATGGACAACAGGATCTTCTCCTCCAACATCTCCGACAGCCTGTTCAACACCACGCTCATTGTCACCACCATCCTGGTAAGGGAGGGGGGCACCTGCAGTTCCCATCAGCTCCCAGCCAGCCCTCAGGGGTGGGATCAGCTGGAATATTGCTCCCTGTTCCTGTTCCTACGCCCCACCCTGTGGTGTTTGCATGCTGATCCCACAGGGGAGAGGCCAGCAAATCTTTAATTACAGCACAGGGGACGATTCCTGACAGAGTAATTAAGCTGAGGTCGATTTCATGTGGAAATGTTTCATGTGGAAATGGTGTTTGATGGGTTCAGAGGTGGCTGGGGACAGGGCTGGGGTGGGGACAGGGCTGGGGTGGGGACAGGGCTGGGATGAGGACACGCTGCCATTCTGCATCCAGCTCGGAATGGGGCTCTTGTTTGGCATACAGCTGCCAAGTGGGAAGGGACAGTTGCCCCTTCTACCCATAAAATTATAAAAATTGGCCAAGATGGGCATGATTTTATGAAAACTTCACAGGTACAGGCACAACAGTCTGTGTTCAACAGGTCCCCCTTCCAGGTGCTGCCTGTCCAGTGATTTTTTTGCTCCTTCTTCTCCTCCTGTCCTGCAAAGTTTGTTGAAAAGGGGACAGACTGGAGAAGTGGCTCTGTGCCAGGAGAGGAGAGGTCTGGTGCCCTTCCATGACTTGGAGCAGTCCCTGGGCTGTTCTGGAATGTCCCAGGTGGAATCAGCCCCCAAATCACGATCCTTTAGCTCTTCTTCATGTCCTAAACTGGGGTAAATCTGCTGCACCCCCACACAGCAGAGGCCAGGGAACACCAGTGTGGAGACAGCTCTGAGAGCTTCCACCACCTGAGCTCCCAAGCCTCCCATATCCAGGCTGAGAGGGATTCACTGAGCTGGGATGTGCTTTCTGGGGTTGGAACCAGAGATTTGTTAAGGTTTCTTCCCAATCAACCCACTGTCGCTGTTATAGTGGGGACAGAGAGGAATAATGACACAGAGCCAGGAAGGAATGGAGACAATGGAATTATTTTTTTAATAATAGATGGGTTTATATGTGTTAGTTCCTTTAGAGTTCACTTGAATGGCAAAAGGCTATGGGACCTCTAGCTAGCTACCTACCAGAGCCATTGGTCAATTCTCACAACACCCATTTCAAAATATTTCCCTAGTCGATATCATAACAATCCTAAAACAGTTTGCAGGTGCAAGATAGCAAAGTTGGTTTAAAAAACTATCTTGGGGTGACTTTGGTCATAGCTTTGTTTTCAACAGTTTGCATGGGAAAGACAGAGCTCTCACAGAATGCAGCAGAGAGCTGAAAACTTCTCTCGCAGGGTGGGTTATGGATGTTAAAAAGCTTTAGCTTTTTAACATCCATAACCCACCCTGCGAGCCTCTGGCACCCTGGCACTGCCCTCCCTGCTCCGTGCTGGCGGGACACCTCGGCTAAGATGGGAATGACAGCTGCCCAGTTTCACTGCAGGAAAACCCTTACTTAATGCTGAAGTGGAACCACCAGGAGCTGGAAGGCAACGACCGCTACGAGGGTTTCTGCGTGGACATGCTGAAGGAGCTGGCCGAGATCCTGCGCTTCAACTACAAAATCCACCTGGTTGGGGACGGTGTCTATGGGGTCCCCGAGGCCAATGGCACCTGGACAGGGATGGTCGGGGAGCTGATAGCTCGGGTAAGTGGATTAGCTGCTCTTTTTAACTCTGCTCCGCTGGGATTTGGCGCTGCCAAGCCCCGCTGCTTCGTGAAGTGCTCCGGGATGATGAGAATGGATGGGCTTTAGTCCATTTGGGAGGCTTGGAGCAGAGGATTTCCACTGAATGTGTTCTGCCGATGGAAAATGTGTTTCTTGGGGTGGTGTGATGGTGTGGGAAGAAGTCAGAGCAAGAACAGGGCTGTGGGATGCTCTTAGGGGTGCTCACTTTGTTGGAAAGGAAGTTTGGACTCTGGGATCCCGTGTAAAAACTCATTACGGAACAGATTATTTTTTTCCCGGTGCAAAGATTAACAAAAACTTGCAACAGAAAAACGCAGGGCTTGGAAGAAGCTGAAAAAAATATACAAAACCACACTGGGATGGAGGCAAGTAAGAATCCCACTTCTGCCTGGAAAAGTTTTGGCAGATTCAGTTCAGCTGCTTAACTCAGTGCTGCTTTTGGAGAAGAACATTTTCTATTTCCTTTAAGTGCGTGGCTCGAGATTCTTTTCACTGCTCTGTTCTGTGGAGCTGCTGCCCAGCAGCAAGGCTGAAAACCGAATTATTTTGCTGGGTTTGAGAATAATTCCGTGTACACCTGGGCTCAGCCAGCCTGGGCCCCCCTCCCTGCTCTTTGTTTTCCTCTGTGGTCCTTCCCAGGCTTCCTGAAGCTTAAATACAGCTCAGAAAATGCTCGGAGATCCTTAGGAAAATAGGCTTAGGCACAGCTAACAGTGGGATTGATGCTGTTTAAGGCAATACCTCCTCACTGATTTCTGCCCTGCCTTGTCATTACTGACGTGCCCCTGAGAGCCCAGTGCCACTTTCCCAGCTGGTGACAAACCCACGGTGACGTGGGTTGTGATAATCCCCCCAGCCTGGGAGAGGAGACCCTGACTCATTTGCCTTCCACAGAGCAGGGGAACCAGAGTCCAAATCCATCCCCCGTGGCTCCAGGCAGGGCTCTGAGGCTCCTGCCAGAGCTTTCCTCCCTGGAAAATGAGCATCACTTCACTCTGTGGTTTTCTGGGCACAGTGGCTGCTCTGAGAAGGTTGGACTGAAGGATTTTGGAGGTCTTTTCCACGATTCTGTGGTCTTTAATGGTTCCATGATCTCTGTGAGATGCCCACTGGCACCTTCTGCTTCTTCCCCACATGGTGAAGGGTGATGCTCATCCCACTTTAGGATGAGTGTTGGAGGTCAGCTGGGACCTTTGTCTGAAAGAGGGAGGGATTTTGGGTTTTCTGAGGATCACAGACAGGGCACTGAACAGACTGGAGCCTCTCCCGAGCTCCCTCCCTCTCTCCTGGGTCACTCTTCCCTGAGCAGTCGCTCTCAGCACCAGCTGAGATCCCACCTCCATCTGCTCTTTTAAAAGAGCTTCTGTGAGGCTGTTTGCAAATGCTCCAGGCTATTGGCATCGTTTTTATCCATGCTCGTGGCTCCGTGTGTGTACACACACACAATTACACTCCTGCAACATTCCTTTGGGGAGGCAGGAGGGAAGGAGCCGAGCTCAGCATCTGATCAAAGGGAGGGAGCAGCCGTCAAACTTTTGGCCTACTAACCTTGGCAGTGCCTCTTCATTAAACGGGACCTTCTGGAGGGTTGTTTTTCTCCAGTGAAGAATGTTTTAACTTCATCTTCACACAGAAACCGTTTGTTTCTTCTGCAACTCGAGCCTTATTTAGAAGGATTTTTACTTCTGCTTCTGCAGGGCAGAGCTGTCAGAGCCTGTGAGGCTGGATCACAAATTGGAGAAGAGAAACAGCTTTGTCTGTTGTTCTCCCTATATCCCTGAGAGGTTTTATAATGGTTTCAGCAAGTTTTTGATCAATCCCAGGGACTGGGCTCAGGTCGGCCAGGGCAGAGCTGGCTGTGCTTGGTGTTGTGTTTATTCAGGGCTGCCTGGGATGTTGTTTTTTGAGGGCTTTTTACTGTCCAAGGGGCTTCTCTCCATCCTTGACAGTCAGGAGAACTGAGTTTGTCCTTGATTCCAGCCCCTTGTTCATCCCTGTCCCACAGGATCCAGCAGATCCTGTGCTGGGTGCACATATTCCTCTTCCAGTGGATTTATCCCTTGGGCACTCTGCTCCTTTAGGACAGAGAGGGGATCAGCTGGGGCACAAACCTCTCACAAAAGTCCCAAATCCTTCCCAAAATGAAAGCTCTCCCTCTGTCCAGCACAATATTATTGCAGGAAAATAATTCCTCCTTGACCCTGATCAGCCACCAGAAAATAAGGTTTGACTCACACTCAATAATGTGCAGGACCAAAAGGTCACAGAATTATCCAGCTCTGTGCAACGCTTTCCCTGTAATCCCTCTGTGGCACGGAATCTCCTCAGAGCAACTCTGGGCTATTTGGGAAAAAAATGTTTCTTTTTATTGCTTCTAAATTAACCAGCTATTGATTTATTCTTAAGCGCTGGAAATTCCATTACAGCTAATTGTGCACTGTGATATGATTGAGGAGGATGCTGTACTAACATGAATTTGCTGTTGACCCAAATTCACCAGTAGATATCTTATTGACCTGCTCACAAAACAGGTTGGGAGGTGAGGAAGAGGGGGAATGGGATGGCTTGGAAATCCTGTATTTTGTGATCAGCTCATGGAGGTTTGGCTTGGGACAAATCACTTGGAAGGACTCAGAATCACAGAACAGGGATTTAGTTCCAACTCCCTTTACACCTCCCACTGTCCCAGGCTGCTCTGAGCCTCATCCAGCCTGGCCTTGGACACTGCCAGGGATCCAGGGGCAGCCACAGCTTCTCTGGGAATTCCATCCCAGCCCCTCCCTCCCCTCACAGGGAAGAATCCCTTCCCAATATCTCACCCTCCTCTCTCTCAGTTTGAAGCCTCTCCCCGTTGTCCTGCCACTCCAGTTCCTGATGCAGGGTCCCTCAAGCCCTTTCTGCAGTGAAGGATGTCACAAATCCAGAAGAGCTGGGCTAATTTGTCCCTCTGGGCAGGGAGATGGAGCACCCTGCTTGTTCCTGGAGTGAGCAGGGCAGGAAAGCTGCTCTCCCTGTCAGCCTTCCTGGCTCTGGCACAGACAAACAAACACGGGAGAACAGCAAATCTTCCCATCTCCTGCTTCCTGCCATCAGAGGCTTAAAGGGCATTTGGGCTGCAAGAATTACATCCTGCTCCTCGCCGCTGCAGTGCAGCTCTGGCTCGGGGTCCCTGATGGTGTCTGCGCTTCCCCTTCTCTCTCTGCAGCTCATCTTCAAGCTGAAATGAATCCTCTGGCATGACACAAACCAAGGGATGTATTTTCACAGCAACATGACAGCCTTGGCCTTGTCCCACCACGCCTGGCTTGAATCTGGCCGGGATCAGTGGTGACCAAAGCTCTTTTGAAAGTGAGGGACGTGAAGTTGTCCATCTTGTTCAGCCTCAGGAGCAGCAACAGCAAGAACAGAAAACCCCTTAAAGCTTTGGGGTGCTGCTTTCCCTTCAGCTGCTCCAAAGCTGGGGAGTGGCAGGGACAGGAAAGGAAGGAAAGGCTCTCCAGAACTGTCAGAGCCCTGCTCTGCGCTCGCTGTGGGTGCTGGTGTGTGGAGAGACGAGCTGTGTGTGGGTGAGGGAGGCAGGGGAGGGTGTTTGCAGGCTGTCCTGGTGGCAGCTGTGACACGGGGGCTCCAGGAGGGGCTGGGAGAGGAGGAGCTGTGGGGTTTTGTGCAAGCACGGCGAGGGGACGGGCAGAGGGGTCTGCAAATCACTGCTGAAAAATCAAACACACGGTGGGGAGGGTGGGGTGAGCTGGGCCGGTCTCACTGCTGTCCCTGGGTGCTCTGGGCCAGTCTCACTGCTGTCCCTGGGTGCTCTGGGCGGCCTCCATGGTGTCCCTGGGGGCCTCGGGGC
>VWZT01014972.1:0-11706 GCA_013397055.1 Pachycephala philippinensis
ATTTTGATCAGCTCAATAAGCACGTGGACGTTGTGGGGGGGAAATTAGCTTGAGAATTACACACATATAAGAATTCTTAAATGTTTCAGTGTGTGTTAGAAGCACTGAAATCAAGAAGTTTCCCTGAAATCTGTGGGGAAAAATCACTTGAAATAATACACTCAGGAGGGTAAATGGTTGGAATTGCGTGGCATATTTGTGATAATGGAACATCACCCAGAAATAGGTGTTATTTTGCTCTTTTCAGAAAATGTTGTGTGGCAAAACACACCAGAATTTCTGAGACAGCCTCGAGCACTTTCATGATTTATTTACGATGTCATCACACTTTAATCACCTTTATTTTGTCACTTAATTTCTGTAAGGCTGTAAACCCATCCTTAGGTGAGTTAAAATCATATTTCTGTGTGTAGGACTCGCACACCCAGCGCTGCTGAGTGAATTTCTGGGTTTGGAAAGCAATAGGAAAAAAACCTTTCTGATTAAGCGGAGTTTTTCCATGTTCTCCCTGACAGAAATGAAAGCTGTAATTTTTCTAAATATCAGTTACAGCCAATCAGTTACTGTGGGGATGTAAAACAAGGAGGATAATGTGTAAGGAATTTATTTAGTCTGTCAGAGCTCTGGTGTTACACTGGGTGAAGGTGCAAGTCAGAGAAATGCTTACAAAACCTTTAATCATCATCACATCATCATTTATAATGCATAGCAAAAAAATAAAAAAGAGGGGGAAGGAAATATTTAAAGCATATTTTAGACAGAAAATATTCAGAGGGAGCTTTAGAAAAGCAAGAAATGAGAAGTAATTTCTGTGTAACTAAAATTTAGCTGCTGAGTCTCTCTTACGTTGTTCTGGGGTTTAGAAGCGAGTGCCTGCTGGAATTTGGGAAAAGTTATTCCTTTCTTTGTGTCCTGCTCTGCCACTGGTGCTGCACAGGCAGTGAAATTTGAGAAAATGCCATTTCTGGGGGTGGAAAATGCAGAGGAAGGTGTTAGGAACAGGAGCACTTTTCTCATTCCTTCTTTAGGTAGAACAGCGGGATGTGGAAAAGGGGAGTCATTCCCTGGATAGATACTGTTCATGGGAAGTTTGCTCTTCATTTGTGGTTTGTGGGTTCTGGAGAGTTGGGCTGGAGCTCAGAGATGTCTTGTTAAAGGGCAGGAGAGCTTAGTCCTGCCTTCAGCACTCACAGAGGAAATGTATTCCAGTTCCCAGGTACAGCAGTGATGGGAACGAGGGGCGTGTGCTTGGTTAGAACCTTTTTATTTAAAAATCAGATCTCTTCCTCTTGGAAATTTGGGGGCAAGAATCACTAGTGCCCTATTTCCAGTCGAATTGAAACCACAATTTTTTGTGGTTTCATTTATCACATAAAAGACAGCTTCAACTCTCCAAAACTTAAGCTGCACACTGAGCAAAAAGTCCCAGAATCTGTGTTTGTGGCTGTTTCTAAAGACATGGCAAACATTTCATGTCAAACCTCTCAAAGCAGAATTAGTTATCTCCAGAAAGAGAGATGTGTATCATTCAGGGTGTCACTACATGGGTACTAAGAGTAGTAAATCATCCCTTAGCTGAAGGCATGAGCCATTTTAGCAGATACTCCACTGAGAAATCAGTAAATGCTTTTTTTAGCTGCTGTTTTAGCCTTTAAATCAAGTCTTAGTGATGGACTAAAGGGCTTCTTCCAGCAGAGGATCTCAGCACGTTGAGAAACCTGCATGAGGCAGAGGAATGTGTGCACTCCTTGCTTCAGGGTGTAGGAAGAACACTGCAAACCCTGCTGCAGAGAAAAATAAAGTTTAAATCATCTGCAAAGGAGCATGGTCTCAACTCTAGGACAGTATCAAATAATGAGGCCAGGCTGGACTAGGACAGGCAGCAGAATTTATTTTTTGGAGAGGAAATGGAGTTGATTTTCCTGTTTTGAAGTAGAAGATTGCTTGAATAAAAATAGTTTTGGAAGAATTGCATGTCTTCACATGGGGTGATCTGTATTTCTTATTTTATTGCCCTTGCCTGCAGGAAATCCATCTTGCTTTCCTGAAGTGGCTGGAGGGAAACGTGGATGCTGAGGGATTGAGGGCATCCAGCAAGGTGTCCCTGAAATTTGTTTCATCCTGGGAGCCCAAAGTGGAAGTGACTCCATCCCTGATGCCAGTGGTCACGGAGATGGGAAGTTTCTCCTCAGAACATTTCAGCCTCAAGACCTATCAGGAGAATCTCCAAACCAAGAAGCTGGGAAAGATCCTTCTTTTCTCTGAGGTGACCACGACGACCATGAATCTTCTGGATGGGTAAGATGGGGATCCAGGGCATCCCCAATTAACTTTCTGATTGGGAATTCGTAATTATGGTAACACGCAATGCTCTGAAAGAAAAACAGAGAATTTTGTGTTCACAGGATATTCATTGATAATATATAAAATACTGAGCCTTAAAGGGTGGGAAAAGCTGAGTGGGACAATTTTTTGCTTGGTAGTGGAGTTTAATCTTTATTCCTCTGAACATCACCATAAGGAAATTTAATTTAGTAAATATGAATATTTAGGAGATTAAATACATTCTCCGGTGCAAGTTATTTTCTAAACCTGTTACTTGAGAAGAGTGATCCCAAGCAGATTGTGCCCCTAATTTTAACACTCCTATTTTCTCTCATTTCTTTTGCTGAACATTTCACTAAAATGCTCTTTAGTGTTTGGTTTGGGTTTTTAAACCATGGATTAGGGTTCTGGTAGAGGTTCTTTCATCATCACACAGATGACCCTTGTGAATGAGCTGTGGAATACATTAGAGAAGGTTGTTCATGAGAGTTGAAATGGGATTAAGTGATAGGAAAATCACAGTTACTAAATCTCAGCTTGGAGCCTGTGTACAGAGGCTGCACTGTTGTGTTTAGTGGAAATTTGATGGAAAAAACTGTCTTTGGGAAGTTGTTGCTCTTCAGGACAGAAACTCTAAGCCTGTTTCTACCTGCAGCTGTAAATTCTTGTGGCAGCTACTTTGGAATATCAGGGTTAATTTATCTGTAGAAAACGCAGATAAATGTTACAGGTGAAAAATAACCTCAGGAATTTCATTTTGGATTTTTTCTTTAATTGAGATTAAATTTTCTGGAGTGTTATTGTCACTGATGAGTTAACTAACAATAATGCTTCAGTTCCCAGCCTGAGAGCCTACATTGCAATTTATGGACAAATAAATTGTCCATAAACTATTCCCTGTGTGTGCAAACATCCACACAGTAAAAAGATGTTGCTATCTAATTTTGCCAATCCTCTCCCCCAGATTTCCATCCTGCAGCTGCTTTTGCAGTGGCTTTTGGAGAGATAGAGACTTGCTGGTTTGATAAGAGGCCACAAAGAGTTATTTTATAGAAATACAGTTACTTGTAGCATTTGCTTCTTCATTTTTAGTACTCACAGCATGTTCAGCCCACAGGGTTGAAAGGACTGTGAAGAAATTGGTGATAATTTAATAGCTGAAGAGATTTCCTCCCTCACAGTTGGTTTTGGTTGTGGTTCTCAGTAACTTTGTTCCAACATCTCAGTAAAATGAAGTGTTTCATTCAGAGTTTTGTGATTTGATTTAGACACCACAAGCTAAATAGAATCTGACCAATTTATGAGTGATTAATTATCAAGAAGGCAGGGTTGCTTAGAGAAGTGGGTCTTGGTTTTTCAGTGACTGTAGAACATTTACTCTCATATGTTTTAAGGTTTCTTTATTGTTTTAAGTAATCCAAATACAATGAAGTGCTTACAAATACAGGTCTTCAAGATTTCCCCCATTGTGGTGAGGCTTAAATAGTTAATTTTCAGGTAAATTGTAAACTGCAAGTCCTGGCTCCATGTGTCCTATGGTAGGAAGATGGTCCTAGGCAGATCATAATTTCAATTATTAATTTATTAATAACCTGTCTTAGATTAAATTTATCTTACATAAAGACCTTTGTTTTATTAAAATATTTGTCTTAAGTATTATTGTTGATGCTGTAAGTACTTTGTTGTCATGGATAATAGGATAATATAATCCTTGTGATTTGCAGTTCAGTAAAGAACCTTGAGATTTAAATAACAACATTTCATAAATCTCTAGAACTTGATGCAAAAATTAGGTAATTTTTACTGAGGGACAAAGCTGTCAGGTTTTTAAGCTGCTTCCAAAGGAACCAGTATAAATTTGTTAGGATATGTGTGTGGTGCTTGTGTCTAATTGCCATTTCTGAATGAAAGGAAAACGTATCTCAGGGAAAATAATTTCCTTTGCTTGAAGAAAAAATAGTTACTTATCGATCCTTCAGGATTCCCAGAAAAACATTGCAACACTTTCTTTATGTGATCAGGCATTGCATCAGGGACTCTGTTAGGGTCTCCCAAACTGACCCTCTTAAATTTTACCAAGTCTTGATGGTTAAAAATATGATACAGACACCTCAAGAACTTAATGAATGGGATTTGTCACAAAGTAAATTGTTTAATTAGCAGATGATCAAAAAAATTCAGCAACTTTGGTGACTTCACATTCTCTCGTACCTCTCCCACCAACTGGATGCCAAACTTTTGTCCCCCTCGTCCACTTCTTCAGACCTCCATACCCCCCAAAAATGAAGAGATGGAAGGGGGAAAAAGGGGCTGGAATTAATTTAATGGCTGAGCAACCTCACAGTAGAGAAACAGCCGGAGCCCAATAGGGGCCTTTGTCTGCATTTCCACCCTGGCTGGGAACGTGCCAGTCAAAAGTCAGGCAGGAGGAACAGGTGGGAACTATTAGACCTGTCATAAAGTTTGAAAAATTGATTCTGGAGGCCGAGGGAATAGATTGGACTTGACAGTGTTGTCCTAAAGATTCGAAGGGAAAGTTGTGTCGTTTAATTTGGGATGCCTTGATTGTTCATTAGCTCTCCAGATGGCAGGGCCTCGGTGGTTGGGGTTTTTGGTGCTCGCTGTACTGTCCCTGTGTGAGGTCACAGCAAAGGGGGAATTCACCTGTAGGTGCCCAAAATTAAATGGCATCGGCCTAATTGTCAAATAAAAATTCCTTAAAAGGTCATATGTTGTTTTAAATGATCAATATTCCTTCTGGGATTTCATGGTAAAAGTCCTTTCAGGCTGTTTTTTAAAAAGCATTGCATTTTTTATTTCTCAAACTGAAATTTCCAATCCTTCCCCACACATTAGAACCTTGTTTTTTTTCTCTAGAAGGAAATTCTTTCTGTGAGTTTCAGAAACCTTTTCTGCTCGGATGTTTATCCTGATGCCACCTGAGCAGGTTAACCCTGCCAGAAACAATTCCACTTTCTGTGTCTCCTCAGAGCATCCCTGGGAGGGCAGGTTTTAAAACAAAACCCTTGTTTTTGAGGCTGCATCTGGTATAGGGATACAAATGTTACATTATAGAGACACACTTACTACACTCACAAGATTTGAGATTAACAAAGAAATATTTCTATTGCTAATATTTCTGCATACCCTAATTGGCTTGGTTACACAAGCATTTCATTAAAATTAAATTAATTAGATATAAATTTCAGTTTTATGCTTTATCTTAGATCCTGTTTCAGTATTTTAGTTGGCAGAAAATTTGATTTGCACATGGCTAAGGCAGCATGGGATATATTCTGTATGAAATGCCATTGTGGGTCCCTTTTCTCCAATATTTAAGAAGCACAAAGTGCCATTGTTAGGGAAAGTTTGACACAAAAGTGGTGAATTTTAGTGGAAGTGAAATGTGTGCTGGGGTTCCTTTCATAACTGCTGAATAGGATATTTAAATAAAATGTCAGTTGAGAATAAACAATTTCCAAACAGCTAAAAGCTTTGCAGAAGAAAATATTTTCCTTCATTGGTGCCCTTTTACTTTCCTAGATTTATATTGTTGAATGTCGAAAAATTGAACTACAGCTCTAATTCTGGGAAGTGGGCATGAGGACTCATTTTATTTGCAAACTCTTGGTTTAGTTGAATTGAGATATGGATGGTGCTGATGCAGGTCTGAGTTAAGGAAAAACAGTGTATAATTGAAGGAGATGGCAATGGCACTTCAGGGGCAAACAAACTGAGACTGACAAACTTTGTTATGGACTGGGGGAGTTTTAATTTGGTTTTCAAGTCCTTGTGATGTTTTACTCTGGGTTTAATTATTCCTTGCACCTTGGTGATCCCCCTTATTCTCCACTGAAACTATATTTTTTAAAAATTGAGTTCATTCCCTCAAGAATTTTGGTCGAGGAGCTGGGGAATACCATGGCGTGCATGAAGGATTCTTCCTTGCAGGAAAGGTGCCTTTCTCTCAGGAAATAGGGAATTTAAATAGGAAATTTTAAAGCCATGTGCTGTTCCATAGGTTAGACACATTTAAACACTGTACATATTCTATACTCAATATTTTCTGCAGCTACATAACCCAGAAATATTTTGTCAGTTTGGATGTCGAGGTCACAATAGTTCATATCACCTATAAAAGCTCAGATCCCTTGATTTTGTTAAACTGTAGGATGGGATAGGAATGCTTTGCTTGATTAATGTCTTACCTAAAAAAAACCCTAATTAGATAATAGTGGTAATAGACCTGCTCTTTATGTTCCTTGATATAATATATTCCTTCATTATTTATGTCACATGTATTACTGACTTTTAAACTTCCACTTCTTAATTTATTTATATGGTTGAAGGACTTCTTATCCTCAAAACCAAAAAAGATGGTGCATGAAACAGCTGCTTCTGTGCTTTTCTTCCTTAAGGGTGTTTTTATATATTCAGTATTTTGTGCCTTCCTTTGGTGCTGAAGATCAGCTCAAATAACAGAGTAAGGTTTGTTTCCCTTAAATCAAATCAAATTAAGTTCAACAGTAGGTTTTTTTGCTAATTTCGTTCTAAATGTATAATATTTCATACTTTATTCTGCCATTCATTTATGGGTAGTGATTTGCACCAGCCAGTGCTGGAGAAAGCTCAGCCTGATAACAAAAGATCACGCAGGAATTCTTGTGACACAGCCAAGAGTCTGTTCCCTCCCTGGCTTGTAAAAAGGGAGGAATTCGGAAGTTTTTGGCACTGATTTGGTCCTGTGCCATTCCCAGACTCTTCCCTGCCCTACCATTTTCCATGACACGCTTGCTGAAAGATTTCTCTATTGGGATTTGCCGTCTCCTTTGCGTCGATTTTCCCTGATTTTTTTCCACCTGTTGTGCACCATTCCTGAGGGCACCGAACAATCAGGTCCCTATTTTCCTGTCACGCACCTTGTGAGCCTGATTTTCCATGGAATTGAAGGCAAAATGTGCCCTTCTTTCTTTTTTTATTGTGGAAAATGAGTGGATTTTCTTCCTGTTAACGCAGTGGGCCCCCCGCTTGCAGTGCAGAGGGAGGTTTGGCATTCCCGATGGGAATTGAGTCATAAAAAAAAGATACCCGTTTTGCAGAGCAATTAACCCGTGTTGAACTCTGATAGGAGATTGGATTTCCCTGCTGCTGGAAGTTTCTGAACAATCCCCATTATCACAGGGACACAAACACAGCCTTGAGCACCCTTAAATCTGAGGGGAGTCATTCCTTATATCTGGGGGGAGTCTTTCCTTAAATCTGGGGGGAATGGTTCCTTAAATGAGGAGATCATTCCTTAAGTCTGAGGGGAATCATTTCTTAAATCTGAGGGGAAGGACTCATTCCTTAAATCTGAGGGGAATCCTTCCTTAAATCTGAGGGGAAGGAATCATTCCTTAAATCTGAGGGGAATCTTTCCTTAAATCTGGGGGGAATGGTTCCTTAAATGAGGGGATCATTCCTTAAGTCTGAGGGGAATCGTTCCTTAAATCTGGGGGTAATCGTTCCTTAAATCTGAGGGGAGTCATTCCTTAAATCTGAGGGGAGTCGTTCCTTAAATCTGACAGGAATCATTCCTTAAATCTGGGGGGAATGGTTTCTTAAATCTGAGGGGAACCGTTCCTTAAATCTGAGTGGAATCATTCCTTAAATCTGAGGGGAAGGACTCATTCCTTAAATCTGAGAGGAAACGTTCCTTAAAGCTGAGGGGAATCATTCCTTAAATCTGAGGGGAAGGAATCATTCTTTAAATCTGAGGAGAAGGAATCATTCCTTAAATCTGAGGGGATTCGTTCCTTAAATCTGAGGGGAATAATTCCTTAAATCTGGGGGGAATGGTTCCTTAATCTGAGGGGAATCTTTCCTTAAATCTGAGGGGAATCATTCCTCAAGTCTGGGGGGAATGGTTCCTTAAATCTGGGGGGAATGGTTCCTTAATCTGAGGGGAATCTTTCCTTAAATCTGAGGGGAATCATTCCTGAAGTCTGGGGGGAATGGTTCCTTAAATCTGAGGGGAATGGTGCCTTAAATCTGAGGGGAATCATTCCTTAAATCTGAGGGAATCATTCCATAAATCTGAGGGGAATCATTCCTTAAATCTGAGGGGAATCATTCCTTAAATCTGGGGGGAATCATTCCTTAATTCTGAGGGGAATCGTTCCTTAAATCTGACGGGAATTGTTCCTTAAATCTGAGGGGAATCATTCCTTAAATCTGAGGGGAATTGTTCCTTAAATCTGAGGGGAATTGTTCCTTAAATCTGAGGGGATCATTCCTTAAGTCTGAGGGGAACCATTCCTTAAATCTGAGTGGAATCGTTCCTTTAATCTGAGAGGAAACCCTGGAAGGCTGCACAGTTAAACCAAGAGAGAAGGAATGGTCGTGGCAGGGTTTCACTCACATTTTGCTGGTTTGTTTTACACGGTGCTGTTTTCATGCCCACATTTTAAATAACGGGAATTTGGTAATAAAGTGAAAAAATTGAACGCTGAAGTTTCAAATCATCGCAGCGTTTTTGAAGAGGAGGATTAACTTGAAGCATATGATCCATGTAACAGAATACAATATGCCATAATAAATATGATATCTTGTTATATGTAATATTAAATGCAATATATTCTGTGTATATTAATGCTATTGGTTTGCTAATTCCATGGCTGTCAATTTTACACTTGAATTCTAACTTTTATTTAGGAAAAGGAAATGTTGCCAAAGCTTAAACTGCAACAAAGTACTCAGGGATTATTATTTGTACTTCATTGAGAAAGATTTCCTTGTGTTCATCAAATAGCCAACTTACTGCCTTTTTGCATGAGCTCAGATGAGAATATAGTCTTAAATAAAGTCATGTGCTTCTAAAAATAAATTAAAAACTTCAAAACCAGGCATAAATCAGTGTAGGACAGTGTATGGACTTAAAAAGGGGAGGGCATCGCATAGAAAAACTAGGTATGTTATTAATCACAGAAACATGGAATGGTTTGGGTTGGAAGGGACCTTAAAGCCCATCCGGTGCCACCCCTGCCATGGCAGGGACACCTTCCCCTGTCCCAGGCTGCTCCAAGCCCCAGTGTCCAGCCTGGCCTTGGGCACTGCCAGGGATCCAGGGGCAGCCACAGCTGCTCTGGGCACCCTGTGCCAGGGCCTCCCCACTAATAATATAATCAGATGAATCAACTTCCCCGCTCCCTAATTAACCTCAAGGAGTAGCTTGGACCTTGGACAAATCCTGGATTTGCATTTTTCCCTCAAACCTCTTCATTATAATTGTTATAATCATCAGACTAATAAAGGAATATATTGACAACGTTGCATTCAGGTAAAACAGAATAATAGTTAGGCATTCAAGGGATTTGATGATGTGTTTGATTAACAGATTGCTGCCCACAGTATGGACAGGGGCTTTTGGAGAGGGACTTTTCACAAAGGATGGAGTGACAGGACAAGGGGGAATGGCCTTAAGCTAAAGGAGGGCAGAGTTAGGTGGGATATTGGGAAGGAATTGTTCCCTGGGAGGGTGGGGAGGCCCTGGCACAGGGTGCCCAGAGCAGCTGTGGCTGCCCCTGGATCCCTGGCAGTGCCCAAGGCCAGGCTGGACACTGGGGCTTGGAGCAGCCTGGGACAGTGGAAGGTGTCTTTGCCCATGGCAGGGGTGGAATGGAATGATCCTTAAAATCCTTTCCAACCCAAACCATTCTGGAATTCTCTAAAAGATCTGAACGCTGAACTACAACCAAATGCAGTTGTGCAAAGTCCAAATGATTCCTTGGAGATTTCAGTGAAAAGATCATGATCAGATTTGTTAGAAACTCAAAGTTAGATCGCAGCTTCCAGTTTCCATTTTGCACATCTCCATCTCTTTGCCCTTGTTAGATTAAAATACAGAAATAAAAGAAGAAAGAGAGGTTGGATTTCCTATGGAAGGAAAGGAGGAGCTGGGAATCAAAGCATGGCTGCTTGGGGAAGTTTAGACAGCACCTGTTCTGGTGTGGTTAAGAATAAATACACTGATTTTTGTTTATTCTCATGCTGCCAGTCAGAAGAGAGTGATTTAATTTCAGAATTAATTTGAATTGCTTGTTTCCAGAGCCAAAAACCTTGGAAGCTTGTGTAATTTCTAACTTAAGCAGTAGAAAATCCCTCAGAATCTGAATTCTTGCCCTAAATCCCACCGGCCTAATTTATTTTCACTTATAGTCCTAGTTAAAATATTTTAGGAATCTGTTTGTATTCAAACGAGGGCTTGCATTTATCACACCTCATATCATTTAGCCTGAAATGTCACGGCCTGGAGAATGGTGTGTAAAAAAAAAGTGAGGTTCCCCCACTGCAGCTTTGTGACCCCCAGGATTGCCATAAAATCCTGTACCTCATGTTGCTCTCCAGAAATTTACTGGCATTGTTCTTGTTGCTGAACTGTTAAATGTAGAGGTTTTTTTGTAAACTTGAACTGACACTATTTTTACACTGTTTTTACTGATGATATTATCTTACCTTAAAAAAAAACCCCAAAACCTGAAAGTGTTTTACAGGATTCTTTGCAAACACAAAGCTCTCGTGGCATGTTGCATCAAGGAGTTGTGGGATGCAGCTATAAAGTGTCCCATGGATATTTTTAATTGGATTTATGTTCAAATGCATCATCAGGCTGTCCATCCACTGAGGAAGATGAAGACGGATGCTGAAGAGAAAACTGGAGGAGGAAGAAAAGTAGGGAGATGGAGCTGAAAAAAAAAAAAAACCCCACAGAAAAGAGGAAATAAAAATTCAAGGGAAACAAATTTTTACTGATTCTTCTTAAGCAAATACTCCAAGCTTAATGTAAAATAAGTGGGATGTAGGGAGATTGCAGTATTAATTGGGGAAAAATCGTTATCAAAGCTCTTACCAAACCAATTAATCATCAAAAGCTCAAAACTCGCCTGTCCCAGTGGCAGATTGTCAACGGAAATATAATTTACTCAGTGTTTAGGTTGGATTTTTCTGAAATTAAGGACTGGCAAGAGTTCCAGTTAAGCATGTCGTGGCTCCATTCCTAATTGTTTTGTTTTAATTGGGAATTGGGAATGTGAGGAAAGGGGAGCACCCTTATTTTGTTGACACTAAATTATAACTTTGCTCGTGGTCATAACTGAGTCTGAAAATGATGATGTCCTGCTCTGCTGGTTTATTTTTAATCATCCTTTTAGTCTTTCCTACAGTCATAACAATATTTAAATACCTAATCTGAATCCCACAGATCGCTTATATTGCATGCTTTTAAAAATGCAGTTTACAACATATTACATTGTACTTTTTGGGACAAAAAATATTCACTAAATTGCATCTGTTAAGTGACAATAGAAAAGCTTCAGAGTTCAGATGATCCTGAAGGCCCCTTCC
>VWZT01014981.1:0-227059 GCA_013397055.1 Pachycephala philippinensis
TTTTTTTTTTTCCTTTTTCAAAAAAAATATTTCAGAATGATTTTCTGTGTTGGTCATAAAATGTCATCATACATAACTTAGGTAGAAATGTCCCTTTTGCAGCTGTTGTCTAAAGGCTCACAAGATATTTCTTACCCTTTCCATACTGAACTTAAGATCCAAGTGAGTTCAGGTTTCTCCACAGTCCTGCATTGCAATACTTACACTTTTCCAACAGGGAAAGAGACCGGTGAGTTGTTCGAAAAATCCCAGTTAGGGATTTGTCCTCACTCTACAGAGAGAAACTCTACTGTAATCACATTATGACTGAATAGGTACCCCAAAGTCTTATGAATCAAGTTATTTATGCCTTAAAAAATATCAGCAGACAAATCTCGAGTTTTAAATGTTGACACTTCTCTTGGGAAGCAGGAAGGAAGAGATCAGGCGGATATCACACTGCCAATTAATGAGGTCAACCCATCAAGTATAGCACTCATTAGAATATGTGGTAGTCTCTGCAAGCTGTTCAGAAATGCAGTCCAAAGCAGATTTAACTGTAGAGCAATACTTTCCAAAACTTTAGAATAACTGGAGGAAAAAGAAAATTATGTTATAGAAATGTAGCACTTTCAAACAGCCTCTCCCCTTCTCTTTGTAGGATAAAAGAGAGTCTGAAGCCAACACAGTAGCTGCAGGGTCAGGATGAGTTTTGACCTGTGTTGAGTTTCCCACATTATTAGCAGAGCAATAGGAATGGATGGAAAAGACATTAATGAAAGGGTGCCCTTTCATTATGTTGTTTCCACTATTACAAACACATGTCTAATAACCTGATTTTGCCCTCAGTTTAGTATACTGAGCAAAAAGAAGAAATCAAGTAAATTATGGTGAGAGAGAGAGAGAGAGAAATATGTATGACAGCAGCAATGGAAAGAAATCCATGTACTCAGTGTTGTCTCCTGAATTCTACATTTGGGAAAAATATTCCTGTTGGATAAATTCGCAATTTCATCGTCAAAATATGAACTGTAGAAAGGTCTTGCTTCAGAAAGTACACAGTGTTTCAGGTTATGGAAGTATTTCACTGTATCTTACAGGGAATTTAAAGCCATAAGGGACAGGACATGAAATATGTCCCCATACTGAACTCAGCAACCTCTGTTATAAGATAAGGCACTTAATTCTCCATAGATATAAATATGGATGCACCATAGGTAAAGATCAAGTGGAACTGAAATAGCAACAGTGCCGGAGGCCAGAGCAATGGCAGGCAATCCATTGGATAAAATATACCAGATGAGCTTACAGGGCACATGTATCCTGTTCTACTGTGTCCCAACCGAACTTAACTAAGGGAAATTCCTTACTGACACTAAATCTGGAAATGTTTGAACCCAGGCACAAGAGTGAGAGAGAGTACCCAAGAATATAAGAGAAAAAATATGAATTTCGCTGCAGAGACAAACTCAACCAATGTCACATTTCTAACTGCCAAACATTTCTGATGGGAAATGTGAGTTAATGGTTATATAACTACTTATTGGCCATGAGTACATATATAGGAAAACTTACATATATATATAATTTAGGCTATAACAAGCCAACTTTGGGTGCAGAGGGGACAAATGAAGAGGGAAGAGGGAATTCCCAGTCTCACGCCACAGAGACCTTCTTGAGGACTATGAGTTTGTTTAGCAGGAGGATGCTCGTACATTCCTGTCCTCCCAGTAGACAGAAGATGAAGAGAGTGAAATATTCACTGATTCTAAGTCAGACCTGATTCACTATCTCCCTTTGTTGCTCAGATGGTGCCAGTGTTAAAGGAGGGAATATGAGTGGGAAGAAGAATGTAGGATAAAACAATTATAAGATAGTAAAATCTTCCTTGACGTCATTGCTGGATCAGGATGTGGAGCCCAAACTCCACAGTAAACCCTAGCAAAGGCAGTGTGGATGCCCATTAATTTTGACTGGCTGAAGAAATCTCTCTCTATGTCTTGCCATCAAGGCAGTTTCAACTACATTATGATAATACTTCATTACTTTTCAAAACATTCTACCAACTCAAAAATATGGCTCACCTTCCTGACAGGTGAGCTGAGTGCTGCTTCCGCAGCTCAGAGCCTGTGCTCTGAGAGGGAATGCCTTGGCTGGGCAGGGCCATGGGGGAACTTAGGCTGCTCTAAACCTGTGCCTCCTGCAGGGAAAGACCCGGGCGTGGACTGTGCCCAGGCTGCCTAAACAGGAACAGACTGCATCCCTGAAAATCATTGGAAAAGAAAACCATTTCCAAGTGATTTGCTAACAGTTTAGCAGATCCCAGGGCTCCCCCTGGGGACTCTGAACCTGCCACAGCAGTCACCCCAGCAAAGGCAGTGTCAAAGGGTGGGCGAATATATGTGCCTTTTGTGGGAGAACACATGGCTCCTACACACTGGCAGGCTGTGGATTAAGGCGGTATGAACTCACAGGGGGAGACTGTGCTTCAAGACATTAGTGAATTTCTTACTATATTTTTTCTCATCTGTTTTATCAATTTCTGCTACAAGCTAGAATTAATAATTTATTATGAGCTTGTTGAATTATAACTCCCTTAACTTGTGAAGAGAGAAAAGACGAATATTTTCTCTCTGGGGCAAAATCCCCTTCTTCCTTTAAGCCTGTTTCCTGGTCAGTTGAACAGTCTTCCTTTGATTTTCTACCTGCTTGAGACTTATTTATTAATCCTGTGTGGTCCATGGGGAGGCATTTTATAAATGATTCAATAAAATGTATTCAGTGAGTAGGAATGATGTCCATGTGAGTTTCAGCATTCTCTAGAGAATGGCCTACAAAAAGAGGAAGATCTGATAATAATAATGACCCTTCCAGATCTTACTTACCTGGCTTAGTTACAACATTTCAGACAACATTCTCTGTGATTTAATCCATTTTTTCAGTTTTCTTTGGATTTTTTATTGAAACTTTTTAATCCATATTTCCTGTGTCAGGAAATGTGCATTATTGGCAGAATTCTTTGTAAGAGCATGAATGATTGTGTAATTGAAGAAACAAAAAAAAATAAACTCACCTTCTGCCTAAATTCAGTTGGTGGGGAAAAATCCTTCCTGACCATTGCTGGTATAATACTAGCCAAACAAAGAGCAAGCTCCCACTGCCCCTAAATATTTGACACTGAATTCTTTGTCACTTACTGTGTCCTCAGCAATCAATCATTATCAAGTAATCGTCTCACTGTGAATGGTTTGAAATAATTTCAATCAGTTTTATGGGAACTTTTGTGGCTTTGCATTTAAGGTCTTTGCTCCCCTTTTAGTTTGAGAAGGATAAGACTTTCACATCGCTTTTCAGTTAAAAGAAACCCAAAATACACCAGTAGAGGATGGGGGTCAACCTGCTGGAAAGCAGCTCTGTGGAGAAGGACCTGGGTGTCCTGGTGGACAACAAGCTCTCCATGAGCCAGCAGTGCCCTGGTGGCCAAGAAGGCCAAAGGGACCCTTGGGTGCATTGGGAAGAACACTGCCAGCAGCTTGAGAGAGGGTCCTGCCTCTTTACTCAGCCCTGGTGAGGTACATCAGGAGTGATGGGCTCCTACATTCAAAACAGACATGGAGATCCTGGACTGGGTCCAGCGGAGGGTGACAAAGATGATGAAGGGACCGCAGCAGCTCTCACAAGGAAAAGCTGTGGGATCTGGGCCTGTTCAGCCTCAAGAAGAGATGACTGAGAGGGGACCTTATCAAAAGATATCAGTATCTGAAGGGAGGGTGCCAAGAGGATGGACCAGGCTCTGCTCGGTGGTGCCCACGAATAGGACTGAGGCAAAGGGCAGAAACTGATGCACAGGAAAATCACTTGAACATAAGAATTTCCTTACAGTGCAGGTGTACATGCACTGGAACAGATTTCCCAGAAAAGTAATGAAATCTCCCTCCCTGGATATAATCAAGAACTGTCTGGACATAATACTGTGCCATGAGCTCTAGGATGACCCTGCTTGAGCACAGATGTTAGACCAGATGTTGTCCCTTCCAACCTTACCAATTATGTGATTCTGTGAAAATATCAAAGCAAAACCCACCTGAGGCTGATAAAAATCCTTCTGTGCAGAAATCAAACAAAACCTGTTGTATTTAATGTGGTTTGTCCAAAATACTGTCTGTATCCTTCTCTGGCACCTGGAAGTGACTCAGATCTCAGTTTGAGTTTGTGGAAAGCCTTGTGAACCTTAACACAACTATCAGTAAACATGTCCTCACTTTAGGGTTCATAGCAAAGCCAATCTTATGCACAGCTACTTCTGAAATATAATAGTGAAAGAAAGTACTCCGGCCTTTGTTTCATTTATTAAAAAGATCAATCATTGTTCTAATTTTTTCAATGGCACATTTAGGAAAAAACTTTCCCAGACAGATTCTAGTACCAGGTATGAATATATATGCTTTCTCTGATGAAATGGGAAAATGTTTATTCCCCTTCTGCTCAGCTGCAGAGACTTCCAGGTATCTACAGGAGGATGTCATCCTACAAGTAATGCTTCATTCAGTTGGGCTTAAAATTTTTTTATTTATAATGCACTATAAATGCATTTATTCATTTATTTGCATTTCCCCAAAATGAAAGCTGCTTAAAATACATAACATGAAGAGTGTGGAAGACAGTGAGATATGCATCTTTGGTGCTCATCCAGACATCATGCTTCATCCCAGTGATGGTGACATTTGCTACCACAGGTTAATAATTGTGAAGTGCTTGGAGATCCTTCAACATAAGAATCATAATGTAAAAAATACAGAAAATTATAATTGCTGATAATGTAGTCTTTCTCAATACTTGCTCTGCATCAGCAGTATTATATTGAAAAAAGATGTTCTAAAATTTGGCTTAATCTAAGAATTAATTAGCTTTAAAAATCAGTTTCTGGCCAAGGAGAACGCTTGAGGGTTGCAGGTAGGATCACTTGCTGGAGACTGGCAAAGGAGCTCCCTATATGCTTAATTGGAAATGCTTTGCCAACTCATCGCTGCTTGCCCATTATGCTCGGGCTGAAAAAGCAGAGCAGGAGAGCTGTCAAAACACAAACACTTTCATATCCAAGCCAGTCACTTTATTTTAGAGTGAGGCTAGTCAGGGGGAAAGAGTTCATGACCTCACAATAAAAAATAGCTTATAGGAACAAGCCTAATTGTTTGTTTCCCTTACCCTGCCAGCACTGAGTCTCAGTCTGGATGTCACTTTGGAGAACACTGTATCTTATTAACAAAATAAATAAAATCAAAATAAGGAGTCTGTTTATAGTATGCAGGGATTTTTTCCCACTTCTTGAGCTGTAGTGTAATCTGTGTACTTGTCTATTCACAGCTTGTATTTGAATCAGTAACAAAGGCAAATGATGTAAGAATTTGCCCTTGATGTGATGTACTGGAGGGGTTGATTTGAGCATTTTCCATTGATGTTAATGGAAATAATTAATGTTCTTAAATCACCCACACATCAGTGGGGAAGTAGATACTTCCCAAATGTCTAATGTGTCCAAATCTGATCTTTTAATATTTGAAGAGTTACTTATTCTTCTTAAATATAATGACCATGAATGATTCATCCACTAATTCTCAGTTTGATGTAGTTTCTCCTGGGAGATGGGCTAAGCTGGTTTGTTTTGTATTTGCTTTTCTACAGCCAAACTCTTGAAAGATCTTTTAAGGGACCCTACTGAAAGTTTGGAAGACTCTGGCTGCAACTGTGTCTGTAAAGCAAAGCGTGCTGGTGCCTTCTCAGACACTGCAGTTCATTTATGCCTGCTGTTAAATAGTCGGGAAGGTTTCTGGCATGCTGGAAACTTGTGTCACCTGGCACTCTACCAAATAATTCGTGGTCTTATGTTGAGAATTAGCATGAGCTGAGGGCCATTCTCAAACAGTTGCCTGGGTGCAAACATTTTGTTCTGAAGAACAGGGGAGTTTAGTAATATTGACTCAGGCTATTTCTTGTCAAGTGAATGATCTGGAGAAAATTAAATTTTACTCACATAGACCTAGTCTCTTTGTGTATTGTGCCACCTGTGTGATTCCTTTGCAAGACTGAATGCATCCTGTTGCCATTAATGATGTCTCTATTTGAGAACCTTTTACAGACTGAAAATGTCTTTCCAGAAAAAATACAGGTAGGAATGGAACCATGGTTCTTACAGGCTCTTTGCTGTACTGAATCTCCTTCCCAAACACTAATATGATCAATTAGTGATAAATGTCATGAGGGGATGAAATGGATATTTTTCTATTAGACATAAGATTGAGAAAAGCAATTTATTTCAGTCCCCCACCCAAGTGGCAGTGAAGGATGGAATTCTGTATAACTGATGGATGGACAACACTTCCTTTAAATGAGTATCTTTAATTTGTGTTCTGGATGAACCATAAAGATGAATTTTTTTTTTTTTTTTTTTTTTTTTGTATACAAATATCCATATTTACTTTCAAATCACTGACCAAGAAATAATCGGTTCTGTTACCCCCAAAGTAATTTATTCTCTATATTGTCCATTTTAGCAAATATTCAAATTATGTAAAGGCTTGGCTACCACTGATGGTTTGGGAAATTCTGGTTTTGGGCTCTAGGGAATCCATCTAGTGTGGCTGCTAATCTATTTATAATGTTTTACTCACAACAGGGACTAAATATTTAAAGTTTGCAACCTGATCTATCTCCAGCAGCTTGAAACTTTTAATTCTATTATTATTTTTCGACATACTGCAGAAAAAGAAAACACACTTTTAAATAGTTTTTCCTCTCCTTTTTGCCCCTCTGTGGTTCTCCAAAAGGTTAGGTTTGACAATAGGAATATAGTCACAGATACTCTAGGCAACAAATGAGAAATGTTCTTTTGTGACCTTAATGTTGGCAAGTGATAATAACCAGTGAACCATGAAATACTGCTGCAATATTGTTCATGACTTTTCTGTTTTCTAAGATTAATTTAATGTTCTGAAATAAAGTGACAATCATTTATTATTCTGTTTTAGATAGCTTCCACCGGGAAGCAAATATGAAAAGCTTAATTTTCTAGTCCACTTGCAGCAGTGTTCCTAGTGAAGAATCATACATATATATATGTATAAGTGTTCCTTGGTTAATGTATACAATACAGTCCTTTTGTTTAGCCGTGGTCAGAAATGTCTGGGTTAACATAGAGTCAGCTAATGTTTAAAAATAGAAACTACTTTTCTCTCCTAGAGGTTAAATAGTTATAGTACTAATTATTATTACACTACAGGTGTGAACTGTGCAAGAATATTTAATTTTGAGCTACTGTTTCCTGAGAACATATCATGTTTTCCTAAAGAAGCATTTTCTCTTTTCTCTTTAAAATGTAGCAAACAGGAATTTAGCCACCAAAACCTCCTTGCTGCCAGCTATTTCTATTCAACAAGTAGATTAGAATAACATTTTCATCAGAGGATGCATATATAGTTCTCATATCAAGCCTAGTTCATCTTTCCATGTAAACCATTATCTTTTTCTCCATAGGTTGTTGGTAAGCAAACAATTTTAGGGCTTGATAGTGCAAGTCTTCCTCATCTTGAGTAGCACTTACCCATATCAATGCTTCTATTGACTTCAGTAATATTGCTGCTCTGAAATACATCAGGTGAGTAAAGCCAGGAAAAAGAAAAGCCTTTAATTTCAAGGTCAAATGGATGGGGGAAAGTAGATAGCAATATTTCTGAAGTCAGTGTGGTCTGTTTGGTTTTTTTTCTTTCCTTCAAACATGAATGTGGTTATGCATTAGGATTTAATTATTTAACTAATTAAGGGCCGGATTCTCAGAGAAGCTGAATATGAATCATTTTTACTAATGTTATATTTCTCAGTAAGGTATTTCAAGAGGCTATCACTGGTCAGATATTGTTTATCTCGGAGTGAGATCTATTCTAAATGAAATGTGCATCACTTTTTCTGGAAAACTAAAGAGTTTCCAAACCTTGGGCCATAAAATTACATGCTAGATCTTTCGTTTGGTCATCTCAGCTAATAGAGACTTGTTTCAAGAAAGGGTGGATTAAAGAAAAAGCCAATTTCTGCACTTTTGAACATCAGACCAGAACAAGTGGAATTACTTAAGCAGAGGATTCTGTGCCTGGCATTGACGACTTCCAGCAACAAAAATACTGATCTATCTACACTTGAATTGGGAGCCAAAGACCAGGGGCTATGGTGCATCCATGTGGAACACTGTGCTCTCAGTGTCTCTCACACTGACAGGTATTAACTGGCAGATCAAATAATCGCCAACAATTCTGGAGTCTTAAAACAAACAGATTAAAAGAAAATCCTCTGTGTTAATATTCTGATAAGTAGCCTAAACTCTGATGTGATGTGCTGTACCATGGCTCAGTTTGGTTCCAGCTGTTCACACATTGCAGGCCGTTGTTTCCTGGTTTAACAGTAATGCCTTTTCTGGAGCGTTCTGGTTAGATAATTGTTAAAAGCAAGAGTGAAATGTTAGATTCACCACTATTAGTTATCAAAGTCTTGGCTGTCAGGAATTAGATACAGTGCTGCTGCTACTAGATGTGCAATAAATAGTGTTTGTGTTAAGAGTCAGAGATTACTTTTGTTCAAGACATCTCTGCTCATTATATCTCTACTTGAGGAGCTTTCTTGAAGATTCACAGTAAAGCCCAAGCTAAGAGTAAATATAAAGCCAGCATTCTAGTGGGATTTAAAACAAATAGAAGATAAAGGGCCCTTTTTTTTTTTTTTTATCTACTGAAATGGCCACAACTTGAAGTGGATAATTTACTGAATTGCATTTCATTTCCTTGTAATATAGTACATGACATAAAAGCAAGATTGGGTGCTGGGATTCGGAAGCAATGAAACAGAAGTCTGTGGGTGCTCAGTGGATATTTATACGCTTCTTTAAAACATGTTTTATCCAAGGAAATTCAAAAGGAGGCTATAGGCTATTATTCAGAAAACAGTTTTATGGCATGATCATGGATTATGCAATCACAACATGCAGTGGTTATATGTGAAGTACTCAAGTTTTACTGTGTAATTCAGTAAGTCTTCATAGCGGAGGTGTATACAAGAGAGATTAGTAAACGTATTTCCTGTGTGGAGAATAAAGAATTTTGCCTTAAAGCTATTAAAATTGACATCGATAAAAGCACATTGCACAGACAGTTTGGGAGGCTGAGAGCTCAGAAAGAAAAAGATATTAATCAAAAAGAAGGGAAGTATTTGCTTATCTATTTACGTTTTCCAATTCACATTAAGATAATGTTCTTTGTTTCTGTATTCTGTGACAATTTATGTGGTCATAAAAGCTCCCAGGTGTTCACCAGAGGATATATGCAGAGTGGGACCAACTGCCTCAAGGGAAACTTTCAGGTTAAAGTCATGGAGGTAGATTTATCTCAAAGTGTTTAAATCTTCAGGCATGTTTTAAAATGTCTCTAGTAAACTCAAACCCTGTTTTGAGCCCCATGTCCATTTAGGGGTGGGTGCAGCCCTTCAGCTCCTGAGTCCTTTGGACACTGAAACTTTCACCCTGCAGTGCTGTATAACAGCCATCCACATCCATTTTCCTCCACCTCATAGATTTCAGTAGGAATTTTGGAATTATGTAATCTCAAGTAGTAACAACCTTTGGTTGTAGGACATTTAAAAAATGCACAGATATCATTTAAGTGTTTATGCATGGCAAATAATAAGATCCTGAAGATGTGTATCAAAGAAAACATAGTACTATTTTTGTTTGAAAATCTATTTCTTTGTTCCTGACAGTAACCTGTTCTGCACCGTACAGTCTCTGTATGAAAACTACCACCCCTAGCAAACAGGAGATGAAAACTAATTAAAGGATAGATTTCCTGCTCAAATTTTAATGATCCATATAGATTTTTTTCTAGTATATAAGGAAGTTGTTCCTAGACCTGAACAAAAAGTGAAGAAAATCAGGAAATTATTGCATTTCCTCAGCTAGTGGTCTTTTCTTTTTCTTTCTTCTAGGAAGAAAGAAGTTATATTTTGCTGGAAATAACCAGATTCTTCTGAGTGGCAAATGAAACTTGTTTGTCACAGCAGAGGGCAGAGCTGAAGGTCAGAGCAGAAACTCTGGCTGCTGTGACACATTTTCATGAGCTGGATCATCTCTCTGTGATTGACAAAGCTGACACTTGCAAGAAAAGGAGTGAAGGTGAAGGGGCAGCAGATTTCCTCATGGTTCTGGGGAGTGGGGGGAAGGTAAAAAGGGACTGATAGTAAGGCCCTCTGAGCATGAATATAACATCATAAAAAATAAATATCTGGCTAAGTGGCAGAGTCCGAGGTTGAGCCCTTAGAGGGGCAGGTAGAGGAACAGATGCTTCCTATGGACTTTAATCATCTGCTGCCCCAATGGCTTTCTCTGCCACCTGCTGAGGTTCAGGGCATTTGTTTCAATGAAATACAAGGGAATTAAAGAAGTTCGTAGTATCTGGGAATGAAGGAGAGAAAATTTTGCCATTAAAATAGTTAAATAATAAGAAGAGATGGTGCAATAAGGTTTGCCATAAGACTAGAATGTTGCAGCAGGATGAAATGAACTTCCAGTGGTTCCTGGAATCATCAAGCCCTGTCTTGAATGATCAGTTTCTTTGTGTTTCTTTGATTTCACCGTGAGATTTTAATTTTTCCTTCTGCCTTCCTGCCTTAAATTTATCTCCATGTTTTTCCCTCAGCTTCAGCCCGTTCTATCTTGAGAACAGAATAAGCACAATTCTCCCGTTTCAACATCATCATTTAGGCTTTTTTTCTACATGCTAGTTTTATATGCAAGCTGGAGAAATATGACCTAGTATAATTTACTAAATGTTTGATGAATATCTGTTTATAAAAGTGTAAGCAGAGATCAGCAGTCGGTGTCTCATCGTCTGCAACAATGTGCGTAGTGACCAAGGTGGGTGAAGGTGTAAGCACAATGAAGGACAGAATTAGAGTTCAAGATTGTCGCACACACATACACAGAGGTGCATTTGTTAGGATTCACTTCCAATTCCTTCTTTCCATGATCTCATATGCTGATATACGATAGTTACAACCCCTTTTACCACAGGCATCAACTCTAAAGTATGTGACCTTACCTGTCACTGTCACTCTTTCAGGAGGGAGAGCTGCATCCTCTCCCAGGTCTCCCAGTTCCATCACTCTCAGATCTAATTACTACCCACCATCATTTCTGTGAAAACTATTAATCACTTTCAGCCTTAAATTTTTGTTTCTTTAAGGATATCAAAGAAGAACTACACAGTGTTGCAGAGGGTGGTAGATATTTTCTTCCACCTGACAGCTTTTTCTGTAGTATTACTTGGATGAGTTTCCCTACTGTATCTTCAGTTCTGTAGTTCTGTATGAGTAATTCTCTGGAAAAGGGGAAATTACAGAAGCTTGCATTTTCAGGGGTTTGAGGGATGTTTTTGAGATCCACCTGGCAGGCGGGGGTAAAGATTGGAAGTGAAGACTGACATGATTTTCAATATCTGTGAGTTTCACTCAGTCAGTTGGCTCTAAGGTCTCTCACGTTTGCTCCTACAGTTGGGCGAGGAGCTTCTTGAACTCAACTTACACATCCTTTCTCCTTCAGTGAGGTTTGATTCAGGCCACTGCACTTTTCAGCTTGGTTCCTTTCTAGATTATTCTCTAGTTTTTCTTGTTATTCTCAGCTCATTTTTTGTCACTGTTGTTTATCATTATTTATGAGCCAGTTTCAGCAAAATAAGACAAACTTCTAAGACCTGGAGCTGGCTGTCTGGTACAAATTCACTCGGGAAATATGCTACTGCTGTTCACCAATCTCAAACTCCTCCTGCAAATCTTAATAAGGTCTCAAATTTGGCAAGGAGCGATGCCCTTGGGAGAGCTTTAATGATTTGACAGCACTAAACATGTAGAGGACAAGTAGGATGCTTTGTCTCCAGAGTTGTAAAAGGTATAGCGTTATGGAGGCTTGTCAAGTTGCAGACTTTAGACATTATATACAAGGATAATTAGGCATAGTAAACAGAGGTGGAGAACTTCAAATGTCTTTATTATCAAGGCAAATATTTTTTTCTATCATTAACCTAAAATTTCCCAGAATGAAAATAGATCAGAAAATCTACAAGTCAGAGGATTGCAATAAGGGGATGAAAAGCCAGGATTTTGTTGCTAGTTTTACTTACGTTTTAGTTTTGCAGGGTCAAGGGTGAACTTCTACATCATGAAAGAACTCAAGATTTGCTTATATATCAGAGATTATTTGTCTTTTTTCACTTGTCAATTTACTTTCTCAAACAATATAGATAACAATATTACCTGTGTGCTTCCCTAGTGAATTCCCTTTTTATTACTTTTTATTTTTTAATGATTTCATAAGGATCTTGTTTTGTCATCATTTAGTCTTTTTGTCAAAATACTTATGTGTGTTTCTCAAACAGCTTCTCTTTGCAACCCTGCTTCTTCATTGCAATTGCGGTAGCCGTAAAATAGAATTTTCTAAAACTGGAGAATAAGCTGATATGCTTCATCCAGCAGAGCTGCAGGCTATTTTTCATGATTGCACATATATTGTGTTGATTATGATGAATCCAAACGATTTTTAAATAGGAAGAAAAAAGTGGGGAGAGGGGGAAGTAGTCTGCCTTCTGCCACCCAGCAGAAGCTCATGAAAGAGATTAAAGATGAATATGTCTTACGAAATTGTTACTACTTGACTTACACTGGGGTGCTATAAGTCAGAGTAAGTAAGCATTTTCTCTCTTTTACTAGGCAATTGCTTTGATATTTTATTTTTAAAAATTGTTAATAACGTATTTGTATTGCAAAATATTGAACATTTTTAAGCATGTTGCTATTTTTGTATATTCAAATTATTTATTATGGAAAATAACTGCACTGTAGCTCTGCAAGTGTATTTTATTAAACAGCACTTGCCATTCTGAGCTCTCCTGTTACAATGGCTAAGTAAGACAGGATCATGTACACCACTGCATCAGAAACAAAAGGGGAAAGATGTTATTAGGCAAACTGGAGGTAGGATAAGTGAAAGGGTAGAGATCTTATGGCTTTCAAGACAAGGACAGTCCTATTTCTTAAAGGAATTAATGCATTTGCTTGTACTTCACTTCCTTGGGGATTATCATTACGAGCAATTTATGCAGATCCCACAGACAAACAATTGTGTAACCACAGAGCCTTGTGGTCTTCATGGTGTTGGTGGTTTGTGTCTACAGCTTGGCCACAGCAAGAAAAGCTGTCCACAAGCTACAGCAGGAAGTAATATGTCCCAATTTCCTGGGGTTCAGAGAACATTATTATGGAACAGAGTTCAGCTGTCAAAACTGCTACTCAATATTCCACCAGATAGTTTAATTTCTCCAGCCCCCATTTGCTACAGCCAGCACTTAGCAAGAAAGATTTTCCACTGCCACTGGCCTTCAAGAGAACTTTAAACGAGGAATAAACTGAGGTTGCTGCAGAAGCAGGACCAAAAGAAGACACTGGGTGTTTAAATTTCTGGCAAGAGTTTTTAAAATAGATCTCATTTACACTGAATAACCCCAACATTAACATGACTCAGATTTTAAAGTGATTCCATTAAATTACATTAAATTCAATAGCTAACATCCTTTCCGAGAATAAAAATGTATTCGTTTTAATTAGCTCTCTGCCAAAAATGAAATAAAATAAATAGAAACAAGTCGACTTTTATTCTTCCTAGGAGTGCTCACAAATGCACATCAGCTAATCCACTTTCAAGTCACACTTTTGGTTAAGTCAGGTTCATTTTCCTGATTGCCCCTATTTAGACAGGTCTTTGGAAATGGGCTCCAGTTGCAAAGCTCAGGTTAGGATATGAATATAAATCAGTGAACTCTAAGCCTGCTATTGCGATCCTGCCTGGGTCAGACCAACATAGCTTTGCCCAGTTAACCTCTTTTACCCTTCAGCAATGCCTTTAGCATCATTTTACTGTTATTAATGCTGCCCCTTTCTGCAACTTTTTTGAGCAAAAAGACATTGGGCTCTTCTGAGGTAAAGCCCAGCTGTGGCTAATAGCAGGGCTAGTGGCACTGCTGCTGAGGAAAATAGCAGTGACAGCAAGAAACACAGATAAAATTGACACTGAGACTCTGACACAGTAAAGATTAGTTTCCAGTGAAAATTACTCCCTCGAGTAAACCAGCAGCGAGACCATCGGGGGGATCATGCCACCAGCATCTCCCCCATGGGAAGAGAAACCAGGGAGTTTTGTTTTTTTTTTTTTTTGGAAAAGGAAAGCTGATAGCCTGCCTCCACCTCCCAGAGGTTCAAACTGGCATTTCAAATCCTTATTTTCATTGCACTAGACACATCCTGCAAAGGCACATCAGTAGTGGCAGAAGCACCTTGCCCTCTCTCAGAAACACCTCTGCACTTTCTGCCAGGCAAATTCCATGTCCTGGGAATGCCTGTTGCCAGTCTGTGATCCAACACACCTCCTTACCTGCACTCAATCCTGGCACCACTTTTGTTCCTTGTGTGCAGAACATCAAAGGCAGAGTTTTCCTACAGAAGAAACTGTTTGAAGGACTCCTAGGACATGTATGAAAGACAGGTCTGAGGCTGGTTATGCAAGCAAGTGCATGGGGAAGAAATAGCATAAGGATCCATCTAGGCTTGGAAAGGGAGAAAGTTGAATGGTACAAGGGGATTTTGGGTCTCTCATGAGAATCAGAGCAAGGGACATTGCTGCTGGGCATCTGAGGAATTTCTAGACTTTTGGTGTCAAAAGTGTTGTGATTCCCATTTCTGGTCTGCAAGAATTCAGGTTGAAAAGGTAATAGATGACTTCAGGCCAAAGCTGTTCTCTCCAGGGATAATATAGGCTGAGCTCAGACACAGATCTCTTCCCATCCTAAATTCTGCTCAGCCAATTCCTCTGACCAAGTGTAGACTTCTCCAACAGACCATCTGAATAACCCCCTAGCAGTGCTGTTTGTACTCCCTTAAATGTAAAAGGGATGTAGGATGACTAGCTTATATCCAGGCACAGACACTGCAGGCAAGATGACTAGAAACTTGGAAAGATCTAACCAATTCCCAAACTTGCTCTGAGGACAAGAATAACGGTGGTGACTCCTGTGGGATCACACACATGCTTAGGGTTAAATGAGTATAGCACTAGCTACCCTCACGATTGCTGCCCTGTGTGTGGAAAAGCCCACACACGTATCAATATGCTATAAGTGGGAATAGCTTTAAACATAAAGAGGGCAGGTCTAGATCAAAAATTAGGAAGAAATACTTTACTGTCCTATAGCTGAGGCACTGGCATGGATGGCCCAGAGAAGTTGTGGATGCCCTATCCCTGGGGCCCCATCAAGGGCAGGTTGGACAGGACTTTGAGCAACCTGGTCTAGTGAAGGTCCCTTACAACCCAAACCATTCTATGATTCTATGACGAAAGGTTTTTTCCAACTGAAACAATTCTGTGATTCTATGATGTTTTATTATTTAATCTGAAGAGAATCTCTGGGCTCTGCTTGTGCTGCACTCCTTGAGCTCTGTTTGATGATGGTACAGGACAGACTAGTGATGTCACCACTATAACTCCTTCATTTTCCTTGCATAAATGCTGCTTTAGATCGGTGTCAAATGTTCTTTTGTGATGAGCATCCTTATTTGTCCTGATGTGCCTGGTTCATGGTTGCAATTCTGAAAAAGAACAAGGAACTGCATGAGAATTGAGGTTATTATGACCATGATAGAGTCTGAAAAATTTGTAATCATTAATTAGTTCCTGTTTTGATGACCCAGAAGCTGAAATTTTAAAAACAAATCACAGTTATGTAGCTGATATATTTTGATGCTAATACTAAATGTCGTTCTGGCTCAAAATAAAAAACACAATAGGATTTTGCAAACCTGTCAAAATATCTTTGTATTACAATAATATACATAACTACTTTCAGGGAAAGAATTAATGTGGTTTAGTCTCTGGAGCCTACAGCATGGCCTAGTCAGGTTGAGTGATACACATAAATGATGCAGATACATAAATGCAAGCACAGTTATTGACACGCTATCTGCTTGCTCTCAGGGGTGAGGTAACTGGGTTTTGACACTAATCTTTAATTTTTTTTTCTCAAGCAACAGTCTTATTACATGTATTTTATTCAGTTCATCAGTGGATATACTGTTAAATTTTTGATTCCTTTCATATAGTCTCTCAATTTGAGCTTATTCCACTATGCATTACATACTGACATGAAGACAAGTTTGCTTTTGCTGCTGCTGTTTGCTTCACTGGATTTAGCCCTCTGAATTTCATACTGAGAGTTACAGAAATTATGGGAGCAGAAGCTGATTTCAAGAACACACGGACAAAAATAGGTAACATTAATGCACTGATTAAAAAAGATGTAAGGCACAGCTAAAAGAAAATTTTGAGAGATTTTCCTAGATAAAATTCTATAAACTAGGCTGAAAATTGATGTTTAATCTATAAGAACACTATTAAATGTTTCTTTTTGAATTTGAAAAATAAAAAGATTTTTTCTTGTATTTTAGGCTTTCAAGCTTTTGATGGTTGGACCTTGACAGATTTAAAAGCAAGATTTGTGCATACGGACCAGATATTTTTAAGTAAGTTCTGAAATTCAGGATTGTCTTGTGCTTTACTTACTAAATCCTCACTGCTCAGCATAGCTTCTGTTCAGCTGTAAATTTCCTATGAAGAAGTAATTTAATATTTTTCTGCTTCTCTCGCCTTTTTTTTTTTTTTTTTTTTTTTTTTTTTTATTCAACACACAAAACTCTTTTTTCTCACCTTCTTTTTAAGTCTTCAGTCCTTCTGGAGAAAACCTGAAAAGATGGTTTCTGTTCCCTCCACAAAGACTCAAAAATCAAAATGAATTTGAACTGATTCCCCAAATGTAATTTTCCAGGTCTCATTTTTCTCTATCTGTTCAGAGTCCACCTCTCTTAATTCTTATCTGGCAGCCAAACGTACCTTCTCTTTCTTACCTAATTCTGTGAGGAAGACTGGAATACACAGACAAAGCATAATGAGTAGGATTTCCTTGCATTTCTCTCTTCAGAAAGATTTATAGTTCGATACTCTTCCTCTCAGAGAGCAGCTGAATTTGCCTTTTCTTACACCATACATACTCATTCTGCACTTATTTGAGTGTTTTCCACAGGGAAATTAAACTATGTTTTTCATGACAACATTTTTGTGAAAAACTAGACATATATGTGTATATATATTTATGCAATTGATATGAACCAAAATCTGAGAGTTTTTCATGTTAGCTATGATACTAAACAGATGCAGACATTAATCTGGTTACTGTTTGTTTTAACTTTGCTTTGTGAGAATAAACTTTAGACAGTAGCTGTTGCTTCTTCCTGACTTAGTGATTTAACATCTCAGGAAATGCTTGTTTATGAACTTGTGTTCTTAGCTACATGGAATTGATGATAACTTGGAATAAGACATCATAGGGGACAACCTTTCCTGTGAAAAGCACAAAGTAAACCAAATAATTTAGTTGAAACATAGGACAAATTTAACAATCATTTATTCTTTTTTTATGAAATGGCTGCAATATGCAGCCTTGCTCTCCTGTGGTTTATCAGAGTGTGTGTCACGAAGGAGGAGGCAGATAAGAAAGTGACAGTGAAATCCCAGGTTAGGAGTAGGGACGGTAAGGGTAGTTTGAAATTGGTGGTTCTCATATCCAAGCTCTAATTCTTGGGGGAAAAAAATTACCCATATGTACTTTCTACCAAAAACAAGCCCCATTTCAGAAGTCAGACTTTTTTTTTCAAATCCCTTTTTTTTTTTTCTAACAGGTCTACCTGTTTAAATGATTTACAGTGCCCACAAATAATTTCCTAAGCCTTCACTTGATACCTTAATCAATTTCTAACTCTTCTCCAAAGGGTTAATGATGGCTCCACTTTGGCTTTAGAACTGCTGATGTCTCCTTGACAAGACAAAAAATATGAATTTTACAGCCAGGAAATAAAAGCTGTCACTGAACATGAATGCAAAGTGGGAAGTTAATATTCAACTACTAAGGAATCATTTACCTATTGTGAGTGAAGGACTCTATGAGGAGTTGTAGGGCATAGTTCAAACCTTGGTACATAACCTTTTATGCACTAGAAATATATGTTTCATACAAATAGACATTTTGAGAACTCATCTTTAAACACTTACTATGAGAACAATATGTGAACCTCACTCTTGATGGAGAACATGCACAATGAGGTCTAATTAACTTTGGGGTGGTGGTAGTTTTGGACTGCTGGGATTGAGGGACAGTGCAATAACAATTTGGGAATAAAATCCTTGTGAATGGCTCTCAGGAGATCTTTTGGCTTATCATTTTGAGGATTTGAGCAGCAATAAAAGAAAAATACACAGTGCTAGCCATGGCCATCATTCAACACCACTACCAGCACAGAAATTCCTTTTCATTCATTTTGAAGCAGTTCTCATTCTTCTTGAAAACTAGCTTCTCATGATAGAGGAGAAGATCAAGGGCTTGATTTCTAGAAAGTTGTGCACATAATTTCAGGGATAAAAAGGCCATCCATTTGAGCACTTGATACAGACATGGCCATATGGTTGCATTGTCAGCATGGTGAACTGCATCTGGAACTGCAAGAAGCCTGTGCCCAGCTGCCCTCCATGTACATGTGCAACATGTGCATTTGTATTCATCAATAATAGAATATTGTGTATATTTATAACAACTGTGAGTATATATTTATAATATCTATGTGGGCATTTCTGAGCTATGGCTCCTGTATCACCTTTAGGCGTTTTTAAATGTATTAGCAATAAGATTTGAGTCTTAACTCACTTGCACCTATGTCAGAAGGCACACAAAAGGGGCAAACACCAGCTACCTGATAAACTGTCCTCATTTTTTTTTTTTTTTGTCATAGCAATTGGGTGTTTGAAATTAGATTAACCATTCTTAAACAGAGTTAATGTTTATTTTCAGATTTGTCCAGTTCTTTACTGCAGAATTAAAGCTCAACTTGAATGACAGAGGATTTTACTTGGCAAAGTTTCTCAGAAAACTTCCACCAACACTGAGATCACTTGCTCAGACTATGGATTTTCTCTCTGAAATTATACAGCTGTATACCAGTCCATTCCAATAACTCAGATGTGTGAGCACTAAGTTGTGAAGCAGACAATCGAGATCTCAGAGGCAAAAATGAGAATCCCTAACAGTGTTTCTGAGGTGTTAAAAAGAGATTTTCTTTGATGGCATACATGTTGTTCTACGGATAAAGTGTTGATATCTCTTCACTTTTACTTAGTTTGTAGGTTGTCTTACAGCCATGCTTTGCTGTAAATTCAACTGAAAAAGGTAAAGAACAATTTTGTTGTCTTAATCATGTATCACTGCACTCAAAGATTTGCATGTATTGAACTTCTATGAACAAATGTCCAAAGATGTGTGCCAACCTAGTAATCAAATGTAAAACTGTGATCCTAGAGTCTCTTTTTGTTACTGAAAAGTGGATTCTGCTTAAATAAGTAGGAACCAGGGATTTTTTTTTTTCATGGAAGAGGTCAGCAGTGAAGGACAACAGAAACAGAATCTGATTTTTGCCTAAGCTCCCATTTATTTTTGGGAAATGAAGTTATCCTTGCTGTCAAGTAGTTCATTCTGTTGGTTGTTTTAATTAATCTAAAACCTAAAAGACTAGTATACATATTTATTTTTATATCATTACTAGAGAACCTCAAGTTTTTCCCAAAGTTTTCTCTAGATGCCTAAATGCATCTCTTACTGATAGGACTTTCAGTGTATTTTTCACATAGATCACTCAACAGCATTGAACCCAACTTTGAAGCTTAGAGTCTCTCACTGATAGCTTTTTTCCATATGTCAAATTGATCCATTGAATTGGTTTTCTGCAGCCTTGACATTTTCTAAAAATACAGCACATTCCAGCTGCTGAGAGCAAAATCCCAGTCCCAGCGGAGTTAATTTTTGTCTTTTTAACAGCCTATTGTAAGAGACTGTATCAAAGGCTTCCAGGAGGTTCCAGTAAACTATTTTAACTGGCTCTTCTTCACTGACTCTTTTGTTAACGCAATAAAAGGATTCTAGTATATATAGGGCAAGACTTACTTTTCTCCAAACTGTATTAATCCGGGCTAACTGCTGTTCATGTGTGCAATTTGGTTACTCAATCTAGCTTTAATTAGTATTTCAGCTGTTTTACCAGGTACTGAGCAAAATCTATTCTGACTGCAATTGCTAGAATCTATTCTTCTTTTGATCTGGGTACATCATTTACTACTTCCCAGTCTTCTGCAACAGAGCTGATTTTAATGAGCAACTGCTTGTGGTTAGTGTCTCTGAAGACAATACTTTGTGTTTATTTCAGCTATTCCCTGCCCCCTGGAGAGATTTAATCTTCACTTACATCTAAATGAATATAAATGTGACTGATTAAGTGGACAATTAGTGTTGTTTATGAAATTATTTTTCAAGCGATTGCAGTTCCTAACCCAGGTTCAGGTTCTGCATTGGGATAGCAAAGGTCTCTTTGCAAGGACAGTGTGGTCTGACATTTAAGGCCATGCTCAGCCCTGGAGGCTTAGGTGGACTCTGTTGCCAGCTCAGGTAAGGACTTTGTGTATGATATTTGGCAAGTCACTTATCTCTTCATATCTCTGTTCCTTTACTAGCACCATCTTTCTCACCTTATTTACCAATGAGCAGCCAAACCCTCTGGTTAGCAGGGTGAATGTGGGACCTCTGTCTCTCCTGTCTGGGCAGCTGGTCCATGCTCAGAGCTGGTGTTCCTGCAGCAGGGGAGAGCTTAAATCGGAGTGCTCTTTGTTTAGGGTGGTATTTTATGAATTTGGTCCAACCTTAACCTAAGCTTGGTGAAAACATGGAGTTACTACCAAGACAGTGGAGTTGAACGGGGTTTTCCTTTATATAACTCTTATGAGAACTTTCCTCTAACACCATTTCTGGAGATTCTCAATGTGTAAATTCTGTTTCAGTTTTCTGCATGAAGCATTTCCTTTCTTACACAAAACAAGTGCTCTAGGTCACATAAACACCAGATTGATCGACACAGGGACTTCACCTCATGATAATGAAGAAATCATTGGCACCAATTCAAATTCAGATTTTCATCTCAATCTTTGGATAAGATGAAAACAGCATTAATTGTTTTGGCAGTGGGATTTTTTTTCAGGCAGTAAGAGGGGAAAGTGCCAGTGAATTTTAGTTATAAAGGTTAGAAGACAAACTGAACAACAATAAAGTAAATTTAGAAAGAGCTCTAAAGACAAAGTACGAGCCTGACTAAATCTGCCTTTACTGCTTACTACCTAACATTTTATATACTCTAGGCAGAGGATTTAACTAGAGTGTTAAAAACCTATGTAAATACTCCCCCAAACTCTCCTTTTTATGTAAAGCACCTTTCCATGCTCATAACACAAATAGGATTTTGCATGTATACCTTCTGTGCAAAGTTTGCTAAAGATTTGCTTGTATTTTATTCAAATGTTGAGTATGTTTGTTTCAGCCTTTTCCCCTGTGAGTTCTAATGATTTTTATTTTCTGAGTACAATACCTATAATAGTGCATTGGTCTCATGAAAGCAGCAGAGCGTTGAGCAACTGAAATGTCTTTTTTCTAGCTCTAAGTGCAGTGTGCCTGGGAAGGTCATTTTTGCAACCTACCTGTGGATCAGCAGATGGCACTCTCGCAGGCAGTATATCAAGTTAGAAACCCTACTTGTAAAAAGGGAAAGGAATATATAACTCTCTTTGCACTTCTGTGTTTTTGTTATCTCACCAGGTCACACTATTCAGTAGCCATATTTTTGATACTGACTCACAAATTTATTTTCCAGCTTCTGGTCCAGCTCTCTCTTCAAAACAGTTTGTCTTTTACATATTTTTCTAAGTCTTTCACATCTCCTTTTAACTTTCTTCCCCTTACCTGAAACTGAATATCGTCCAAATTAAATGGAAGGCTTATTTTACTCCATTTTTTTCCTCTGACTCAGAATGCAATTTTGCTTTCTTTGTCTCATTTCAAATGGATGTTAAAGCTGAACTTTCTCCTTTCTTCTCCTCCTCATTCCTGTTTTTTCCTGGTTCCTGTCTTGACCAGTACTGCACAGAAGCTCACATCAGGTTGAGTTTTGAGTAGCAAAACCTCTCCACTGACTTCTCTCAAGCCAAACTGAGTCCAGAACTGGTGCAGTGTGGTGTGATGGGCGATGGCAGAAAAAGACCAGTCCTGTCAGATCAGCTTGGAATTGCAATTTCTTGTTCAGGAGGAGCAGTGTGTCTAACAATAGGCAGCTGGAGGGACTGTCTGTAGCAATGTACCAGACTGGGTCTGCCTGGGATGGAGTTAATAGTCTTCCTAGAAGCCCATAGAGTGCTGTGCTTTGGCCTTGTGACTAAAACAGTGTTGATAAACCAATGTTTTTTTGGCTATTGATGAGCAGTGCTTGCTCAGCATTGAGGCTTTCTGTTTTTCCTGCTCTGCTTCCCCAGAAAGTAGGCAGAGAGTGCACAAGAAGCTCCCCTCCATTACCTCAGACTTGTCAGGTCTGTAACTCTCATCTCTTTTTGCTGGATTATATAAATTACAGTCCTTACATGCTCACTCTGATCACAGTGGGACACACTATTCTGTGTATTCCAGGTGATTTGCTCCCACCTTCCCCACACCATTGAAGTGATTCCTGTTCAGTGACACCTTTCTTGATGCCCATATTTCCCCACAAGTATCCTTGTGCTATTCTTCCATGTTGTCCTCCATTTGTGGAACAGGCTTTGGTTGGTCACTTCTTTCCTGCCTGTCAAACAGTCTGTCAGTCCTCATTTTTGCTTTGACAGGTCTTTTCTGCAGTGATAAATTTCCCCCATTAGAATTTAGTGCAGAGCCTCTAATTCAATGTAATAGTATGCAAGCACCACATCATCTTGTACAGGATTCTCTGAACCACTTCTCCTTCAATGGCTGTTTTCTCACATTTTTAGAGCAATGCATGTAATTTAGTCTATGTGACTCCTATCAGCTGCAAAGAGTTAAATCCACACTTAAATCTTTGAAAATCTGGGGGTGCCTTGCCAAGTCTTAGATTATCTATCGCTCTAACCAGCCTGATAAATCTGATTACACATCTTTCAAATAAATAATGACGGGTTTAGGTTTGCCTGAAGCTTTTGCTGTTTTTAAATCTGTATCTATCAGCTGAAATTTCATGTGCACTCAGCAATTGTTATTCTGTTGTTAGGAATTCTGATATTGCTGGCTGCAATAACATTCATTTGAATGCCATGGATGTAAAAGATTCTTTGTTTCTCATGCAGAGCTGTTAAATTTTAAGACAGCAGTAGTTGAAAAACTGTCATTATTAAGAGAAGTTTTATATCTGATTTTTTTTCCCTATTCTCATTCTAAACAGGTTCTGGAAACATTTTAGGTTTAAGTTAAAGTAATGCTTTAAAATTGATGACACTATGGAAAAGAAATTCACTATCATCACCTAGAAGCCATATTTGAAGTTGGCTAAGTTATAAAATTACTTGAAATGATTTTCCCCCCATTTTTTCCAAATTTACCAGTTTTAGTTAATTCAGATTAAGCTGTTTCACTTTTAAGTCCCGTATGTGTCCAGAGATGAGATGTGTGAAATAATCTGCAAACACCTGTACACATCTGTACTTAGAGATGCTTTCTAGACATGTCCATTTACAGAATCACTGCTATGTTTTTAATTTTACATTCAGAAACAGGAGCATCCATCTTTCTGGTACTATTACCAAAGCACTTTACAAACAAAATTGATTTTACTTGCATGACAGGGATATATGTTTTACAATCTTGTCATGTTTAGTAAGTGAAACAGAATTCATCCCTTGCCACCTTAGATCCTGGCCCCAAAACACAAAAATTTCCAAAACTTTTCAATATTGCACATATTTATGCAGTACCGAGCTCAGGAGACATGGTGGGTGGGAGGAGAATGCCATTACCGTGAAGAACAACGGGAGAGTGAGAGTCATGAGAGTGCCATGTATGTCAGGCACTGAGTAACTGTGGTTTCAAACGCAGACTGTTCTAGTTTTGTATCCAGAACTGGCAATCCTGGGAAGAATTTGGGCCTCTGATTGTCTGTCTCATCCAACTGGCATCATAAATCGTTTAGAGAAAAGATGCCTCTTTCTAGTGTTATTGTCAGGCTCCAGAGCAACTGAGAACAATCACTAGGAGTGCACAAAGAATTCCTGATGAGATGCATAACTAGTAACAGTCTTGGCTGGAGCCTTTATGTGTCATAAAAATTATAAATGTTATTATAAAAGGTGAAGTCAATGAGAGTTTTTGCATTTACAAGGAGCTCTGAATCACACCTGCAGACAGCAGATCTGCAGAGCAGCTCACCAGTGCTGCAGTCAGGGGGAAGCAGGCACTAAATCAGTGACACAACACTGTTCTGTAGAGCATGATATTGTTGGAAGCATAAAGCTCTTATATAAAATGTAAATGTGGTGCCTGGAGACCCGTTATTAATAAAGAAAAACAGTCATTTATATTTTTGAGATATCAGAGGTATTGACTCTAACAGTCTGGGTAAAATCCAAACTGGCAAATACTTATCAGAGGCATACAAAGCATTCCTAATGAAATGCAAAGCTGATAGCAACTCAAGTTTTTCAGTATTTTATTACAGACATCAATATAAGCTTATCTGAGTGGAGTAAGTACACATACTTTCAAGTAAAATTAGACGTTGTATCGCAAGAAGGTGGAAGAAACATCAAATCTCTCTGCCTCGGTGAGTGAAAGTGATCACATTTTATAGATAAGCCTTTCATGTTGAAAGGATGTGAAAATTCATGTTCATATAGGCATTTGTATTGTGTTTTCCCTGAAATGTTTAAAAATAAAGAGATTTGAATTTGGGCAAGATAGAGAAAGTATTGGGGGAAAGTACAATTTAAAAATAGGAGAATATATTTTGATATTTAATTAGATTTCACATAACTTTAGAAGGTGCAATATTCTCCATGTAACTTCCCTCCACATTTTTCCCATTCTCTAAATCTTTCCATTACTTTCTGGGAAACTATCTGTTGTGGCAACCCGAATGGATTTAGATGTCCAGATAAGCTATAATCTAGGTCTGTCTATCCTCAAAAGCTGAAAACCTAACAACACCTCCATTTTAGGACATTAATTTCTCCCAGCAGCCTAAGAACAGTTACCAGTGTATACTCAGAAAAAAGCCAAATAAGACCTAGATATTTATCTGACATTTAAAAACCATTGCTAGTCAGAAACTGAGGATGGGAAGGTTCCACTGAATTTTTCAAGAAAGATCACACCAAACCTAAACATCACAGTGTCTGTCTTTTCTATACAGATGAGAGTAACTTTATTCAAACAAGAGAAAACACATTTGAGGCTCACCTCAACCTGAGCTGATACAGACCCACAGCTTATATTTTCCAGGAGACAGTCCTAACCTCAGTAGATAAGAGTCACATGGCATTAAATGCAAGATTTCTGGAATCAGGGAGACAATTGGCATGGAGGATCCAGTGAGATGATGACCCCCCCAAGATTTGTTCTCAGTAGAAGGAAAGCTTTCCATTTCAGTTTTTTCCTCTTTGACAAATATTACCCAGCCTTTGCCTGACCTTCATCACAGATGTAATTTGTTAGCATTTATAGCAACGCAGATGGATCTGCCAGTCTTTCAGAGAAACTTTGTCATTCTGCATTTTGCAAGGGCTGAAAGCCTTTTGGAAATTAGAAATGTCACCTACAATGTCAAGTTGACTTAAGTGTCCTTTTGTGCTGATTCTCACTTAGTCACTTATCCTTGGAGCTTTCACTCCCTTCTCTCCTTCTGCAGCTGCAGTGGTGCTCACCTTGACAGGGAGAAATTACAAGATACATAAAGGATGAGCCCAACAAGGTTCTGAAGGCAAACAGAAGACCAGTGCTTGCAGAGACAGCAGCAAGAACTTTGAAATAATCTAATTCACTGAAGGGTTTCAAGGAAGGAAAATTTATGTGTGCAGGGAATATGTTGAAATGGTCATGGTGCTGACAGTCTGAATAGCCCAGGGAAGGAAATGAAATTTATGAGTCATTGAACATCCCAGGTGAGTTCTGGTGATTTGCTGATCAGCACAGCTGTTCCCACATGCTTTAGGCACTGTTCTCCCACTCAGTGCTCGCTTTCTGCATTTTCTATGTAGTAGGTCCCCAATACTTCTTGAGGTTAACAAATTCATAACCAGTGATGTGAGTGCAAAGGCAACCAAGACCTCAGGGGTTAGATGACAGGACTCCAGAAATGCAATTAAGAGAGTGAGTGATAAATCTAAATGCATGCAGGCAGGTAAAGAAGCATTCTTGTTTTAGTTTTTTTAATGAAATAATGAGATAAAAGAAGAAGTCTAGACCTGTACTGTTTTTTTGAGTGCAGAGGTCTTTCAAGCCCACGTTCTAACTCTGGTTTTGAATCTCTCTGGAGATAAATCTGTGATCGTGACTGGGAAACAAGAAAACTCTAAGGCAAGGGAAGACATAGAGCTTGGCCCTGCGTTGTCCTTCAGAGAAAGCCAAAAGGTGACCCTTTGTACTGTGTATGAAAGTCAAGTATGTCAAAACTACTGTTTTCAGAGTACGCTGTGGTTTCTGACAGGTTAAGAATCATGCCATCATTCTGGAGTGTTTTGTTGTGTCTGGTCTCAGTGAAGAACCAGAAACATACATAATTTCTACTGAAAACCTAGAGTGCTCAAATATTCATATCATATACATTTTTAATGTAGAGACCAATTTACTGAATTTAAGTTCAGTGAGAGACACGTTCCTCACTGGGAAAAGCTGAATAGCCACAGAAGAGAGGGGTGGAGACTTTTACATATCATTGGAAAAAAACCTGTTTTTTTGGCCAAATGCAAGAGGCAGCCCCCAGTTTAACAAAAAGCCATTTATTCATGTGCTGAAAGAAAACGTTTTCTCTAAATAAGATGATGGGAAGTTAGTCTCCTATTTAGGAGAAAAAAAAGAAAGAAAAAAACCTGGCATTTTGGGTTAAGAGTTTCAAACTGTTTTGTCATTCACAAGTGCCTTCAAAATTTGGCACAGAAGATTCTTCCTTTTCCACAGCAACACCTGGAGATAAAGGAGGAAAGCCACAGGGCACAAAATGACAAATCTGTGTTTTGAGAATGGAATCTCTCCCTTTTATGGCCCCCATGTAACTGCCTACCCCTGGATTTACCCAAAGGTCCCCAGAAGTCAGTGGAGATAAATAGGGCCATCTAAGTGCTGAATTATCACATCAAGACAGGATGAATTTCACTTTAGAAGTGCATCTCTCTCCCCTGACTTATTTTTAAGAGAGGTCCAAGTGGTTAGTTTAGATACAGCAATGGGATCAGCTCACTAATTTAGACATGTAAATTTAGGAATCTCTGTGCAGACACATAGGTCAACACTGAAACACAGGTGTCCATCACATGCAAGGGTCCAAGGCACCAATTATAGTCAGCAGAAGTCTAATCAGTGCGGCCACTGGAGCGTGGAGGCAAGTTCACATCACTCTAAAGTAGGTGTGAATTCAATTGCTCGCATGGCAGTGCCTCTCGCAGTCGGAACTGGGAGGTTCCACCTGGCAGCAGGCTGATTCTGCACAGGTTGTTCTGCAGGTCCTGTGTTGTATCTGTCAGCTGAATAAGGATGTCTTGGACACCACAGAACATCTCCAATAGCACTACAAGTCTGATTTTATACAACTGCCCACTTCCCTCAGTGTCTGGAAGGCTGAAACCTATTGAGCAGCTGTCCATAAAGCACAAGGGGAGGTGAGACCCCAGGTGTCCCTCTAGGCACCTTCATTCAGGTGTCCTTAACCCTGAACTGAGCTCTTGCTCTATGCTTGCTCAGCTGAATCCCATCATGGGAGCTTGTTCCAGGTATTTTGCCCTCAAGTTCTGGTTTCACAAAAAGCATTCTGGAAGTTTCGGAACTCTTCAGTAGAGCTCAAAACCCATACAATTCCATGAATTCCAGCTCTAGGTCTGTGAGCTTTGGAGACATGACTCTGTGACAGTGTAGGTAATCCCTCACTGCTGGACCTGTTGACCTAGACCCCAGGCAGGGGTCTGCTCATGTTTTTTGCACTTCAAATAAGTGAGTGGGCAGAGTTGAAAAAAAGAAAAAGTGCTCAAAGTTACAGTGGCATCAAGGTGGGAAACTGGGCCAGAAAATGTTTGTTTCTGTGATGGCTCTTCAGAGTGAAGGTGCTGGCAAATATGGAGCTTTACTTGACAAAAGAGACGTTCCCAGAGGCAGAGCCATGACCCTTCTGCAACATGGCTCTGTGCCCTAGGAGTGCACAGTGGCAGCACTGGGACAAGAGGAACCAGATCGGTCAGAAAAAATGCCTACTACTCATCCAAGAACCACTGAATACCTGAAGTTCTGTGATGGTGGTCTCCATATGATTTAGTATTTTTCTGTTCTTTTTCAGGAAAGGAAAAAATAAATCCCATTATCTTCAGTTTTCCTTGGGGAGACAGAGACATTCTCTTAATCACAGAAGTTTTCCTTTATCTTAGAAAGAAAATATTAGGAAAGCTACTTTGCTACTGCTGCTTCATCTGTATCTGCCCTGTCTTCTGTACTGTACATCTGAGCTCTAAATTTGCTTAGAAACACATACATACATAAGTAATGCAGAAACAGACAGTAACATGGCTGAAAGCTGGAGCACAGACAAGACAGTTGGTTTCACTGTATCTTTGTCTGCTAAGATGCATTAATCTTGCAAAAGCAAAACGATATTAATGGTAATTTGAAAGAAGGAAGTAGGTTACTTTCAGACTGATTTATTTCTCTGGGCAGCTTCGCTGTATGCTGGTGCATTTACAGCTACAGTCCAAGGACAGTAATGTATGCAATTGCTGGCAAGCCAGGTAGTCAGACACATTTTCAGGCTTGATAGACAAATGTCCATTTTGCCATGACTTCTATTTTCAAAATAGTTTCTTTGTATTTTCAACATCTGTTGACAGAACCCTAAATATAGGAATTATGCTAAGTCTTTGCTCTGACTACAATGCTTTTGTGATATGATCTATTGCAGAAATATCAAGCTGAAATTGGATCAGGAAAGCATACTTGCAATTGTGAGCTATCAAAACGATGTAGTGTTGTTATACAGTATAGTTTCAGAAAATATAGTGACAAAAAAGATTGCTGTGGCTATTTTTAAGTTGTGGGAATATAAAAGTAGAGGCTTGCAAGGCTTTTTTTTTCCAATATTGCAATTTGAGATTTTCTGTTGACCAAAGAAAATATATTTAATGGGAATGAAAAAAAGTACTTTTTAGAAGAATAACTTATAAGAACAGTTATTTAGGCTAGAATATCAATAGCCAGAGTTACTTTTCTTCTGAGGCAAAGATTCTGAAATGGACAGTGCATACTTTGCCAATGTTCAGCACTGTAATGGAACCATTAGAGTAAATCACTACATTTGCTTCCCTGAGTACCCATGTAAATGATTGTGTTAACGTCTCGTCCATCAGCTCGACAATATTCATTATGAAAATGTGTGTTTCAGCTCCAACCCACATAAAAGGAGGTCTGATGAAGGAGATTTTGTGGAGTTCTGTGCTGACAGATCCCATAGCAGGACTGATATGTGTAACTGAAGGGGACAAATTATCGCTGGAAGGAGAAATTAGCAGTAATAGGTTTCCAAAAGCAGGGTTGACTAGCTCTATGCCACTACTTGTTTACCTGTACATGGATCTATTTTCTTTTCCAATGCTCCAAGTCTATAGTCACAGCAAGAGCTCACACACAGCTATTTCAGTCTGTCCTGATATCTTGGTGCTTAAAAGAATGCGATGTTCTATGTACATGAAAATTCAGTTTAAATATAGCTAAAGCTATAATGAAAATCATCAAAGAAATGTAAAGTTCCCCATAGAGTCACTCTTAAGATAAAAATCATGCTAAAATTTAGTCAGGACCTGCATTGCTAATAAACCAGAATGTCATTTCACAGTAAAGTAAAATGGAACAGTTTTTAATCCAATTTACATTTGAAAGAACATGTGTTAGATCTGCTCTTAAAACTTGGCCCATTCCCACTCAAAATGCTCACCAGTCTGTTACAAATTGTCTCAACACCACATTCCATGTTTTACTTTGTGTAACTACAAGGTCTGGGTAAAGTCTAGTCAGGATTTTCCAATTCTTCATGTATCCAAATCTTCTTCTGGGAAGCAGAGGCTCCAACGAAGCATTCCCCAGGTCAGTGAAAATACACTCTAACCCCACATTCTCACTCTCCCAGTTGGAGAACTCCTTCTTAGAAGATTCTGAATTAATGTCTCCCTGGACAATGGAGGAAGAAGGTGAAAGTACAGAAAAAGGCTCAAGTTTAAAATCCATCATCTGGTTTGGTGTGAATATCTCTTTTGGACAACATAATAACCTTGCTTTAGATTAGATGAGATTAGATGGATTGAGCTAATGTCATAAAATGAAGTACACACATTGAAAATGAAGAGGAATTCTCAAAGGCATTTGTAATTTGACAGAGAGAAGAGATCTATTACACCATGGCATTTCTTCTTGTAGTCTACTCACTTTGGGCCAGGATTTTGCACCATGTGCTGCAAATGCTGTTTCAAAATTTCTGGTTGTTGGACAACAAAGTATTACGACAATAGATAAAAGGAATAGACATTTAATTATCTTACCACACATACGGAGGGACATGAACTTGAGGCAAAGAAAAGACAATGTAGTCTGCATAGTCTCTTCCATAATAACTTTATTAAATGCAAATAGGACTTCAGGGAGGATATTTGTCAGTGTAAGGAAAGTTATGACAATATGGTCTGAAGGCAATTGTGCAAACGTGTGTTGCAGCAGTTGAAGAAGAATGAAAGGAGGTCTTGGTCCTCATGAAATCTAAGTACTTTTAGTTTTCTCTCCCTTGGTTTTCCTTAACCATATTTTAAACCAAGCATATTTTTATCATTTACAGAAGCTGTGCTCTAAAAAAAATAAAATAATAAAGCAAATATCTCACTTTTAATTCCCTAGTTTAGCAGTATGATTTCTGAAGACATGCATATAACCTCCTCTTTTTGCAATGCTAACTGAAAGGGGAAAAGAGACAGGAACCTGGTTTATTCTGGAAGCAGCAGGTAGTTTGATCTATTTTTACTGCAGATCATTTCCCAGGACACTGTGATTCTTATATTTTTAATCAAATGTGTGAATTGAAAACTGTGGTGTGACCTTTGGAAAAGACACTGCAGGACATCGGCTGAAGCTGTGAATAGTTTAAGTGCAAACAGGAAGTTGACTCAGTTGTTCTGTAACAAAAGACTGCGGTAATTTATGGAGTAGGAGTTGCAGTTTCAAAACATCTTTAATTGCTACATTTGATCTGCTATGCAGTATTGTGTGACAACAGCTAAGAATGAAATGTCAGTGCCCATGTTTCAGCATAAATTTATACAGTGTGAAAGCAAAGAACCTTGTTGATTCCAGCTTTTCTTTCTCTAAGTATTTCAGTTTTGCCTCAATTACTTTCAGGTTAAATGGGAAGTGAAGAGGACATCAGACTTGTAAAGCATTTAAGTAGGTGCATAAGTTTGTTATTATTAAGTTTACTTATGATGAAAAGAAAATTTAGTATACAGGGGAAATAAAATGAGAAGGTGTTTCTCAGTGACCTATGTATCCGGGATAACTCTCTTTGTTAAATGGGCCACTCTCAGGACAAAAATGTATTAATACTTATTCTCTTTGTTTTTAGTTGATTATCGCGGTAACTAAAGCCTAAGAAAACTTCCAGAAGTTTCCCTTACAGGAGAGAAGTTACACATGTACTTAGGAGTAGCTAATTTATCTAACTTGAAGAAAAAAAATCCCCTTTGTCATATTTCATAAGGGATTATTTTAGAAAAAAAAAAATACAGGACTACAATTATGGGCTCAAAGTCTCGTCAATAGTTTATAGAACATAAAATTATTTCTACAGCATACCTTTCAAAGTCTCTTATTTACTTCCATGGAAGACAATATACTGTATCAGTAGGTGCATGCTGCCTCTTGGCAATGTCTGTGATGTATGCTGTGGGTAACCAAGTCTACCCATAAACCATGAAAATGAAACATAAATCCTCTGTGAACAAACTCCTGAGTGATTTCCAGAGATAACCACTGATCATTAATGGGATCAGAAATGTGCAATCCCATTGGTATTTTTTATGCAGTAAAATAGATATGCCAGATAATAGATATGTTACTAAAAAAGGAACTGATTCTGTCTGAAAATGTGTTATCATTTTCTTAAACAAGGAGGGAATTTTGAAGGTAGCTGTCATTAATTATAGATGATTACTGGTCTGTGGCTAGACAAACTTTTATGTTCCTACATGAGGAGCTATGTTTTGATAAGACCATCAGAAGATACATGTGAACATCAAATATGTGGGTATTTAGGTACTGATGAATACTTGTCTTTCTCAAATTTCCCAGAGGAGCATGAATCAGTTAGGTTTTTCCTTATTTTTCCTGATGTCTTTTACAAAGAATGGCTTTGGTAAAAAAAAAAAAATCAGGCTTTTCTTTATTGTAAATGTTTGGTCCTGTATTATCAGTAAGTAAATAATGAGAACTTAGGCAAGAAAATTTGCCAATTGGAATATTTGCAGTGTAACACTAAAGGTAGGACCAAAAGGTTTTATCATTGTGTATAAATTGCTTAGCTCTCAGTAGGCAAATTTTACTTGGAATGCATTATTCAGAATTAAAGATCATTTTCATAGATATTCAACTGAAATTTAAATGAAAGAGTTCATTACTCATTTTTGTACCATATTTTAAAATTCATTTTAAATGTACAATTTTGCCTGTCAGTGTTTTGCAATTAATAAATCTGTAAAGCTCTATCTTTTCATTATGGTGTACTCTATTGTCTCTGTAATCAAAACATCTAATTTCAGGAATATCTGTTTAAAACCTTAACAAATCAGTTAAATATGCTGCATGTTATTTACATACAGTAGTATCAACATGAAGTTTGTTTTAGAGCATCTTTCATGTGAAAATTCTGTAATAGGGACAAGAAACTCATGAGATAAATTTGTGTCAACAGTTTCAGACATTTTCAGACTTGGATAGAGGATTTTTAGTAATTTCTTCTGCACTTGGTCTTAAGGAAAAAAACTGGAGACCGTATTGGACACTTTCAGTTTCTGCACGGAGAAAAAGACAGTGAAGAAAACTGACAGTCGTGCTTAGTAATTTTCAACTTGTAAATAATTGTCATGATGCTGAGAAAAGGTTTTTCTCCAGATAAATAAGTACAAAACAATACACCTGCATTTTTTCCATGAAAAAGTCAGAGTAATAATTGCATGCGTTGTCAGTTGCCAGGATTCTCATTTTCAAAATCCTGACTACACTGAGAATTTTAATAAATGAAATAAAATAAAGAAGGAAATGCAAAATGCAGACCCAAGCCTTTGACTGTCCCCTCCTTTTAAAGAGATCACTGCCAACCAAGAATTGTTGCTTGTACTGTTATGCTGTTGAAGGGAAATTCTGATGACTTGTGGCTTAAGACTGCTTCTCAAAAATTGCATGAAACAACAGAAATGAGAATTTGCAGAGCAAGTAATCATAAGACCAAAACTTCTGTAAGAGTCACTGGCAAAATATACATGGAGTGCAGTGGGCCTTAGTCAGTCCCCATCATAGTGGGTGTTTTCCTGTTCTTTTTTGGCTTGAAGAGTTCAAAATCAGAAAGCAGAGGATTTAATCAAAGTATCAGACTTGGAAAAGAATACTAATTTTCCATCAGAGATTTCCAAATGAGGTTGAAATTCCTTCTGTATAGATGCTGTTACCATTATGGACAGATCCAATTATTTCAGAACCTTGCTTATTCTTCCATGCTTATCTTTCTTTCTTCCTTCCTTTCATTCTTTCCCTCACATCTTGGTTGTCTTTTTCTGCCCAGAGTTCTTTGCCCTCTAGGTAAAGCACTCTGAGATGCTGGACAAGAAGTCGGAATTGTTCTGTTAGAAGGAAGGATCTGTTCAGAAAAGCCATCTACACTTCCACTGTTGGATTCTGATAAGGTCTGATACTGGGAAAAAAGGCAAGGTCAGTCTAAGGTCAAAAGCCATTTTTAGTGGTCACAAAAGTTTATGTTCTTTGATCCTATGAAGTTAGCAAAGACCACATACTAGGACAGGGTAAACATAGAGTTGCCTGGACGTTTTCTCAGTGAAAAGCATTTCCAAGTAATTTCATTTTCAGATAAGTGATTTATGAGTCTAAAAGACCCAGTTTAGCTCTTGTTGAGTAATAGACTTCAGAATCCACATGTCAGGGAGAGGTTCACCAAACTTGTGTCAATGGATTCCCCTCAGGCTTTTGCAGAGTCAGGAGCATTCAAGCCCCAAGTGGTTTTGCTGGAGCAGAGGTTCCTGAGTTACTCTTCTGCCTCTGCATTAGTGAGGTCTGGAGTCTGAAGCAGCTCTGCTTGAGGTGTGGATTTCCTATAGCCAGAGTGTTCCCTGACTCTGAAATACTCAACTCTATTGAACTTGCCAAAACCTTTCACAAGCTGTGAAAGATCAGTTAACATTTTTGGAACAAGAGAGAGCCTGGGAATAGCTGAAAAGTGTAAGTTAAAGGTTGATTTTAGAGAGCAATACCATGGAAGGCTGCTTCTATTTTAAACAAGCAAATAAATAGATAAAAACAAAGCAAAAAACTCCAAACAAACAAAAAGCCAAAACCCAAACACCACACAAAAAAGGTAGAAAACTACTTAAGACTACGAAATATTATTTTTTTATTATAAAATGTGATACATTTAAAAAAATAGAGTCTCACTGGACAGAAATTCCATGTTTCAGCCATTTCAAGAACATAGCTTTCACCAAGGAAATAGGCTCTTTATGAATAATAGTGTGTGACTAGGAGAAGAGAGGACTGCTTCTGTGTGCAGTCAGATCTACCACATTAAGTCCTCAAGTACCTCCCTTCACAGCGAGATCCTGCTGATTTGTTAGACACTATAGAATTGGAAAAGATGACTTTAAGGTATCTTGTGACAGTTGTCTGGGCCATGGAGTCCCTTAGTGAAATACCTTTTCAAAGAATATCTCTATCTCTCCTACTGCTTCTAAATGTGTTGTTTACATTAAGAAATTTATAATACTGACATTTAGCATTTGGCAGTGAAATATAATGTTCTTTAGGTTAATTACCCTTCCTACACACGGTGACAAGTACTATAAGATATAGTCTATAGAACAGCTGGGACATTTTGTGGGGGTTCTCAAAACCCTAAATCTCCTATGAGATGTGAACAACACTTAGTGTGGGAAATGCTTTATGGCATTATAGAATGATGTGTTTAATTAAGTGCTGTATACATACACTCTGTACTCCCTCAGGTCCATTACAGCCTGTTCCTCACTAGTGAATGTGCTTTTTACCTTAAGAGAGATTCAGCATTTGCAGAACAACTTCAAGCAGTCAATGACTTATGGACTGGATCCTGCTCGGTTGAAATAATTGGAATGACTTCCATTGACTTCAACAGGAATTGGTCATGGCCCTCAGCAAGTAATTTCAGTTCAGCAAACCTGCACAGATTGAGGAAAGGTTCTTGAAGCATGTGAAAGTCCCAAAGCTGAAGATTTGTTAAGAAAGGTTTCTGAATCACTCTGAATAAGTAAGGAGTCTGAGTGTATTAACCTTTCCTGAACAAACCCCTTAAATTTATTCAAATAATGATGCCAAATAAAGAAGAATAAAACGGTAAATATCGAAATATGCAATGAAAAAAGTCACGATGCTAACTTTTATTTTGTTTTTCTTTTTTACATGAAACATGTGTTCAAGATTTGTGTCCAAAAACCCCATAGAAACTTAAAGCACCCACTGAAAGATGAGTTTCTCTACTGTGTAGTTCTAGAAACAGAAATGACAGGATTTAGCCAGCCCAAAAATGCAGCCCTACGACAGAAATGAGAGAGGAACAGTTGCAGATTGTGTGTTTTGAGGGTCTCACATAGGCCTTCCCTCCCTCTCTTGACTGCTCCTTCCTCTTGTGGCACCTTCACGTTTGACTTCTTTGTGCAGCTACCAACTGCAACTGATTTTCAGTCTGACAGCCAAGGTAAACCAGAAATTATTAAAAAGTTGCTACATGATTAGCATTTTGGTTTAGCTTCCTTTCTATCCCTAGGAGTATATAAATGTGTTTGACCCATTCCTGTTCATTGACTCCCTCTGTCCTCTAAAGTAGATACTGGGGCAAAGTCATGCCATGCTCAGTTTTATACTGGTCCTTTGTAGTGTCACAAAATGTATCACATGATCCAGATCCAGTGCTGGAACTGCTTTCCTGCTTTCACTTAATTCCTCTTGTTTTACTGCCAAGTAGGTCTGTGAAAGAAAGAAAACAACTGCTAAATGTCCTAAGAAAACCAGACTATTTTTGCATGATGACAGTCCCATTTTGAATCATGATCACTCTTTTTTGAACAAGAGAAAAGGAGAAAGGTAAAGATATTACAAGTCTTACTTATCAGAAATTCGTAAATAGTACAGCACATTACAAAGTAATTAAATAGAAGACTGTTGCTCCAACTTTAGGAAAAGGATTCAGCACTAAAGCATTTGACTGGAAAACTGAAACAATTATTCACAGGTTGGCACAAATTTGGAAATGAATTTTTCTAACCATAATGCCTGAAATAGAATTTGCTTTTTTCCATAAGAGAGGTAAAGGAAGAAATACACAACCATCTGAATCTTCTGACAGGCTTGTGTTTTAGTACAGTGGGATGGCGTTTTCACAGAAATTATTTACTCTGTGGAGGTCATCAGGTCCCTGAGAATGGTGGAGACTAAGTGGGGGGGCTTTTGAAGATCAGTTTAGAAGAAGAATGAGAACTGATCTATCCATTAGACAATAACTTCCCTAAAAAAAATCAGCTGTAGCTCCCAACAAAGCATCTGAGCTGCCTAAGCCTACCTACAAAATCCGTAGACAGTGGCAGCTCAGTGGAACCATGTGTAAATCCCATATATCAACCTAATTTGGAACTCACTGAGTGACGCTGTGCAGAAGAGTGTCTAAACTCCTCTCTGTGATTTATGTGTCCAATGTGTAAAACTGGTTCTGTCAGGTTTGTTGTTGGGTTTTTGTTTGTTTGTTTATTCTGACATTAGCACTGTACACAACAGGGTCTAGAGACTCATAAGTTTTGTGTCTGTCCTCCACTCTTTCCTTCCCTCCGAAACATATTCTCCAGGGACAGAAACCAAACTTAGCTCTGCTAAAGAGTGACAGGAACCAGAAGAGATAGACCCCATTGTAATCCCTTTTTGTAGACACTGTTCCACCTCTCATTTTCTCAGTCACTATGTCAAGTGATGCTACTTGTCACAGGGACAGGGAAGATCATTGCCTAGCACAAGGGGGAGCAGGCAGCTCCCCCAGCCAGACATCCTCAAGGCTGATGCAAAGGACACTGCCAATGCTTTTCTTTATCTCTCTTTTCTCTGACTTATCTGGAACTGGGGTCAGATCTCACTGCCGTGTCTTAGACTTGCAGTCACATCATGTGGCTTTGCTTCTTCAGCAAGACTGCTACCCTGACCCAAATTTAGAAGTGAATTATTTTTCTTCCTTAGGGATTGGACACAAATGGGTTGTGGCAGGAGTAAGGAAAGAATAGGAGGGGATAACAATGAAGATATGGGCAATAAGTCAAAAAAAACCAACTTGCTGTAACATGGAGAAACGCTCTTCTGGTGCTGAATGTGAAATAACTTCCTGTTCTCAAATGTAATCACATGACATTTGCCTCTCAGAGAGGGTCTGAGATTCACAAAGACCTCAGGCCATGCTCAGCTGCCATGCCAGGATATTCAACCCCCTTCATTCCTGCATGCTTGATATGCTCAGGATGTGAAAGAACAGAGAGGTCAACCAAAATGGCTCACAGAGAGGTCCTGGCAGACCTTGCACAATTGGTACAGGTGAGGATCAAGTGCAGAGATCTTATTTTGTTTGAGGGTTTCTTGTGAATGAAATAAATGTGAATTGGTCGGTACGTTTCTCCCCATACCACTGCAAGGGTCCAGTTTTTCTCATCTGGGAAGTTGATCTTAGATGCATTGTACCAGGACTGCATGGGCAGCATACTGGAATTTTTTATTTCACTCAGGCTGCAGCAAAGAAGTGTATGGTCTCCATCATTCAAGACAGCAAAAGACCAACAAAACATGTTATAAAACATTGTTTCCAATAGTAAGTAAAAGTTACACGTAAATAGCTAAATCAGTCCAAAAAAGGAGGCCTCCTGATAGCCTGGATGATGGTTCCAATTTTCTGGTAAATTAGAAGAACAAAGATGAGAAAGCAATGGAGCAACAGTGGCATGTAAAAAACCAGCTATAACAGATGAATAAAAAGATGTGAAGATGGGATATTATGCCAGTTGCCGTGCTTGGCAGGGATAGTTTGACAGTACTGCTGGGAAGACAATAAAACAGAAAGGAAAAACAGTTTTCATTTCAGCTGCCAGGCTTACCATATTTTAGGATTTTGCAGTGATGCTTTTATATTTCTGTGCTTCTGATCCTGAGAAATCAGAGAAGCAGAGAAGCAGAGTGGACAAAAGAGATATAGAGGAAGAGTGCAACAGCAGCATTTCTGGCACCAGCTTTGGTCCTGAAGGCTGGTTACAGCATGAGCCTTGTGCCCTTGGTGTAGCTCTCAACCTTGTCCTTCCTTCTCTTTAACCCTCCCTTCCCACCTTTTTCTGTTTAATTAGAACGTGGCGTAGCTTGGCCAAACTTTCTTTCTTTCTTTCTCTTTCTTTCTCTTTCTTTCTCTTTCTTTCTCTTTCTTTCTCTTTCTTTCTCTTTCTTTCTCTTTCTTTCTCTTTCTTTCTCTTTCTTTCTCTTTCTTTCTCTTTCTTTCTCTTTCTTTCTCTTTCTTTCTCTTTCTTTCTCTTTCTTTCTCTTTCTTTCTCTTTCTTTCTCTTTCTTTCTCTTTCTTTCTTTCTTTTTTTTTTTCTTTATTTCTTTCCTTATTTCTTTTTCTCTTTCTTAATTTTCCTGTTCATTTTTTGTTGTTGTTTTTATTGTTGTTTACCCTGTGACCAGAAAGGCAGCTAATAGCAATACCTCAAACAGCTTGACACCAGTTCAAGCCTGCCAGGTTCTTGGAGTGGCTGATAAGGCTCTGTGCTGTGCTTGTCTTTCTCCAGCAGCAAGGTTACAAATCAGAGTCAACAGTACAAATAGAAGCTTTTTGGGTTTTTTTTTTTGGCTATTTTCCCTACTCTCTTTGCATATGTGCTTGTCCTATTTTATTTTTGAGGGAGCAGGCCCAGATTGCAATAAAAGAGACAAGTACAGCTCCAGCCATCTCAGCTGCTTTTTACTTTATTATTCTCTCCCAAAGGGGGAGTTAATATCATCTTAATACTGTATAAAAAGACACTATCAACCAGGGAATTTTCCCCATAAAAATGCTCTGCAGCTAAAAGAAAGGGGAATAATGGATGCTGCTAAAATGAAAGTCTCCTTGAACACTTTACATAACAAATAGATTATCTCCTTGTCTTCTGCATTTTTTCATAAGAGATTTAAAAGATTTTAATACTGATCCTTTGCTGTAAGATTTAGTGGCCACATTTCTGCATCCCCATTCCCATGGAAGGTGCAGCCATTCTGAGCTCTGCAAAGAGAAATTCATGACAGCACCTTTGCCCCCAAGCTTCTGTACTCCAAAATGCAAACAATTCCCAGAACACATGCAGTGCCACCCTGAAGCCAAATTTGTTTGGATCTTTATTTTTGTTTCCAAGGGTATTTATGTTGCATGTACATGTATTTTTTGCAATCTTGACACATGAATTTCTATCTTTTCACAGGAGAAGCACAAGACTCCTTCAGGTCCTTAGTTGGGGAAGGTGTTACAGCTTGGTGCTGTCCTCTGCAGAATCGATTATCTCCTCTCAACGTGGGCTGGTGCAGCTGAGCAGGTCCCATTGTAGGGTGGCAGTTCAAGGGCCAGAGAGGTTGTTAGGCATCACTGGTGTCTGTGGTGTTTCAATTCAAAGCTCTGCATTATCTCTAATGGCATAATAGCAAAGGGCTCCTTGGGATGAAGGGAAGTGAAATGTGAGGCTGTGTCACTGTCACTTATGACAGCATGAGGTTTTCCTACTGAGCAAAAACACAGGTTATCAGCTCAAACCTGAAATAGCAAATGCAGATATTTAAGAAAATGTATAATTTATACACAGAAGCTGCTGGAGAAACAGGAAAAAAAACCCACCAAAACAGCTCTGCTTTTCTCTTGTCTAAGAAATGTAAAGTATGATAACATTTCTTTTCTTCATCCTCCATTTTTTGGAAAGGCAATAGAAAACTACACAACTTAGATTCATCTGTGAAGAATTCTTCAGTGCTGAAACTCCTTCTACCACGATGTCTTTCTCATAGAAGGCACTACTTTATCCTTTGCAGAAGGGCCAGCAGCACAAATTGGCAGTGCGTAAGTAAAAAAATAGGAGTTAAAAAGCAGTAATTTGATATTTTTATGGGGAAGTGGGGGGGAAGCTGGGGTGTGTCTACAAATGAATAAAAAATGTCTTATTCAGTCAAACCAATGCCATATAAACTTTTATAGTCCTCTATCCTGGCTCCAGCAGTAACCAAAACTGAATACTGAGCGTGTGCAAATATGATTTACATACACAGACACACATGTACATATGTATGCATGTTAATCTGTGAAATTTCCCACATCTGACATCCCACATGGGCGATGATCTGCAGCTCAAGGCCTTCCATGTCCACAGTGGGATCTTTCACTGAAGTGTTTCACTGTGAAAATAGCAATCACTGGGCATTAATGATGTGATCAGTAGACATAAAAGTCAGTGCTGATGTATCATACATGCAAACCAGAAAGAGAATAAAATAAAATCAAATAAAATCAGAGTACAGTTATATAAGTAAATATATTTCTAAGGCATTTTCTGATGGAGCTGGTGGATAGGCAAAACCATCCATCAGTTCTTCATTGTACAAAATAGGAAAATTCCAGCTGATGGCAAAAATATTCACAGACTCTACTGAACTGTATATTTCTCTCGCTCTGTGTTGGAGAGAGGTGGAGGAACATGTGACTAAACAATGTGTTGAATCAGATGCCAGGAAGAGTTCATTTTTTATGTCCTTCTCCCTTGGCCTTTTTAAATTGGGAAGGGATCCCAAAGGTACCCAGCCATGTAATCTACAGCAGAGAAATTGCTATGAGCCCCAAGACAAAGCTTAAACCACAAGATGGGAAGATGAACTCATTTCTTTCCATACTCACTGGGCTATTTCTGGTCAAGCTGTGCTTCTGCAGGCAGGAGCTGTAAAGGATTCCAGGCACATGAACTGCCATCTCAATTGCTTATAGCAACACTTGGGGATTTGGAAGCAGCCCTCTATGCAGGGATGCTAGTCCTTCCAGGATTGCTTCCTTTGTCATCATCTCAGTCCCTGAGAGAACAAATTAGCAACAGGAACACGTGTTTACATTGACAAATTGGACCGATATTAACTTATTTTTAAAAAGCAAAGTTTGCAGGGAGCCAGCATGTGACCTTTGTGACCTTTCCGCTTGAACTGAGTCAGTTATTTCTCAAAAAGTCAGAGAATGGAAAAGCATATGTGTATTTTAGGGCTGTGAGGCCTCAGCATTCATGGTAAGTGGTCTTCGTAAGTTGCTTAGAGAGAGTAATGGATTTTTGCAGTGGTCTATTTGCCTCTGGAGTGCCAGGGAAATTCCAGCTGGCAGTGTGCACGGCACATGGCTCAGTCTGAGCTCTGCACCCACATTGGAGAGTAGCTGGGATTGAGCTGTCTGTGCTCCATGAGACCACCAACCTCCTTATACCAGCTGGACAAGGATTTAGCACAGCAAGCCTAAAATAATGGAAGAGAGGCTTTATGGAATATAAATATGGGAAGTGCAAATAATGTATTTCCCTCTAAATTTCTACAAATTGCATAAATGGCCCTTGCTGGATGCAAAAAACTCCCCAGGTTGTAGTTTGAATACTAAGATAGATATCTACTTTTCATGGACAGTTGACTATTTTCCTCTACTATGTAGTAAAAATGAGACCAACCAAATATATCACAATTCTGGGATTTTTGGGATCCCTCTGTCACTTAGCAGGGGTTGTGGTTAAGCCCCACACAGCCACCTGCTCAAATCCTGCTGGTGGAATGCGGGAGAGAATCAGAAGAGTAAAAGTGAAAAAGAGTAAAAGTGAAACACATGGGTTGAGATAAAAACGATTTAATAGGCAAAGCAAAAGCCACCCATGCAAGAAAAACAAATCAAGGAATCCATTCACCTCTTCCCATGGGCAGGTGTTCAGCCATCCCTAGAAAAGCTGACTTCATCTCATGTAATGGTGACTTGGGAAGACAGACACCATCACTCCAACTGTCCCCTTTCTTTCCTCCTTCTTCCCTGAGCTCTATGTGCTGACCATGATGCCATAGGATCTGGGATATCAGCTGGGTCAGTTGGAGTAAGGCTGTGTCCTCTCCCACTTATTTGTGCTCCCCCAACCTCCTCCTGGTGGAGTAATTTGAGCATAAAAGAGCTTGACACTGCATAAACACTGCTCAGTAATAAAATATCAATATAATCTAGAATATCATATTAAACAACAATAATTGAAACTGTATTATGAACACTGCTTTCAGCACAAATCCAAACCATATTCCCATAAAAGCTACCATGAAGAAAATTAACACAAGCCCAGTCAAACCCAGCACAAGATGTGTTCCCTTTCTGGGATCTTCAGTTGAATAAACTAGCAGCTGCACGTGTGGACTTCTTTTCATGGACCCCCAGCCTACAGGAACTCAGGAACCTGTCAGAGAGTTCACTGAGCTGGTTTAAGAGTCACTCTGAAAAAAAAGAAAAATCTTTTTAGGTGTCTCAAAAGGACCAAGCTGAAATCATTGGGCTGTGAAGTGCTGCTTGGTCCTTTCAGAAATACCAATGTTCTTTGGGGCCCTTATGGTGAAAGCTTCTTTCTGATCTAAGCATATTTTGTCTCGTGACAGCACAAGGTCTGCCTGCTGCGCTAAACACAGGTTACTCATCCCAACTCAAAACAGAAAATGCTGATAATTTGGAAATGATATAATTTATGCACAAAAGCTGGGTTAAAAAATTGTGATGTTTCCATATCTAACGAGAATCTAATTATCCTAAAAAAAAAAAATTGGCAGCATCAAGCTATCCAGCTGTGAGTAGCCTGTGACTCATTTTTGTAACACGGAGGATGCTTGTCCTATGTGTTTTCCATTCAGAGGGAAAAATATTTTATGATTGTCCAGGATTACTACAAGTCAAACCACGCTGATAGAACACATGAATTTGATTTTTTTTTTAGATTTTATAAGGATCTTTCTTTCTTTTTCTCTCTCTCTCTTTTTTTTTTTTTTAATGGTTTTTAAGAAGCCACATTCAAAATAATTTTAAAATATAATTAAAATGCAGAATTACACTCAATAGTTTGTTAAAAAATGTGAAATCCTTCTGCTCTGGTTGAGTTGCTCTGAGGAATATGATTTGAATGATAGGTTCCATATGATGAATTTAGATTGACAGTAAAACACTGAAGTTCTGTTTTACTGTGGTCAACTCTTCTGTCCAAGTTCTGTTTAAAAGAGTAAGAAACCAGACTGTTCAGATTTTAGCAGAAGGCTCCAGTCTGTATTTTTATATCTTCATCTATGCAGGCTCCCATTTTGAAGTCTATCAAACTTGTCAGGGTTGTCTGTCTCAGCAGCTTTGATATTTTTTCTTGAAAAAGCCAACAGGAGAACATGGAGATGAGAGTGTTTCCTTCACTAATAATTTCGCTGGAAATTTACTGCTGACAATAAAAAGGATATAGGTACAATGATGAAACTAAGCTTATTGTTTAGTCACATGTGATAAATCAGCAATGATAATTCAAATCTCCAAAGGTATAAACACTTGTAAAACTGACTATCAACAGCCCTCTCTATGGATGGATGTCTCTGGCACTGTGGCTGTGCTCTTGCACAAGTTGTACAAGTATTTATTGGGTTGTTGATGTGATGTGGTGGCTGATGATGCCTTAACTGGTATCAAGTAGGCAGAGACAAATAATTTGACTTATTTAGGCTACTGTGCAAGCATAATGTAACAAATACTCTCAGTCAGTGGTTGAAGATTCAGGACAATGAATGAAACCTTAAAAATCTGTATTATCAGTGATACTTTTAGCCAAATCTTGCCAATTAATTTTTTATTTAACCTAACAGAAAAGCAGACTACTTGAAGAGTAAGTAGACCACCATGTGATTTCTAAAAGCCTCTGGGGAGAAAAATGGAAATCAAAAAGTAATAAAATATTCTATGTGTTTAAATATATATACATTTGTTATTTTTAATAATTATTATCCTTTTTTTGTTATTTCAATTTTCTTTCTATTTGTTTTTTATTTATTTCCAAGTTGAAAAAGTGGAATGAAAAGAGAAGAAAAGCAGTGGAGATGATGAAAAGCAAAGGCTAGGAAAACCACTCCTTTTTGTTTACCTCTTCATTAAAAATAGAAAAAAATAAATGAAAAGCATTTCCAACCTCAGAAAAGCACAGTTTTTCAAGAAAAAGAATGCACTAATTCAAGAAAGCTCTAGCACTGTATCTGTATTTTTTTTGGATTTTATTCAGATGTCAATTTGCTCCATTGGCTGAAACTGCTGTCCAGTTCAACAGCTTAGGGAAATCAGGGAATGGAAGGGAAAAGGAGGACAAACCCCTCCCCAGAACATAAAGACTGTGTCACAGCATATGCTTATTTTAAAAGGTCAGTCAAAGAGAAAGATGAGAAGAGTGGAAAAATTTGCTCAATCACCTTTCAAAACCTATAATGTTATGATTTCATCAAAAGTTAAAAAATAATAAGCTACTCTATTAGCAGTAGAGATGTGTATTCACGCTTGGCTACATATCTAAGCATTCCCCTCGCATATCATCATTGGCTAAGGACAATGTATTTTAAAAACATCCTTTTAAAAAAATAAAATTGCTCTGCTTTCTTTCAAAATCCAAAAAGATTAAGATACTTTTTTCTGGTTCCATTCCCAGTCTCTTCTTTACAGCACTCTTCAGCACCGTTTGTGTTCACCTAAAGGAAATAGCTATTAGCTAAAATAAATATTTTAGAATTGCATTATCATAATGCATTCATAAAGCTACCAGAGGAATTGAGTTCTAGAGTAACTTCCAGAGTGGGAATAAAAAACTCCCTGAATTAACTATTTTTTGGAAGATGCCTGATTTTGTATTCCTGAATTGTCCTTTGGCATAGCTGCATACACCAGAAAGCAATTAGTACAACTAATGGTGCCATTTTCTTTAGTTATGTGCTAAATTCAAATATTTCCTTTAACACCTTCTGACAAAGAAATCCTACTTCAAATATTTATTTATTACCTCAAATTTTAAAGAACACTGTAGTGCTGAAATTCTAAAATATTTGGACTAGTTAAGCAATCAGCATGCACTGGTGATGCATGCTCCCACACTCATGAAATTTTCACTTCTATGATGTGCCTGTGGCATTTGTATTGAGAAGCCAAAGCCTGTCTCTTTACCTGAATTAAGACCATAATCTTTTGGTGGCCATATTTTTGTTATATATTCATATAACACCTCCATCAATACAACTTTGATCTTCTTCGTGTTATTGGACTGCAAATAAATGATAATATTCTCTATTATACATTTTCCAGGGGAAAAATAAAAAGAAAAGCTATGTTTGTAAAATATAATATGAAATTTACATTTCTCTCTCAAAATAATAATCTCAGAATAAAAACAACTCCAGGCTCAGTGACACAGGGAATCTGTCTGTAACGTGTTTTAACTGTGATTCCAAGCTGCAGATAAAAGGACATATATAACATAGGCATGCACTGCCCACTGATTTAGATATTTTTAACAGCTTAATTTTCTGAAAACAAACAAAACCCCCAAAACAAAAAATTTTGGGGGAATATTACTGTATAGAGAATGCTTCCTTAAAAATTAATTGGTGATGATATCACCAGGAACAAATCTCATGTGGAATTTTCAAATAGGTCTTGCCATGGATAGGGGAACAAAACAAGTCTCAGTGAGCTGATGCTGTGTTCCTGCTTTGAGTTTGTTATGACCAAAATGGTTTCTGTGGGCAAAGAGGAAACACTCCTTATTCATAAAGCCAAGTAATTATTCATTGTGTGAATGAAATCTTAATGGCCTCATCTAAGAATTAGTCTTAACTGAGACCTAGGTATTATATAAAAAGAAACAATACTTTTATGATGAAAAAGTCTCAATAGTAATGATAAAGTTAATATTGTTATGCACACTCTTCTTATATTCTACCAATTTTCCTGGAGTTATGATCACCCTTCCATTCCCTGCTTGGTTTTTAGCTCTGTAACCAGGATCCACTTGCTGTTATTTTTACATGTTTGCTAAAACTCTTGTACGCTTTGCTTTTTTCTTCATTGGTCTATAATTCCATGTTATAACTGAATTTATTAGTTATGGTGTCTTTTCTAAAAGCTAGATAGTATTTTTCTTTTTTCTTTTTTACTCCTAAGACCAACATGGTCCGCATCCAGGTCTGCATTTCTTTAACTGACAGTTGGTAGGTTGTTTATAGAAGTGGGATTTCTAGTGCCAAACCCTATGCAATTACTCTTGTACATATTATCCACTACTCAAAGTCTCTGCTATCATGATGGCTCTACAGTCCTCTATACTACATTATTAGAGTCAGAAATACCTTGTTCTGCACAGAAAAACTGCTTGTTATTCACACTACGAAAATATGATTCTACCATACAGTAATGAAAACAAACCAAAGCAAATTAGGCATAGCCACTTGGTCAGAAGAAAAAGATGCCTTTACTGTGATAACTTAACAAAACATTATCCTGACAAGTCCTGAAACCTTGCAAATTCAGTGGAGAACCTGTGGCTGATATTAGCAAAAGCAGTGCCAGATTTCTGGGATACAGGTTTCCAGGTGTTTCAGGATTCAGTCTGTGCATCTCACTGTTTGGTTCTGCCTGTTTCATACCCCCATGAAACAGGAATGCATTGTTGTGTCATTATCTCCCCTACTGAAACGCTTTGTAAGTTCCATTACTTTCTAAAGGTTAAACACAAAGTCACTTGAATTAAAATCGAGTGTGAGAAACTCTGGTTGAGCATCTTCCCAGTTAAAATATATTCCTACACAAAGTGAACTGAGAATTTCTGTGCCACCATATATCCTGGTTGTGAAACTTAACAATTAGCTATTCATTTCTAAGCCATGCTTTTTTGTCTTTATTTTAACATTGCCTTAAATTTGACATGAAAGGTTTTAATGAAGGTGTGAAATACTTGGCAGTTAAATCTAGCATATGCTGTAACACCTGTTAATTTCAACTGTTCATTTTAAGCTGTTATTTTATTCTTGGCATTTACTCTAATTCACACTGTGATCCTTAGTTTGAAAGAAAAAAGAATATCCAACTTGCTTATATATTCCCTTCTACGGCAACTTTTACTTAATGTTTTGTATTTCTGCCATCTTTTTTAACATTGTGCATTTGTATGGAAAAGTTGTTAAAATTAGGATTGCAACCTCATGCCATAAAAAATTAAACTACAAGATGAGAAAACATGGAAGTTAATGATTGAAGGCTCTTCTTGAATTTGCTAGGAAAGCTTGGATCATCTCAAATCGTTGTAGCCTCATGGCAATCTCCATCCATTTAAATTTGATTTAAACATAGGTCTGATTTTAACGCTCAGTTATAGCTATCATAGAAATCTGATTTTTTTGCATTAAAATTATAATTTTAGCAGTAAGTATGTGATTAAACTAAAGTATATCAATCTTTGTCTTTATTTTAAGATGATGATGAGCATTGTGCTCCTTGCAGTGTTAATCCTGATGGTAGTTAGAGGCAGCTGGATTAGTTGTGTCGTGAAATCTGGGACTGTTCCAGTCAAAATCAGTGAACATTCAAATAAGGTAGTGATCCAATATTCAATGCTGATTCATAAGGGTGCTTCAACTGCATTTTGCAGAGTAGCCTAAATATGTATCTCTCTTCTCTGTGTATATCAAGTACTTCATTATTCTGTGGGTATAATGCCAAAAGATGAACCACTGTTAAAATAGGCTCCATGATTATGAGTGAATATGGCTGTAAGGTGACATTGTATCATACAGTGATAACAGACCTTAAATACGTAAACAGCATCACAGTAGAGTCCTCCTCAAGGTCATTATCACTTTTTACATTCCACAGCTGCAACATCCAGGTCATTAATAATCTGAAATTCCAGGTGTTTCCTCCCATTTCTCAGACTACAGGGACACGAGACATTTCCAACTCCTTGATTTCAGGAATCAGTGCATACTAACTGTTGAGAGTGGAGCTCAGAATGGTAACACAGAGCTACAGTATAAAGTCTTAGTAAAACAGGATTGAAGAAGAACTCGTGATAATCCTTTAACTCCAAGACAAAAGCAACTCCTTTCACTTTATGATCTGTTGAAGACTAGGGTGTGGTATATAGCTAAGGAAGGTAAACCAGCAATATCTGTGCTTAAAGGACAGCAGGCACTGCTTCCTCAAGAAAAAAAAATACATTTCCTTGATGGAGTTACTCTCTGCTCTTTGTCTCAGTAAGTGGCATATTGCATGTCAGGAACATTTTCTCCTTTTGATTCAGTTGGTTATTTTTCCTTTTGTAGATGGTTAATTTATGCATGAATATGCACATATGTGTGTCTCTTAAATTTTCAGCTCTAGAAATATTTAGTGCAGTAGAAGTACTTGGCACAAATGGAGAGACAGAGATTTGATGGATGGACCACTAAGTGGATGAGGAATTGGCTGGATGGTGGCACTCGAAGGGTTGCAGTCAGGGGTCGATGTCCAAGTTGAGACCAGTGATGAGTGGTGTACCCCAGGGATCAGGACTGGGACTGGCACTGTTTCACATTTTGTCTGTGACATGGACAGTGGGAACAAGTGCACCCCCAGAAGGGCTGACTGTGACACCGAGCTGTGTGGTGTGGTCAACACACTGGAGGGAAGGGATGCCATCCAGAGGGACCTGGACAGGCTGGAGTGCTGGGACCACGCAAACCTCATGAAGTTCAACAACCCAAGTGCAAGGTCCTGCTCCTGTGTTGGAGCAATCCAAAGCACAAAAACAGGCTGGGCAGTGAATGGATTGAGAGCAGCGCTGGGGAGAAGGATTTGGGAGGGTTGACTGATGAGCTCAGTGTGACCTGGCAATGCATGTTCACTGCCCAGAGAGCCAAATGCGTCCTGGGCTGCATCAAAAGCTGCATGGGCAGCGGGTCGAGGGAGATGACTGTCTTCCCCTCTACTCCACTGTCATGAGACCCCACTTGGAGTACTGCATCCAAGTCTGGGGTCTCCAACATAAGGACATGAACCATTTGGGGCACGTTCAGAGGAGGCTACAAAGATAATCCGAGGGCTAGACCATTCACTGATTCTATGATTTTACTCTGGGTGTAACTAGCTTGGGCCTACTACTTTTCAAAGAATTCTTTAGCAAATCAGGAGCTGCAAAAGGTTCAGTTCCATTTCGGAAACAAAAGAAGTGTTTAAATATTGAATGCTAACTTTGTTTGAAACTGTGGTTTACCATGAAAGATGAGCTCTTTGAAAACTGTGACCCTGAGTGTTGATTTACCCTGAAAACAAAAAAAACCCACCAGAATGTGAAGTCCACCGTGCAAATTAAATTCCTCAAATGTCCCAAGCTGCCATAATGATACTCCTTTTAAAATAACCACAATCCCAGTCTGATGATAGGTCTCACAAATCATAGTTCTCAGATTTCATTACTAATGAAATTTGTCGTCTAGGTTTGGCAGCTGTGATTGCCACGCAAATGTGAGCCACTAATTAGATTGATTGTCTATTTGATGCCTGCTGATTAGCTTATGAAAACCCTCTGTATTCCTGACTTCATGATAAAATGTTCCTGACTTCATGATTGCTGATTGATGCTCAGAAAATCTGATTACTGTCTTGAATAGCCAAGTAATGGCTCTGTCATCTTTCCAAGGAAATAGATATTCACCTGAAAAGGGTGACAGGGTAGGGTCTTACATTTAGTATTTGGTATTTAACGTTCTTTTAATTAGAGTATTTATGATACTTCTTTGAGCTATGAATGGTAAATGTTTAGATGGGGGTCCAAGATCTGCAGGGAAACCATCAGGTGTCTACTTTCTGACTTTTGACCTGGAACAAGTCTAAGAGATCCAGGGACTACCACAAGCAAATTCTCTGATTTGTAATTACAGTGAGAAACACACCTAGTGACATTCCATTTAGCAATTATGGCAGAGAACAGAACATTATGTGAGATTTTTAGAACCATTTTCTGCAGTGAGTTCAAAGAGAAGAGGTAATGCCATATGAGGTTCAAAGACCTTATAATTATTGTCCTGGGCTGCTGGATGCTCCACAAATTTACAGTTGCATGATATTTTGATCCTACACTATTCTGTAAAAGTGAATATGCTACACTTGAACATACATTTTTTATGTGTGTCTTAGGATTTCATAAGTTAGTTTTCTACCTGTTCCTGTAACTGTGAGGTGTTATTTAAGCTTATGGAGGAAACAGCGATTTGGTCCAATGGAGGTATCATAAAGAAAACTGGAATCGGAAATTAGGCATACAGTGCTCATTTGAGTGTACTGAAACTGATTTTTCCTTCACTGTGGCTTGGGAAAAATTTGTGTAGAGGTAAAATCATGTTACATTGATATCTATATTAACAACAAATACAATCTGATAATAATAATATGGTTGTTTAATGCATATAAACCTCACTATTACCCTTCAGAAAACAAGGTAATGGCATTGTGCTTATTACAAGTCTGATTCTGATATATTTGGCAGAATTAATCACATCTACAAACCAGATACTGTCCCAGACAATTTCCAGTTTGCAGAAGAGGTATCTTAAAAGTATTGCACACCAGGGGTGGTAGGACTGAAGGGATGAGAGTGCAGAGATAAGCAACTGAGCTTCTCCCTCTGGAAATGGCTCAGTCATTGATTCACTATGTAAATTTGGTCAAGTTGTTTAAATCTTAGTGTCTTCATTTCCCATGTGTCAAATTGGATATCCTTGGTGAAACACAACAAATGAAAGTTGCTATGTAATCACTAACCACTTTTACTGCTCTGATACTTGCCACCAGTATAATTTTGTATGGCTTCAGTGTATTGCAAAAAAACCAGTATCTCGTTAAAAGAGAGTTGCACGGTGATTTTATGGCTTATGGAGTGTCAATGACTATTAAATTATACTGGAAGGTATACTTGGTTGATATTAGTGACATTTTCTGTGACTTTATTGGATTTATTTTAAAAGCCATTAACTTCTAGAAAATGAATAAAGTGGCAAGATGATATTACGCCTTACAATACTGTATAAACAATTATATGCAAATTAATTATTATACCAAATATCATGGAGTTGAAGTGGTGCAAACTTTCGAATAAATCCATTGCAATAATCTTGTTAATAGCAAAACATATTTCAAGTCCTTATGGTCCTTTTAACACTTTATTGTATATGTGTTATGACTATTGAATGAAAAATATGTTGATATTTGGATTTTATTACGACAGAGAGACAGTTATGTGTAAAGCCCAAGATACTTTAAAAGGGCTGATTACATACATTGATTGATGATTGGCTTCAAAATAGTTTTCCTTGCCTAGATGAGAAAAGTGATGGTTTTGACCCAGCTCATTCAATCAAAATGTTAATGCAACAGAAAGCATGGCTGCCTGCAGATTCAACAAGCCAGCAGAGAATCTAAATTATGCACCATTTGTCTCTAATGTACGATTATGAATAAAATTGTCATTCATTCCCATCCTCTCTGCCAGTGCTGAGACCCAAATACGTTTTTGTCCTGTTGCAGTCAAACAAGGGATTCTGAAGGAAAAAAAGGAATTGGTTTTAGTATTTAGTATTTCTCTTGAACTGCAATTATTTCTATCTTTTAAAATACTATTTTCTGTAAGAGGTTCAGGTAGGATAAATGCACATGCCTTCTGCACACAATTAAAAAAAAATATTGCTGAAAATATATCTATTGAGTTGTCCACATGATATAAACCACTACATAAGTTACTTAAGAGTTTTCTTCAGGTCCTCTTTTCTATCATTCCTTTCTTTACCTTTTTTCCTGCTGCTATTTACAGATGAGTTAGTGTAACTGTAAATCTTGTCCTCACAGGAGTAGTTTTAACTTTGCAACTGAAACATCTGTGAAGATGGAAGATAGTCTTTTAATCAAGATAGGAAGTAGAGTGAAGAAGTTAGAAATGAGCAGGAATGCAGTAAAAGTGTCTTGTGTAGTAAATACTAGCTGGTGACAGATTTTTAGCTTCCTACCAACACTGGGAGATGCATTAGTTATTGCTGATGGTTTTATTTGATGTCACTATTTTCTGTACTTGACCAAGATTTCGCATACTTTTTCCCCTATGACACTTTAGTGTTTTTTTTTTTTTTTTTCTGGGCCCCACAAGAGAGTGTAAATTCAAATTAGCAGATTATTAGGAAGAAAATCTAACTGCCCAGGCCACAGAGTCCTTAGAAGAGAATTTCATGTATAAGTGCTTTGACGATAACTTTTCCTTAACCAATAAATATATATTTTAAATGTACATTATTTACATCATCTAAATAAACCGAGTTTGATCATTTATGCTTCTCTTGTCCTTCAGGGAGGTAGAACAGTAAAACAGCTTGAAGCATGCATAGGCCAACAGTGATCATAATTTGAGATGTCCACAAGAGTTGTCAAGAGCCATTACATGCTCAGAGAGCTCAAGGGAAGGACAAATATAATAGAGGAGAGAAGCATTGACTACTCATCACAGGGAGGTGGGCTAGACAGACAGGTGGCTGCAAGCTGCAGCTCCTACCAGCTTCTTTCTATCCAAAACTAGTGACCCAAAACCACCCAGCACGACTGTCACATCACTGATCCCCTGAAAGAGCCTCAGTTTGGGAGCTACATGGAAACCACAGGCAGCACAAACCACAGTTCACCTCTCCACACTCATGGTTTAGAAATCATTTCAGCTCAGCTAATTCAGTGAAGGCAGATCTGCCTCACAAAGAGAGCTTGAAACAGAACAAAGAGGTACCGAGATCTCCAGGAGAAAACTGCCGTATTTGGCAGAGTCTGTTGACAAAAGCTAGTCAAGATTTTTCCAGCGTAACAGGTTGCCAGAAGAAAATGCCAATTTAGCAACACCTAAATGATTTCAAGAATGTACCAATTTAATTTAAAACCTGGATGGGAAAATTACCAAAATGAGACATTTTGATAAGGTCAAAACATTTCATTTTGACATTTATTTTATATTATCATTTAATATATAGTAAAAGTAAAAAAAAGATGAAGCAACTTTTTCAACTTTATCAGAACTGCAGTTTTCTACCTTATCAAAATGTAATGCTTCAGAGCAGTTGAAACAAAGTTTTCTGAAACTTTGTGCCTTGCAGGAAAACCTTAGATTTTGACTTTTGTTCCCCTTTAGAAATGAAGGCACATTTAATGTCTGAATTTTGCACGCAAAGAAAAGTTCCATTTGGAAGACAGTTCTAACATAGTGTTCACCTTTTGATCTTGTAATGTATTATTTCTGAATCATATGAGCTGTTGAACAGCTCCTGACAGCAGATGATGAGGTTGCATTAGACCTAAAGGGTAGAATTCAGTTTTTGATTAAGCGACTTAGATGTATGAGTGACCATCTTAAACTAAATTTCCCCCAAATGTGTGGAATTAAAATGTAAATATTCATAAATAGATAATAGGACTATTAGATTTCATGATACTCAAAAAGAAAAATCCCATGTGATTGCTGGGGTCAGTGAGGAGGAGCTATATGTACCAAAATCATGACGTGGTTTGAAACATAATTAGCAACAAGCAGGCATTTAATCTGGAATTGTCAGAAATTTCTATAGGTGGCAGTTACCTACATCAGGTACCTTCTTTGACAATACTCACCTAATTTTATAATGCACAAGGATTTTAATTCAGTTGAAATACAGCTCTGCAACAATACTAAAGTTTTGAAATATTAATAACATGCACATGATTGCTTTCTTATAATGCTGTTAATATACTCTAAGGTTTCAGACAGGCATGATGCTTCCTTGAAATAATTTTATTATTACATATGAATTTTTATTTTTAAACTTATTAACATTGCAGTAGAAATTCAGGTAAATCAGGTGATGAGAGTCCATAGTTCAGCATAATGTTTGCCAGTCATCATGGTGATGAGCTCCTCGGAAATTCTTGTCCATTATTTTTCTTGTTTTCACAGTGGTGCTCTTCAAAACATGGCTCTTCTGTATTTCTCCTGCATAAACCTTGAAATCTGCACGTGTTCCTCAAGCTTGCATAAGATATAGCAGCTCTTACTCCAAAAGCAGACATTTATTGTCTTCCCTATTGTAAAACACGGGTTGTTAAAGCTGTTATCCTCTGGAGGTATGTAAGGAAAGAAAGAGAAGGTAAGAGATCAGGAGGTTTTTGGGGGGGTTTTTTTGGGTTTTTTGTCTTCTGTCTGAACTGGAAGAGGAATGCTGCTATATATTCTGGGCATCCACAGCACCAAGGATCAAGTAACTCTGTTGAGGGCTGTGGGTACAGCAGATGTAAAGCTCTTTCTCCTCAGAAGTGCAAGTATCCTGTGAAAAATCCCAGCGCCTTTTTCAGCCTGCTGACATTCCCAGGAGACCATGGGAGACTATGTCATGTAAAACAAACCACTGCATGATTCATTTCATCGTTTCACTTCAAGCAGAGGAAAATGTGCATTCTGATTTCTCAGCAAACCATGCCCTTAAGTTCAGGTAGTGACAAAGTAACAGAAACACTTTGTTTTGTTTCTACCAATTTCTTTGTGCTTTGTTTTTTTTTTTTTGCCACCTGAATCTTTCGTGGTTTGTACTGCAGACAGGAGAGCTGGGGTGATACATCATGTCAAATCATACAGAGATGCTCATGATGTCCTGTCACACCTCACTGGGTGCAGCACACTGATAGGAGGAGGTATTCCATGACAAATTCTATGTCTATATCAGTATATATATGCATGAACAGGTAGAATTGGGGGATTCATCTGATGCTTTTGAATCAGCAGCTGTTTGGATAAATACTTTTTCCCCTCCAAGGACAGCAAAATGGATGCTGAAAGGAGAAAAACCAACAACAAAACAATATAAAAAGTGATTCATGCTCATATTCTTAACCATATAGAATGGATATAAGATAGACTGGGAAAAAAAGATAATTTGGTTAAAGTAAATGATTCTCCTCATGAACGTTCAGCTGTGAAGCATCATTTTGTGGTAGATTTATTACAGAGGTATCACTGAAACCAACCACCACATACACGAAGGTGCCCCTGTGCATGGCAGGGGGTTGGAACTAGATGATCTTTAAGGTCCCTTCGAACCCAAACCATTCTATGATTCTTCCTCATTACTTTCAACATTTGTATTTCTCTTCTCTTAAGCTCAGAGAAGTCCCTGACTGGCATAGCTGAAGATTATATTTGCATCATTGATAGATTTGTTTCTAATTTCTTCCCATCTACACACAAAGCTCCCTCACATGACCTTTTTGAAGGAATCACCTGGGCTAACTGGCTAAGCTGGGTTCTTCTGCCTCTTGAGCCAACAATCCACCATGAAGACAGAACACAGGCCTGAGAGCTCCCAGCAGGACTTTTGGGATCTTCAGTGATGAATTGGGAAAGAATGGCAGTTGACATCTCTATTAGTGGACTGTTCAAGTCAGCAGGTACCCATGCTTAAAACTTGCCCTCACACTCTATCATCAGTCTTCTTCATGTGAGATGTCTGTGCAATCTGATTTAAAAAAAAAAAAAAAACAAAAAAAAACAAAAAACAACAAGCTGGTATAAACCACATGTGGGGTCTAGATGTGAATCCAAGTTTTCTGTAGAAGTCAAGATGGATACTGAGGGTGCATCTCAACAAGCTCCAGCAATGAAATATAAATTCTCTGCAAATATCCTCTGTTTGCAATTGAGGCAGAGTATGTCCCCAGAACACCAAAGGAATGAACAAGAATGGGCAGCCCCAAGGAGGGTATTTGAGTATGGTCCTGTAGTAGTATAGACACTCACATAGAGCACAGAGAGGCTAATTTGGCTGGTATAGCCTGAAAACAAGCATCTCATTACCTCTGCAATGAACACATATAGTTAAGAGGATTCAAAGGTCACATTTGCTGTCTTTGTGTTATTGTTTTGAAGGGAGAAAAGAAAGAGAGTTTAGGGCAAGCTGAAATCTTGCTGTTGAAGTCTGATATTATCTCCTGCTAGATAAAGCAAAATAAATGGACATAAACAACGACAGAAAAGAACAACAAAGGCAGGTTCTATCTCTGGGAATAATATTTGCTTCTGAATTTGCTGTGGGAGAAGCAGGCCACGCACACTGAGGTCTGACATGCTCACTGGGTTGTTGGGCTGTACAGGTGCTTCCTTCTAATTTGGTCCCAGGCTAGAAGCACTAGAAAATGTGAATTTTGTTCTAACAAAACAAATACTATATAGCTGAAAGGATACATGAATAGAAATACATAGCTGAAGGACAGCTGTGGAAAAAGGGAAATTTTATGTTACAGGTGATACTCAAGTTTTAGCACATACAAAAAGTAGCACCTAGTTCCCTCCCTCTGTCCTTTTGCAGCCAGGGTGCATTTCATTACCTGCTTGGTGAGTTCAGCAATGATAAAAAAAGTTGAGTCTTCCAGCAGGCTTCAGTCCCAATAACCCACAAATATAATCCTAAGCAGGATACCAGTCTCATCCTATTACTGTCAAATGAATTTCAAATTTAAAAAATTCTGTTAAAAGTTTTCTCCTAGTTGTAGAACCTCTCAGTTCATTATTATCCTCTTGACATTACTGGGAACTTGAATGACTTCTGATGACAGTTTTCTTCCTCTGAATGACTTTTATTTGGAAGGATTTTATAAATAGTTTCTCTCCACACACCCTGCAGCTTAATCTAGGATTTCAAGCCTTTAGGTACCCCACGGATTGATCACCAATGTAAAAGGTTAGCTCAGAAAGGTACATTCAGATGATCCGATGCCAACACAGGGCATCTAATCAGGAGAGTGGCTAAAATAGTAGCAGAGGTCTTGCAGCAACGCAAGGACTGCGGCACTTTGCACTTCTTTCTTCCCCAGTGTCATACTTGAGCTCACTTAGCTCAGATCTGTTTGGATGGGGAGGAGGATGAGCTGAGAAAACCCAGAGCTCAGTTCCAGTGGTTGGGAAATCTTTCTATGCCTCAGCCTTTGCACTTGCTGCTAAGGAAAGGGGAGGAGAAGAAGAGTTTTAACAGTCAGTAAAGGTCAAATGCACAACACACACTTGGAGCAGGGAGGGCTCTTTCTCTACAGGAAAAGCAGAAGGATTTTGCTGTTAGATCAGGGAGATCTCTCACTATGTAAGGGAGAATCTGAGTCTTCTCCAGACTTGTCTTGCAAACTGAGAAGCTTTTACTGCTGTGAATTTGCATGGGATCATTTGTGCGAAGGAGTTACACGTCAGTACAGGTTGTAAACATTATTTGCTTCCTGCCCTTGAAAGCCACTGCCTATTAAGGCTGCTGCACCTGAAAAACTGATTTAGCCACTCAGCTGGACTGGCTGGTGACTTACATGTTTCGTTTCTGACAGCACTATTGCCAAGTAGATTGGTACTAAAATAAGGGTTAAATATAGCAGGATTGATCTCTGATCCAACAGGAAAAAGAAAGGTACAGGAAACCAAAGCTCACGTATTCTAAAAACAGTAAGAAAATGGGCAGAAGATTAAATCTATATACTACCTGTAATAGCACTTTGGAAATGAGAGACATGAATGTAAGTATAGAAATACATAGCATGTCAGTTGAAAGTAGATGTTTTTCATGAATACATAGTTAAGCACTACATTTTGTCAGACCAAAACCAACTTCTTATAATGCATTAAAATGGATTTTTGTGCATAGGTGTTTACAAGCATAGTTTAAGAAGTGCCTCTAGTGTTTTGTACAGTGAGAAGTGAGATGAACTGTGCCAGTTAGTATTCACAAGGAAAAAGGAGAGGTTAGAATGAAGCTGAATTGGCAACCCTGATTTTTATTTTAGCTATCTGTACAAACGCACGAGTCCTACTAAAACAATAAGGAAGCTAAGCTGAATTTGAGACTAGCATATGGTTCATTGTTTGCCCATCCAAATGAAGTTGGAATGCAGCTTCAACTTGTCAGATTATGTTATAGAGGACATCCAAGATTCTATTATATTCTTATTAGCTGTCCAGAACTTAATGAGCTCAATAGAGATAGGTTGCTTAATAAGACCCCTCAAAGTGTATTTTTTCTGTCAGGAGATGGGGAAGTAATTTGACCGATCTTGCTGTCCAGGAGTTCAATTTTTTAATCACTTAAATGTATGAAAAAACCCTTTCCCTAGAACATCTACAGGAGTCAGATTTTTCTGTGATATCATTTATATACTTTCAGTAATTACACTCCATTTACTGGGTCATGGGAACTGACATTTAACTTTGAAGTGAAATGAATAACAATGAATTCACCTCTAATAGTTTCCCCAGTAGTCTGACCTTGCAAAATTACTTTGCGATTTATTTTTTGTTGTATGAATTTACCTTTTGTCTTACTAAACACCTATGTTGGGCAGAATACAAAACAAAAATCAGATAGAAATAATAAAAGTGTTAACTCTATTCTACACAGATCACTGATATGACCTTTGTAAACCACTCATGCTCTGGTCAGGAGTGTTTCAGTTTATCAGCCTGGGAAACAAAAGATTATGAACCTCACTTCACTCTGTGAGCCCTTCCTGAATCTTGGCAGACCATCCCAATTTGCAGTTGTGGACAAATCCATACGGATTATGTTTCAGAGACAGAAAGTTGCATCCAAAGTTGTGTGCATATTCCTTCTCTCATGACAGGAAACAGAGAGACTTGCCTGATATCAAAGGCTCTCTCCTTACTTAGAAAGAGTAAAAAACAAAGTAAAACAAACAATCAAACAAAAAAACCCACCAACCAACCACCAAAATATTATTCTGAATCCCTTTACCATAACACTCCTTGCAATAATAAACTACTGTGTGTCTTGCTACAGTAACATTTTTTCTATTGCCATTATAAAGCAAAAAAAGTCAGATAAACCCTTGTCCTTGAAACACGCAATTTAGAAACAATTCATTATTGCACCAATTCTTATATAGTTTTCCTTTGTTTTATGATGACAGAGAAATTCAACAATTGTGTGTAGACAGAGATTAAATTTAGCCTTAAGTGAAATTTAACCTTAAGTGAAACTGAAATTTTCCTGGGATTTTGATTTAACACAGTGATGTTAATGATATTTAAATCTCCCAAATGGCAGTGATATCATAAAGCCAGTTCATTTTTTGAAATTCAGACATTTCGTGCCAAGCTATTTTGGACAGATATTGCTAACATCCTAGACAGACCTCTTCTTTTAGACATCTTCTGGACTCCGAACCTGAAATTATGAAAACCAAGCACAACTCACACACAAGATTCTGGTTAACACTTGAATCATCTTTGATCCGTTTGTTTCAGAACACCTGGTAGCTGAATACATCACCAGAGAAAGAGACTCCTCCAACTTTACAGTAATTTGGAAGTGACTGTCACAGGCGGAATGTCACAGTACCTTCGGGGGACACCCCTGCATTAAAGTTCACTTGAGATTGCAACCAAAGCCCACAACATTTTCCAGGTAAGGTGGTGAATTTCTGCTTTCCACAAATGCTACATCATTTTTAGTCTCATCCTAAAAGTCTTTTTTTCTTTTTAAACTCCAAAGTGAATCCTCTTTGCTTTTTTTAAGCACTTCATGATGAGACACTGCTTGACTCTTGACATTGATATAAGTAAAAAAAATTATTGTGCATAGAAGACAAGACTAACCCAACAGCTATTCTTTCTAATCTATGCTAGAAAGTTTAAAACTGTCTACCAATGAAGCAGGTCAAGATTTGAAAGCTATTATGCTTTTCAGACTCTTGATATTGTGACCTTTGTATTTTTCCTATGGCCCAGCAAAGACCACAATTGCTGCACTGTACAGAATACAAAATCAGGCCCCCCAAAATCCTTCCCAGTGGCAGTGCTTAGGGCTAACCAGTGCATCTTTGGAAAAAGGCATAACATTTCACTATGCACTTATGATAATTATCCACTGGAACAAAATCCTTATGTGTCATCTAAGAGGCCCTAAGGATAAAAGTGTTAAGGTGTCCAACAGATGACTGTCAAAACTCAGGGTTCAATTGCTTCTTGTCAGAGTCTAATTTTATCCTACATTATCTGTTATAATATCTAATCAAGCACTAATGGCACAGAAAGTGCTCCCCTCACACACTTAAAGAGCTTTGTGTCCTCTTTAGCCTCTCACAGGAGAGCTTTCAGCCATATTTCATATGCATTTGCTATTTCCCCAAACCATTTGTCTTTTATCAGAATAAATCTTTTGATTTTTGACCATGGAGATGAAAGATAGAACATTTTACCAAGTTACCTTTACTTTTTGTTGGATTTTCAGTTTTCCTTTTTCTTCACTGAAATAGATATTACAGAGTAGCAGGAGAAATAGTTTTATTGGAGATTTTAGAGCTAAAATATTTGTGCCTGGCAACACAACAATAGTGGGATTAATCCTCAAGTGGGATTAATGCTTCTTCTGCTATGTACTTTACAGACATAGTAAGAGACAGTTCTTGCACCACAGAGTTTTCAAAAAAAAAAAAACAAAAAAAAAAAACCAAAAAAAACAACCCAACAAAAATATCAAGTCAAAGAATGGAAATGAAACCAAGTTGCTCTAATTTTAACAATAGGAAGCTTTGTGGAACAGAAATCAAAGAACCACTGAGATTTTTGTAAAGATAAGACCTTCAGTAATGAATAATACAGGTTTGGATAGAAAAATATTAAATTTAATTGTAAGAGTAGTAATGTGGAACCTTATAATCATGGTAGTAAGAAAAATAAGAGTGATTTTTATAAGGTTGAAGTAATAGCTTGTAATGATAATTTTGACTATTACTCATTTAAATAATTATTTGGATGTGTTTGGTGCTTAGAAGAGTAATGAGGACAATTTGACTCCTCCTTTATTTTGTAATATATTCTGTTTCAAATATGTGAGATATAAACCATGAAGGGGGATTCAAGCCCGATTTGGATAGAAATTCATAAAATAATAAATGTCAGAGATAAAAAATGAAGGAGGCAATGAAACTAAATTGAATAAAAAAAAATGTAAAATAAGGGAAAAAAGAACAACTTTTTGAATCCAGTTCCTTCCTTTTTTAAATTAAAAAGGTGCCCAGAGTGTATAAAAATATTGTGTAGAAAGTTATTTAGAAAATACAGTTTGTTTAGTATGGAAAAGAATATTAAGGACTTGATGGTTCTTCAATTAAAAAATAAATTGAATTTTTAAAACCAGAAAAGTTACTGATAGTTTTCCAAGCTTCAAAGAAAGGAAAAAATGTACAAATATGGCCAAGCATTAGGTCGGAATGCAAGAAAATTATACACACTCTGTTTTAAGAGATTTTTTTTTTCAACATCTGAGTGGTAAGGGTACTACTTTTTTAAACATCTGAGGGGTAAGGGTACTATTGACACTGTCAAAAAAAAGTTATTTCCTGGAATTCTTCACAGTTCTCTTATTCTCTGATTACATTTCTTTGCCAGAGCAAGGAACTTACAGGGGAAAGGAAAAACTGAGAGCAGTGGTAACAGGAAGGCTAATAGAGAGTAAACACTGCTCAGGTATCCCAGGATAAATGTTTAGTTCTACAGATGAAATGAAGTTTCCATGCAGGAATCTTTCCTGTCTTCTTTTTCTATAGTAATTTCCCAAGTGACTATGAAAAATTAATGGCACAGGTCTTGCTGGAGGTTGCAGTTTACTCTTACCAGTCTCAAGTGCACGCACACAATGATGCGTCCAGAGTTACAACTATTTCACCAGCATTTGTGTCTCCTTTCTGCAACACTGACAAATGCAGATGTGGGGCTGTATTGGGTTTGCGTGGCAAGGTTTTGGTAGTGGGGAAACTACAGGGGTGACTTCTCTGAGTAGGTGCCAGAAGCTTCCCCCACACCTGACAGAGCCAAGGCCAGCCAGCTCCAAGGTGAACCTGCTGCTGGCCAAGATCAGATTCATCAGTGACCATCAGGGGGTAGCACCTCTGGGATAATGAGTTTAGGAAGGAGGCAAAAGCTGCAGAGGAGCAACTGCAGCCTGAGAGAACAGTGAGAATATGTGGAACAGCCCTTCAGAAACCAAGTGCAGAAGGGGGAGCAGGTGCTCCAGGCACCAGAGCANAACTACAGGGGTGACTTCTCTGAGTAGGTGCCAGAAGCTTCCCCCACACCTGACAGAGCCAAGGCCAGCCAGCTCCAAGGTGAACCTGCTGCTGGCCAAGATCAGATTCATCAGTGACCATCAGGTGGTAGCACCTCTGGGATAATGAGTTTAGGAAGGAGGCAAAAGCTGCAGAGGAGCAACTGCAGCCTGAGAGAACAGTGAGAATATGTGGAACAGCCCTTCAGAAACCAAGTGCAGAAGGGGGAGCAGGTGCTCCAGGCACCAGAGCAGAGATTCCCTTGCACTCCAGGGAGGTTAGCAGTGGAGCAGACTTTCATTGCTCAACCCTGGTCAGAAACTCAGCCCCACAGAGCCTTACTATACTGGTTTGAAAACAAACCAGTGGGAGATCACAGGTCAGAATTATAATTTAATAGGAAAATTAAAATAAATGCAATAGTACAACAACACTGACAGAGTCAGGATACAACCTGACACCCTGTTAGTCAGGGTGGTGGTAGCAGTCCAGATGAAGTGGTCCAGTTGAAGCAGTGATCCTGTAGAGCCTGTCTTCACCTAAAGGTCCAGTCATAGCTCTTGTCCCCTGGGAATCCAGCAGATAAGAGCTGCTTAAGTTGCTCCAAACCCCAGATTATATCCAGCTGGGAGTGCTTGGCTCCTCCCCCCAGGCGGAGCATCTCACAATGGGCTGATGTAACTCCATGAGTCATGCAGTGGGTCCTTGATTGCGAATTAACAGAGATAGCTCCCAGAGGGAGTTATCAGGGATGAGTCATGGCAGGAGATAATGAACACTGCCCCACCTGCTTTAACAGCTTGTGAAGATGATAATAGAATACATACTCTGTTGGTTGCATCTTACATTGTAACCTAGGACACTTGCTCCTGGTGGGATGGGGCAAAGGATCATAAAAGTGAGAACTCGTGCATTGAGACAAAGACAGTTTAATTGGTAAAGAAAAAGTCATGTGTACAAGCAAAATAAAACAAGGAATTCATTCACCCTTTCTATGGTCAGGCAAGTGTTCAGCCATTCCCAGGAAAGGTGGGCTCTATCACATGCAGTGGTGATTTGGGAAGGCAAACACTGCATCTCCACATGTCCTCTCCTTTCTCCTCAGAGGGAGGAGGCAGAGAAGCTGGGACTGAAGTTGAAGAAAGGGGGTTGTTTTTATTTCTTATTATCCTACTTTGAGTGAAAAAAATTACTTACCATGAGTTTACACTGTTTTGCCCATGACAATAATTGGCAAATAATCTTGTCATTATCTTGACCCACAGGTCTTTCATTGTATTCTTCTCCTCCTATCCAGAGACAAGTGTCTGGGTGGCCACTTGGTGTCCAGCCAAGGTCAATCCACCACACATTCACTGAAGTCCCCTCAAGTAATAAAGAATTCTCCTTCCAGCAGAGATGTTAGAGCTGAGCTCTTAAACTGACCAACCCTTTGCAGAGCTCAGAACAGGTGTCTTCAACAGACCTTGTACCACTGATTAGTTAACATGAGTCATAGCTGCAGGGAATAAAATTTAGTGTTTCTGGAGAAGATCATATAGATGCAGGAGTTTTCAAATTAAAATCTGCCAGTTTTGAAGCCTGCAAGTATATTTCACCAAGCTTTTAAAAATTAAATTCAATGTTAGACCAATGGTAACGAAATGCTTCTATTATTTCTACAAAGTTGTCTCAGCTTGAAAACTTGAGACAGTTTGGGGTTGTGTAGTGATCTGTTTTGAAATTCTGAAAAGGTGGGGCTGCATTCATTCCCAAACGGGTTGTCAGAAAGCCTTCAAACAAGGATTTATGTTGTGCTGAGGCAACAGTAATCTTAGCCTTACTTTATTTTTGACTAACGTGGCTCCCAAAGAGACCTCAAGGTCCAGAAAAGACATGAAAATAATTGGTGGGTTGTAAGGAAAAACCATATTCCACCACACTGCACCTCCAGAGGAAGAGTGTTGTCTTCAAAGTTTAGTAGCAAGCTGAAGTTTTGTTTCATCTAAATTGAGGAGGGAAAGACCAGTTAGCATAAAAGAATGTATATCTTATAATTGTATGGCCAGTCTGAAAGGCCTCTTTTCTGGGTCTGTTGATTCCCATATCTATATGCTGTTGAGGAGATAGTTAGAATTTTGATTACAGAATAAAGCACCTCCAGAAAGTGCTATATGCAAATACCGGAGAGCATGGGTCAAAGTTTTATGCTTCCTGGGACTGCCTAGCATATTAACAGGTCTAGGGAAAAATGACTGTGGTTAAAAATTAATAGCACACTGACAAGTATGATTTAAACCTATCCAAATCTAAATCAGTCAGCCCTAGTAAAATCTTCAAATCCTTAAGAGGTAACCCATAGCCAGTGGTGTCAAAAAGTGCTATGAGAATTGGGAAATTAATCTGCATTTCTCTCACATAGCAGTTTTGTCCTTGTGTGAAAAGTAAGTGAGGGATTTTGTTGCCCTTGTGTCTTTTATTTAACCTCCATTAGCACTGCATGTAGTAAAATGCTACTGTGTTAAATAAACATTACTTCTTTGAAAAACAAATTAGATTGCAAATAACATGTTAAGAGCTGACTGAATTCTTCCTACCCATTTAGTCGAGATACATCTCCTTTTCCTTCTGTCAAGCAGTTGTTGCTTGGAACTTCCTTATGTTCATCAGAAAGTTGGATAAATCATTTTCGGATACTGGACTAACTGGAAATTGATTGCTTCCTCTAACTGGCATTTATGGTGTAGCTGGGTCATCGTAATACCATGGCACTGCTTCTGTTTACTAAGCAGGTGACAGAAACTTCCATAATTGGAAAGATGCAAGGGAGTTATACTTATTTACAGAGAAAATGTTTGGAAGTCTTGAAAATGTTTCCCCTCTTCAGCTGTCCATATGTTAATCAATCATCTGACCTTATGCAACACAGCAAACCAATCTTGATTCAATTATTAATGAAAGTCCTTTCTGAAAATTCTCCGCCACCTCTGTATAAGAAAAACATTGATGGGACTGTGCAATACAAAGATTGCAGTGATAAATCAGGCTGTGGAATGAATGGCAACAGCCATATCTGGCTCTAGATCCAAAATGTCATCTATTTTGTTATTTTCTTTATGGTAGCACACTGTATGTGTTAAGTGCTTTGCTTTCAGGAAGGACAGACGAAGATCCTATTTAAAGGAGTTCAAGTTGAGGACAGACTAGTAATAAAAAGATTAAGGAGAAAAGAGGCAATACTAGATGATTCATACAAATATCAGTTGGGGACTTTGCTGGAAAAGTGTTGGGCTTTTTTTTTTTTTAACAAAAGTTTAAATGTAGAGTGGAGAGAGATGTTAACTGGTAACTTCAAACCACTTCAGTTGCATTAGAAGTTTATTTCACTGGCTGATTAATTGTACTTTTAACCTGCAATCACAGCCTATTCCCAATTATAGCATTGCTATTCAATAATTGCAAACTGGGAATCACTGGCTTCTGTCTGAGCCTCAGAGGTGTATTTTAATTCTACTCTGGTTTGGACATGTCTTCCAGCTGCTTCCACACCAACATTGGAGATCTGCTTCAGAGTGGATAAATGGTTTTGAGGCATTTCAACTTTCTCTATTTCTCTGCTTTGGTTTGGCTTGAAAAATGATTTTGGTACATAGGAAGCAGACTTCTGCCAGAAGACAATAAATGAGAAATTTCTCTCCACATGGTTGAATTAAGTTTGCTGTCCCCTAATGGAGAACAGAAGGAAAGAAATAATGTCCAGTCATTGGGATAGCTTTGAAATATCCAGAGGATATTCTTGGATCAGGGGACCAGAGTAAATTTATCTGAAGTACACCCTTGAATCACTCCAGATTACTTCCTAACGTAAGCATATCCTTTCTGTGTCCGATATGGCTTCAGGTGGCTTCATTGCTCTTGTTTTCCTAATTCATAAATTAAATTAATAGTGCTTAATAAAGACGGAAAGATAGAAAAGATATTAAATTTACTGATATAAAGTGCTTTGAGAACTTTGGAAATTAGTCTTGTAAAATGGCAAATCATTACCACATGAAATAAATTCCTTATTCTCTTGAAATCCAATGAGGTAAACAATATAACTATTTTAACCTTAAGTATTCAGAGGCACTTAGCATTGCTTAATAAAGCAAGCAATAAGAAGGAAAGAAGGAGTGCAAGTAAGCTACTGCAATGCCTACGGCAACTCCAGGGTTAGGCAAAGAACTAGTGTGCAAAGAAATCTCATTATAAAGAGAAACAATATTTGCATTTTTACCGTTTCTTTTGTTGAGTGTTATATTTAAAAAGAAGTTAATCTATCAGTATTAGATATCTAATTTAAAAATTTAATTTAAATTGGTTTCTCTTTCCTTTTCAGTTCACCCAATTTTTATTGGATTTTATAATAGCATAATCGTATATGAAAAAGAAGAGCAAAACTGGGTAATGATATGCACAATGATTTTTAAAATACAGTAACAATCGCAAGGATGAGCTGAAAAGTGCTCATACACTATTATAGTGTCAAGGCATAGTCCACACGTTAGGAACTGTCAGAGGATTAATACTAAGGAACAAAAGATACCTCTTTAATATTCTAGATAATAAAGACAGACAGATGGATATTGGGTATGGGTAGATACATAAATATATACGTGTGGTTACCAAAGAAATTGCAGTGGAGGTTGGCTTCTTTCTCCCTTTCCCAGAACATGCTGTGGGCACAGCATCAGTGTGTGCTACAGATCTTCCCCTCCAGCCACCTCTTATACACACAAGAGGCACTGAACCAGCAACCTTCAGGTTCCAGAACAAAAGGAACTGCTTTAGCTTGACCTGAAGAACCAATACATATGCTGCTGTCAAAGAAAAGGTGTTGCCTAAGTGTCACATTTATCATTTACCTGATCCAGGTGATCTCATCAGCGCTTGGAGGCCCCAGATAAGACTCTATTTGGCATTTCTATTTTTATAGCTAATAAAAATTCTTATATTTTTCCACAAACCGGAAATAAACCACTGCTTAGTTGTACATCCAGAGAGGAGACTGAAAAAGAATCATCTAAACCATTAATCCAGTGGAAACCTGAAGATGAGGACTGGATTTTAGCCAGAGCCTTGCATTTGTCACTTTTATAGTGTAATCTGGCTTTCGGTACAGGATAATTATTTTCACTAGACATCAATCTCTACCACATCCAGAAAGACACTGAATTTTAATGGCTGAAAATGAAGGGGTTTTTTTCAATTCTTTTACAGTTTGGCCCAAAAATATGCTCTAAAATATGTAAGCCATGATAATTCTTTGTAGTCAGACAGCCAATTATATTTGTCATCTGAGGCTTAAAACAAAGCAAAAATTTAAATAGCACATTGATTCCTAAAGGTATTCATTTTAGAATTTTTTATCATGTAATGTCAAAAGCAAGAATTTAAAAATTATCGAAACCTAATTTCAAAACCATGAATTTCACTTTGCTGTTAAACTATAATAAGAATGGATTTACTGTAGGTCCCTTTCCCCCCCAAATTGTGTATTTTTTCCAGGAAGTATATTGCCTTGCAAGAGAATAAAAATAGCATCTTTCAGCAAGTTAGTACTTACTGAAGGCTACTTAAAAGAGTAGATTCTTCTAGATTGGCACAAAAGCTTAGAGTTAAAGATTAAAAGTTTCTTCCTTACTGAGTGATTTCCCCAGCAGTTTTAGTAGCAAAAGCATCCCTTTCATTCTGTTAAGGGTATGTTTAGTTGATCCATATAACCTACTCACAATATCCCAACGGAGAACACTAATTATATAGCAATGTGAATATGTTGTTTCAACAAATAGGAACAGAATAAGGCTTCTACCACCCACATAAATCTCTAAATAGAGTTCAGCATGTTCTCCCTTTCCCTGTGATCAGATAATATTTAAGTATCTTAGTTGCTCAAGGTCTTTCCAAGTTTTTATTGTCATTTTCATATTATTGAAAATATTTTATCATTCATTTAATTCTCAGTTTCCATGATGCGGAGACATTTTGCACTAAAGACTGCATGACCAACTTCATAGCTAATTCGCCTGGGGATCCTGTGGCTTAAAGTTCACTTTTATTCTAATTCAGCAATAAGACTGAGACTAGGAATAATTTAGAGAAGAAACATTAGAGGCACATTAATCAGATAAATGTATGCACATATGTGTCTGTGCTTCTGTGCATTCAAACTCAATTCAGTTTTGGCCTCTTTCAACACTGAAAGTATTACACTAAAACTATTTAATGTCTTATTAGGTAAAATTTTAACATTTCCTGCATGAAGTCCCTTCAGAGCAGAGTTCTCCTGCTTTGCTAGACTCCTTATTAGAAGTGTAGCTAAATTTTTCCAATCTTTTCTTAGGTTTGCTGAAGTTATGAACCAGCTGCTTTCAGATCAATGTTTTCCCTCTGTGATCTTTGGCAGGTATGATTGTTTCCACAGAGGTGCTGTCGTCTTCTAACCCCCTTTACTTTCAACCCCTGATACTTCAGTCTGGGAAAAAAAAGCTGTTGTCACTGTTGGCATTGTTTCCCAGGACTGAGAAATGAGAAAAGGGGGCGTGGTGAGAACTAGTCACCATTTGGAGCTGAGAGGAGGGATATGTTATGTATAGATGGGAGTGCCTCATGTGGGTACAGGGAACGTGTTATTGACAGGCCTAGAGGAGGGCTGTTGGTGAATGTTCATGTTGGTGAATTCACTAAAATTTGAGAAGAGGGAAATTTCACAGCGAATGGGTAGATGTGAATACCTTCCTGCTTTTGGGATAATTAGAAAAATTTTAATTCACCTAATCAAGCTCCTACACACAGGGTCATCAGAGAGAGTTCATAATGAGGGGAAGATGAAACTTCATAGTTTCCCAAACCCAAAGTCTACCCCCTAAGGAAAAGCAAACTGGAAAAACTAGTTATTTTGGAGCTTTTGGAGTTGGCAGTGCAGTGAGAGAGTACAAGGACCATTAGTAAGCACATCAAGGCAAGAACTGCATTAATGGCAATTATGCTCAAGACATCTGGTTCTGTTAACCAGCCAACTTTTCTAACTTCCTGAAAAAAAAAAAAAAAAAAGAAAGAAAAAGAACTTGGTGACTCCAGAACTGACCCTTATTCATTCTTTTCCCAGAGTTTTACTTCCCAAGATTGTCCACTTTTCATAAGTTTCTTTAAGGACACCAGTTTATCTTTTGTTCTGTCAAAAGCTGCACCCCATCAAGGCAGTTTCCTTCTGTGTGCTGCCCTTGGTCTCAACACGCTGAGGAACTCCTTATTTTCAGAACAAGATGAGAAAGAGAGGAGAGATGAGTAAAAGCAGCATGGAGGGACAAGACAAAAGGAAAGAGTAAAGGAGATTATAATCATCATTAAGTGCCTCTATATAGACATGCTTGCCCTGATGTTACAGACCACCTTTTACTGTCACACTCTCAAAGAACACATCACATTGAAAAGAAAGCAGAAATTACTGGCATATCACCTCCCAAAGAACACAACAAAGTCACACAACAATTTGAAACATATTTATAACTCTTTTCAAAGGAAATATCTGATTACATAGAAAAGACTATTCTTATGGCCCACTTCACCTCAGAATACACAGAGGGCTGTGGAGATGTTGACATGTTGGGATATTAGGAGCTGTATTCATTTAATTCACATCTCTAATATAGAGAAACAGAAAAACAAATCCAAATTATAACTACTTTCTCTCCTCTGCTCATTCCATTACAAGGCTCATAAGTTGCCTAAGCATTCACTTTGCAGCCAGGTGTGACCTAAGATCTTCAATACATTTCTAATGATCTTTTTGCTTAGCTTGAATATTAAAGAATGATGCACTGAAATTTTCCTTATAATGTGCAATGAAGACATTTTCAAGGATAAAAGTTTTTCTGATTCTTTATACTAAGGCTTCGTTCTGTGAGTTCCTGTTGCCGTGTCACCTTAAGTAGCACACTCAAAAATTATATTAGCTTGCTTAATGGCCTTTGTTCTTAAAGAGGTCTCTTAAGTTATCCAAAGGCATTTTAGCAAGAATATGGCTATTATGCATCATAAAAATTGAACTGTAAAGGTGTTTCAACTGCATTCTTTATTTTGTTTAATTTGAACTGTCTTCTTCTGATGATTATTATATTTATTTCTAATTACAAAATAAAATTAATATTAAAAACCCACTGGAAATCAAATATATATTTAAATTAAATATATTCTGCATAAAGATTCATGTAGATGATATTTTGAACTTTTCTTACATACCAGGAAATATTCAGTGTCATACAATAGAAAAATTAATCTCATTAGGATTCAGGTAATTTGGTTCAAATTTCTGACATTGCAGTCGATCTACTGGATAAGGTTACAAGAGTAACAGGACTCCAAGTATTTGCAAGTTTTCCACTCTTTTCAAAATACTAAACAAAAATGAGTCTATACAAAAGACTTTGCCTGTTTTTCTAATCTCTTTTCTTCATGAACTTGAACATATTTTCTTGTGTTATTTAGAAGATAAGTAATATGATATAAAAAAACATGTAGAAGTCTGTATGTAACTATATATATCTGTATATTTATAAAAATTCACGTTGGAAACTCTTTTGCTTGCAACTACACAGTCAAATGTATATTAAACGAATTGCAATTCTATTCCAGTTTTGTTGGTGGTGTTAGGTCCAACATTCCTGGCTTTCTCTTTTCTTCTTGTTGAGTTAGTTAAAGAGTTTCTTCATTCCATTTAATAAAACATCCAGGGTTACACTTTCCTGGATCTTCCTACTCTGTCATGCCAAAATAGCAGGACCCATCAGTCCTCTGATATTTTTTTGTGATTTACAAATTGCAAAAAAGTCCGTGTAAATTGTCTGAGGTATACACTTGAAATGTTCTTCGATGTATAACCTAAGTGCCTGAATCTGACTGAAAGCTCTTATTTTTTCTCTTTTCTTTCTCTACATGAAGATAATGCTCTGGGTTCATAGTGTCTGTCTAAAGTTTGGTTTGCCTAACACGGCCTTACTGTTTGTTTACTTTTCTGAGACAGTTCCATGACAGAAGGAGATGGTGATGAAATTTCAGACCTCTGGGCAGTTAGTTTTGGAAGCCCACGGAATTCTGTTAGATCTTATAAGGCTTGGAAGAAAAACAAATATAATGTCCTTGTTTAAAAAGGAGATAAAGAAGAACTGTAGAAATGGAGACCAGTCAATCAGCTTCATTAATTTCCTAGAAAAATGCTGCACAAGGATAATCAGACAATTTGTAGGTACTTGGATAATAACCAAGTGGTGAATAACAGCCAGTGTAATTTTTACCAAAACAATCCAGTTTTTTAATAGCAGGGTAACAGACTTTATGGGAAGAGGAGAGGCAGTCATGCTATTGTTTTCATATGATCCTATTACCATATATCTTCATTTTTTGGACAAGTCTTGGTTTGTTTCCTCTCATGCAGCATTCTTAAAAGTTTGAAATGGAAACATCATTTGCATAGTATTAGTGCAGCATAAGTGCAAAGATGTTTGAAAGCTGAATATAAAGAACAGTTTTCAATAGTTCATATGCAGAACATTAGGCTGTACCAAAATAGTCCCTGCCGAGATACATCTTGTGTGACACTCATCAGTATTTTTATGAATAAACATTAGAATAAAAAGTAGATGTATTAAATCTGTCAGTAACTGAGGTCAAAGGGATTGTCACTATATTGGGATATGCAAATAAAGCCCAAAATTATCTTAATACAGGAGAGGGAGATAACTCTCAGAAAAAAATGCACCATTTGGCAGGAACAAGTGCAAGATGCTATTCTCAAACGAGAACTATCTAGCATATGAACAGGGGATGGGAGAGACCTGACCAAGATAACGCTACAAAAATGGATTTGAGGACTCTTGGGGATAAAAAACTGAATTTTATTTAAAATTAAGAAAGAAATAAGATTTCATCCTGGGGATATAAAAACATAAGTAATATCTCCAGAACTCCTACATAAATCTTTCCACTTTTCTTGGCAGAGGCAAGAATTTCATCAGGTTCTCTGAGTGGCACCATGTTTCTGTGGCTTTAGTTAGCAGGGTCCATTAGAAGTCTTAAGAGTAATTTTTCTGGTCAAATCAGCCATTTACACTCTTCCTCAATTTTGTTGTAAAAGCTTTCATGACCTTATTTCAGTTACCACAGTTTTTTATGTACTACTATTATTTTTCTTGTGGCAAGATGATTCTTTGGAAGGTTTTTTGTTTGGTTGGTTGGTTTGGGGGAGCAGGGGGAGTGTAGTGGGGTTTTTTGAACTTTTTTGTTTGTTTGGTTGGTTGGTTGGTTGGTTGGTTGGTTTGTTTTCTTTCTTGTGTGTGGGAGGTTTTTTTGTATGAGTGGGTTTGTTGATTGGTTGGTTGTTTTTTGGTGGGGTGTTTTTGCCCTATTTTTTTCTGCAATGATCTAGCACTACTTTTAGCCATAGTTTTTGTCTCACAGTCAGAACTCACATGATCTTGCTTCTTAGTGTCTTGTTCTCTCTTTTGTTCTCTTGATGTTAATAAGTAAGGGGGAGAAATGTGTGTTATCAAAAAAGGGTTTCCTCTTATAAGCAGAAGTTCGTGCATTGATTTGTCTCAAAAAAGACTAATTAAAACTTACAAACTGCTTTAGCTGTGAAGTCTAAATTCATGTCTTGAGGAAAATCTGCTTGCATATCCACAAGATTATTTTTCCATGATATACAAATACCAGTGTATCAGTCTTTTGAATCTGAGGAAATCAAGGTAACTTGATGGCTTTTTACCATTGCAGTCAAAGATATATAAGAATATTTATTTTGTGTTCCCGGGCCATATAATGAGGCACATTCTTCTATCACCTCTTAAGTCTTTGGATCTTTTAAAGGCAGAACAGATGGAGTAATTTACTCTCTGAGGAGCCATGTAATGTTTTTAAGACCAGCTTTAAGTTTTTCCAGATAGATATACATTTTTTATTTTTTTTTTCCCAACCTCTTTGTACTTGTACAATCACTTGACTATGTCTCTTAAGAGAGACTATTATTAAACCCTTCTCTGGGTTAGATCAAATTCAAGCCCACCATTTATAATGTGTAAATAACTTTCATAACAGATTTCTTTCCTTTCTGAAATAATTTGTTATTGATGTCAAGAAGATATGACACTTGATATATCTTTTCACTCATCAGAATAAATTATTTGATTGAAAACTTTCAAACCCCACTTCTCTAACGTGGAGCTATTCTATAGTCCAGACATAACGAGGTGAACAATCTTTTGCTAAAAAATTCATAGATGCTGATACTTTTGCAATGGTGAAAACAGTGGGAATATAAATAGAAAATGCTATGGTGTGTGTGGCCATGTTTGTTTTTAATTACAAAGTAGTGCCAAGGTTTGCTTTCTGGCCTTAAAGCCAAGTGGCAAAATTACAGCACATTCATTTTACTAATCTCTCTTAGCCTCTGAAATAGGGTGGCCACATGCAAAGTGCCTAATGAGAATGATTCCTGGCCCAGGCTGCCTTCTCAAATACACCTGCTATTTGAAAGTGCTGGTTGGCCTGAGTTAGAATAAGTTCAGTATTCATCCTCTATAGATGACCGAGTTCCAGTGCAAGGGCCTGTCCTCTCACACTAATTTGCTCTTCTGAGAAACTGAGATGGATGGAAATTTGGTTAGCTGGCTGGATACGGAACTAGAAAAAATTTGCCTTTGACAGTGAAAAAGATACTTTAATTTTGTTAAATTGTTTAGTTAATAAATTCATCTGGCATGTTGATTTCCTGGTTTGGAATGTGTTTATCTTGAAATGACATGTGCAAGCTAGGCTGTTTTCACACGCCAGATTTTGTTAAGATACTATAAGATCCCTTAAATAGAATTAGCTATCCCAACATTTTGTGGATGGTATGACCATAGATTTAAATGAATATGTAAATTGCAGATTGTGAATTGAATTATAGAAAGACATTTTGAACATTCATTCCTTGTCACTTTGCCCAAGATATATCTTTAGCATCTGCTGCTCATTTGCTCTGCCAGGCCAAGGACTTTGTGGATATGAAAAGAGTAATATAGTTCTACCTTTGTATTACTGTCATTGTGGATTTCTACTGTTAAGATTCCTAAATGTTGGTAAGAACTTTAATATGGTAATCACAATTAACTAAACAAATTAAAAGGTGGTACTCAGCCTGAACATAATCCTTCCGTAGTTTGAGAAATTCAGTACAGTTGCGTTCTATCCCTCTTTCCAAAACACACTGGATTCACAAATGTTACCCTAGATTTTGTACTGCTGTTATATGCTGACACTGGACTGCAGACCTAAGAATTTTCTCAAATATAGATTCAAAAGTTACTTTTAAAGTTATCTTGTTTTACCTTCAATGATATTTTGACACAGCTAATATGCTTTAAAGGGCAAAACACCAAAAAAATCTTTTTATTGATATTTAATTGAAGCATTCCTCCAGGAACTTCTGTTGCTGAGAGGCAAGCCAGGTTTTGCATTCTGTTTCTGTAACAAATTCTATAGCTATATAGTTAAACTAGTATTTTCCATGCTTTCTAAACTGTCTTTTTTTTCCTCAAGCTTGAAGTTTCTGCTTCTAATCCCAAAAAAAAATGAAGAGGCAGAGGGCTTTTTTCTCTTTTTTCTCTTTCCTCTTTTCTCTTTTTTTTCTCTTTTCTCTTTTCTCTTTTCTCTTTTCTCTTTTCTCTTTTCTCTTTTCTCTTTTCTCTTTTCTCTTTTCTCTCTCTTTTTTCTCTTTTTTCTCTTTTCTCTTTTCTCTTTTCCTTCTCCTTCTCCTTTCTCTTATATGGAATTAATCTCATAGTCCTTTTGAGGGGTATCTCTCTTCCTGACTGCTGAAATTTATTGTGACATTCAGTAAGAATGATAACAAAAATTGTGCCATTGTTCCTTGCTGTCCTCTCTACAGTAAGCTTATTTGATTCGTATTCCTTTTCAATGAAAATCCACACTTACAGGTGGATCCAACCTATGACTAAAGTTTTGTAAGAATTGAGGAGTCACAAATCAATGCTGAACATGGTTTAAATAGTTCAGGTCAGTGGAACTGGCACTGTCATCTGCCACCAAAACAGCAAGAAATCCTTTTTTGCCCTCTGAAAATGCAGGTCAGGTTGATACATTTCTCTTGAAGCATGCAGGGTTTCTCTAGTAAATGTCTAAGTCTGAGAGATTTCTGGTTTTTGGTTTTTTTTCAGTTGATTTAGGTTGTCTGCTTGATTGTTTCTCTTATTGGGTTTGCATTTAGCTGGTTTACTTCACATTTATGAAGTAAAGCTGAGTGTGTTGTACACTTGAAGTAATAGGTTTCTTCTGTTTCTTTCTGCAAGTTGAGCATATTGCTCTTCACCTTTATTTCATACTTTCAGGGTAGAGAAATATGATTACTTTTCTCTTTGTTATAACCACATATCATTTCACCAAATAGAAAGTTTCCCAACAACCCACTCCAGCACTTTTTCACTCTACCTGCCTGAACAGAGATTCACCACTTGAAGAATCTGTTTACTATTGTCACAGACACATGCACATTTCCTGAGGTATTACTACTGCCATCTAAATGTTATATTGGAGTTTTCTAGAGGCCTCTTTAAAAAAAAAAATTGCTTCATTTTAAAAGGAGAACACAAATGCAGAATTCTAATATTTGTGATCCATCAACTAGTGAAATCAGAAAAAAGAAAGAGGATTCTTGTCCCCGTGTCCAAGCTTAGGTTATACATTTTTACTTTAGAAAACGTTTCCAAGAAAAAGATGAGAAATGGCTTGTTCTGCTGTGCCCCTGAATTCTGGAGGTTTAGACTATGTTTAATGTCTGAGGGGAAAGGTTCAATGATCCAGACCAACTGTTGTTTTCCACACTACCCTGAGAATGTCTGGCTAAGCTCAGATTTCCCAGTTCCTGGGCAAGCGTTCCAGCCACCCGCGTAATGCTTGGAGAGCATATGGCAGCACCACCAAGAGCAGCATCTTTCAAGAAAACAGTACTTTTGCTCTTTCTGCATAATAAAGGCAAGAAAATGCATCATAAAAATTAAAGTTTTTAGTCTTTTTTTGCAAACACAAGTGAGAAGGAAATTCAATTTCTGGCCGATTTTATACACTAGGCATCTAGTCTAAGCAGGTCATCAGGCTTCTCTTCATGGTGAAAAATAAGAGTTAAATGACATCAGAAGTCATCCCATACCATTGTGATATAGTTGGAACAAATGATCTATTATAAATTTTTATCTCTCCAAGATAGAGCCTAGACACTTTAATTTTAAAATAAGCCTTCAGACACCTAAAGTTAAGAAAGACGAGTTTCACTTTTATAGGGATTGACTTAATAACATGAATATGTAGGTTAGGGTACTATTAGGCTGGAGTGATATAAAATTAAGTCTTTTTAATGGTTTGCATAAGGCTTTTTTTTTCCCTAAATTTTCCTCTTTCTTATGATGTCAAGATGTTGTAAATACATGGTCTAGAGCTGCTGATTTGCGTGGTCATTGAAGGCTACAGCAGACTCATGAGACTACTGCCATGTATTCAATATTTTTCATTTTAATTGGTTATCAAGGAAAATTTGATTTCCTGAAGAAGAATGATTTGTTGTCTTCATTGTGGCTTACTGAATAGGTATATAATTGTCAGGAATAGGTTTGTGTTCTGTCTCTAGAACAAATGAGTCTGCTCAGGTCTCATTTCTCTCTTTTACATTTGTGGGTTTTATAATATACTAATCCTACAATACATTTTAATTGTGATCAGGCTCTGAATTCACTGCATTAACAAAAGGCTCCATATTTTTAAGCTTTACAAAACCTGTGATTTTAATTTTCAAGGTTGCATCATCAGCATTTCTAAACAGTTACAAGTTAGCTAATAAGGAATCATCTCCAAGAACAATTTGTCTTCAGTATCATCAAACCCTTTTATAGGCTCCACATCACAAAGGAATGCTGTGTGCTTTTCAGACCGTCAGCACTTGCTGTGATTGAGAAGTGGATGATGTTGTAATCTCTGTCAGAGTCAATGGGCAGCTGAAGTTGTTTTTTGAACTCCAAATACTCCTTTGATGTTAGTTTCTTAAGTGAAAACTTAGAAAAGGAAATTGCTATTGCAAGCATCTTTTTGACTCATATAATCTGTTTTTATTGGTATATGTTGGCTGGAAGGTTTGTACTCTGGATTTAAGTGCAATCAGTTTTCCCTTCAAAAGTGTCTGCTTTTTGTTTGTGTATTGAACTCTCTGCTCAACAAAGAAAAGATTAACTTTTCCACATTACTGGAAAAGCTTTCTTTTCAATTATAGTCAAGCAGCAGCTCAACTTCTAGTATTTCATGTATACGGACAACTGATTGACATTCCTTTTCTGATGAATTGTGTATCAAGTGATGACAGACACCTAAAGTCACATGCTCTGCTAAATTCTATCTGATAATAGTTCATCTTTTTTATTAAAAACAAACAAACAAACAAACAAAAACATGCTTCATTTCTTTGATTTTTCAGAAGCAGTTTTGCATGATGAAGGCATGTAATCCTGACCATCAGTGATCCATCTCCTTATCAAAATTGAGGAAATGTATTATGCATTTTGCTTTCTGCATATTTTTCTTTTTTTCTTCTTTTAATAATTCATCTAGAAACTGTTATAGGAGGGGCTAACATGATTTATGCAATTAAATACTTTTTATTACGATGTTTAAGTCTATTTGTTCACAATGTGTCTTCAGGAGAACTAACATTTAATCTCCTGTTACAGTTAACAGAGAAATAGTTGATGTAGCCCTTGGAATATAGAAAGCTGACTGCCTCTAGATACATCTATATGAGCAAATCAAACAGAGAGAAGATGGTGGCTCAGGTATTGGATGTTAATCATTCACAATATTAAATTGTCCTTGGTCTAGTTTTAGATTATTTCCAAGAGTACTCACCTGACTAATTCCCAGGCATGCACTGAAACATAGCATAGCTCAGAGATTATTTAAAAAAGGTAATTTGGATGTTGCCAACCTGTTTTGGATGCATAATTATACCACACAAGTTGACCTCCGGGGCTTTGAAGTCCAGCTATACTTTGTAAGTTTTTTGTGCTCAGTAGGTTTGCTTTGGTTACCCACAGACCATGCCCTGTCCAGCCCTCAGAGTTCTGAAAGGACATGGAACTCCCCTGGATTCTCTGCTGCATCTGTGAGCAGTCAGGAGATATTCCATATAATCCAGTGTACCTCAAATGATATTAGATATTTATGTGAGGCCAACTGAATCAAGACCTACATGTTTTCTTCAGGGTGAGCTGAAAAGCTGTCTAGGTTCCATTAACTGTGTTGTTGGAAGAGTCTCAAATGGCACAAGGCTACTGTTTTTGGCCAACTGAATGTGTTCTAGGAAGCCTAAATATTTTTTCTTAGGCTTTTATAGAGTTTAGGTCAGTTTAAAAAGGACTAAATTTAAAGTCCACTTTTCAGGAAAGGAATATATATTTGTAGGTTAGTATGAAGGCCATTTTAAGTTGTCTGTTATGAGATAGCATGAATTTTACAAGTAGTCTGCCTGTCCAGCAAATATATTCCATGCAACTAATTCGGAAATAGTTATTAGTCCACCTATTGCATGTCAGTATAATGACTCCTCTTTGCAGGAGTACAGACAGCTGCTTGTTTTGCCAGTGCACCGTATCACCTGCAATCATACTGATGTAGCCAGATGTTATTTATATGTATGTAGATCTTCCACTTGCTTTGACAGTTCAGCTGACTTGCCACAGGTACTCATGACTACTTCTGATGACAAGGTCAATCGCTGCTTGCAAGCCTTGCCATTTCCTTGCAGCTCCTTTTTTATATTTACCCACAGTTTTCCACTTGTGTGACAGCATGTGAGTATTGTGCTTGTGCCTTTTTCAAGCCTTAGACATTTTCAACCTTCTCTACCAACTGCAGTGGCTCTGTTGCTAGCTGCTCTAACAGAGGTGCAATCATAAACTGGTTGTTATAGTCTACTTGGGTTTGTTGCTTTTTGCTAATGTCAGCGTGGGATTGAATTGGAAGTTTTCTGGCAGTTTCTGGCTCTTTTATACACACAATGGTCCTGTCTCTTCTCATTTCTTCATGTAAGTGAGGAAATGTGTTAGGTTGCACTCGGCTCTTTACAGCTGTTTGTGACTTTTCTTTAGTTTAAATTAAGTGTGGGTTCTTCTGCTATCTTACGGGTAAGTGAATATCAAACATATGAGGCTTTGTCTTATTATTTTTACCCTCTTCAGTTAGCAACTCAAAGAATTTATTGTCCACATTTTTGACTCTGGAAATTTCACTTGTATCTTCTCAACCCATACAAATCTAAAGTCTGACAACTCTGAGAGTAAGATGAGGAGAATATCTATTTTAAAGATACCTTTCTTAAATTCTGGGAGTTTGGAAATATTCCATAAGAACCTTTCTGTCCATGTTTAAGTCTCAGCTTCTCGCAGGTGTCTGTCCTGTAGTTCAGTGTCTTGTGGAAACTAGTATAACTGACATCTATGTCTTTTTGTCTTTCTTTTTTTACCCCATTTGACTTTCTCACAAACGGGTAAGATCAGGAACCATCATTCTCCTATTCCCTTATCTTAGCCTTGAGGAGTCAATTAAAATCCAGTGCTTCCTGTACACCCTCTGCATATTTGCTTTAAAAAGAAAATGAGTCCTTCCTCCTGCTGGGTTCCTCTCCCCTTCCACCCATTTTTATAGTGAGTAAAAATAGGCCTCCTTGAATCTCCTATGCCATCTCATCTGTATTGAATTTTCCATCTCATCTGTACTGAAATAATTCCTATGTTTGGAATATTTTATTTCATTCCTCATTAACAAATATTTTCACGTTTCTGTGAATGACTGTATTATTATCTTGAATGTATTATGCATATACATATGTATAAATAGAGACAGATACAGTGTAAATTGGAAATGATTTGCGACTGGAAACAGGCTAAGGTGGATATTGTAAGATTAACTGTAGCCCAGAATATTAACCCTGAGGACAGTATGCACTTTCCCAGTTCCATTGTATAATGTCCATTTTCTGTTAACTACCCCAAATTTCCTTCCTCTTCTTTTTTTGGTTTGTTTGGTTGGTTTTTCTCTTGTTTTTCCAATGAGGAAATTCAAGTTTGTATTCTTAGCTCCACTTGACAGCAACCAGAGTTATCACAAAATCCTAAAGTTTGGGAAAGGGCCTCAGAGACAGTGGCTGAGGCTGGTTGTATGCCAGGCAGGTAACTCTAACATGGAAAAGAGCACCCCTGGAGAGATGTATGATAGACTGGGCAAGGGTGAGAATTCCCGTGGTGTCTCATATCTGGTTCTTCAGGTACCACTTTGCATGTGAGAGGCTATAGGCTGTGAATGCCCATTGCATTCTTGTTTCCTCATATTTCAAAAGTATATTTTGGTTGTTAAGATTCAACCTTATAAGCCTTACTTTTAGTTTGACCTTTTTCAGAGCCCACACCATGCCATCTTCCACATAATTAGCTATTTCTTCAGAGATATTTTGTGAGTGTGTCTCATTTCTCAGTTTTAGACTCTAAGCCTGATTTGATGAGCTAATGATCCTATTAGTAGACTCAGCATGGTAGTGACATTTTCAGAAATAGTATATAGGAAAAGATTGGGAAATAGTTTGCGCTTCTTACACATTACTCATTTTCTTCATGTTCCATCCTTCAAAGAATCTGCATGATGACATTTTAAGGATAAATAGAACAAAAATATTTTATAACTGGGTGGCAACATTCTGCTGATTCTCAGTTTGCTTGGGAAAACTGCTCTTGGGGTCAGAATGTCTTGCTTCATTCCTAATTACCTAAGGAGTTTTTGGGTGTTTTTGCTGTTTACAAAATTTTGCTGTATTTGTTTTCATTTGAACTAAATTATGACTGGAAATGTTCTTCCTATCTCCTATGATGCCAATTTTCTACTCAATTTTTATGAAAAAGTCAGCCTCTAACTGTAGCAGCTAAGCTGTGGCTTGAGCAGCTAAGGACTCAATTGGTATTCAGAGATATGTTTCCAAATTTTAGCTATTAGTTCTGCAATTAGAGTGAGACAGTTTCCCTGTGGAAGAAAGGAGTGGAAGCCAGAAGCTACAGGGAATGGAAAGATCTGGAGATATGTTTTACTGCTTTGATAAGGGCTGTGATTTTAATCAGTCTTCTACCACACTGGACAAAATCATTCCACTTCTGAGCAGCAGTGGAGATATGGAGTGGGTACAATACTCAGCAGGGTACTGTGTGTGAGCAGAGCTCACAAAAAACACGATGTAACATTCTCATGGTTAGCAGATATGAAAATTGCAGTTGGATATTTCCTGTTCAAAAAATATTCATGTACTATCTACTGCTGTTATCAATGTTATCAGAAAACCTAGTGAGTAACAAACATCTATATTAAGTCCTTACATTCACAGTTTCATCTGGGCATGATTTTTCCTAATTACTACTGTGATTGGAAGAAGTAGGAGTACAGTTATAATCCACACAGATTTTCACAAGGAAAAGAATCTTAATGCGAATCTAAATTAGATCAAAGCATTGGTGAATTTGGAAAATTAATTAAATAATTGTCCAGTATTTTCAAGTGCCCGGCAATGTTGATTGAGTAAAAGACATTGGCATATGACAGGTCCAGCTTTCCATGTCTCTAATACAACAGTGATTCCTGCATAGTGCCAAAGCATCACAAAGAATTCGTATTATGATTATATACTTTCAATTCCAAAGGATTTTTTAAATTTCTGACATAACTGACTATATTTATTAGTCTCCTATTTTAAAGTCCATAGTCTCATACAAAAAAAATTATGATAAAGCACTTTCCCCTTCTTTTTTTATAATGAACATATTTAGATATTTCAAAGTAATGATTGAAAAAGAGCATAATCTCTTAATGGTCTAGCTCTCTTAGAAGACCTCATCTTGCCTAAAATTACATTTTTCTTCTTTCTGTAGTCTCTGTATCTTACACTGCACTGATAAATTTGTAGAGTTGTATTCAGACTGTTCTCCAGAGAGCTTGTTTACAAGTACTTTAATATGACTGACCACATACTTCATCTTTTGGACTTGCACTTTGCCTATCGTCTGTGCTGCTTCAATGTCTCATGAGCAAATAGAAGTCTGTGTAAAAACAAGACAAAACAACAGCAACAACAAAACCCCAACAAAACCTCACTTCTCTAAGCTAGAGCTTGTCATATCTTTTATTTTTTTTAAATCTTAAACCTATTTGCTACACTTTTTTCCTTGCATTTTCTTTAGCCCTTGGTCTAATAATGTACACTTGCTAGGATTTACTCTTTGGAATAGTACTCAAGGTCTTCTCAGTTTGTCTATTCTCACATAATTTACTTCTATTGTATGTTTGTCTTCCAGAACACCTAGAGTGCTCTTCGACCTTTTATTTCAGTTTTCTCTTCAACCTGAAGCCTTTCACATATGAACTCGTTATTACCTGGCACAATGCTAACATTCAGAGAATCATATAATAGAATGGCTTAGGAAGGGACCTTAAAGATCTAGTTCCATCTAGTTCCAACCCCTTGCCATGGGCAAGAATGCCACCCACTAGATCAGTTCACTCAGGGCCACATCCAGCCTGGCACTGAACACTTCCAGGGATGGTGCAGCCGTGACTTCTCTGCACTATCTCCTCCAGTGACTCATCACCCTCACAGTAAAGAATTTCTGGCTAACCTGTATCCTAAATCTCTCCTCATTTAGTTTAAAGTTGTTCCCTCTTGTTCTATCACCATCTGCCTGTGCAAACCATCTCTCTCCATCTTTTACATAAACTCCCTTTAAGTACTTAAAACCTGTGATGAGATGTCTTCAATCTTCTCTTCTCCAGGATGAACAACCTTCTCAGTCTGTCTTCATAGGAGAGGTGCTGCAGCCCTCTGATCCCCTTTGTGACCTCCTCTGCCTATGCTCTAACAGATCCATGTCTGTCCTTTTTTGGAGAGCTCGAGAGCTGTAGCACTCCAGGTGGGGTCTCAAAAGGTCAGAGCAGAGGGGCAGAATCCGCTCCCTTGACCTGCTGGCCATGCTGCTGTTGATGCAGCCCAGGATGCAGTTGGCCTTCTGGTCTGCAAGTGCATATTGCCAGGTCATGCCCAGATTTTCCCGTGCCAGAATCACCCAAATCCTTCTCCACAGGGCTGCTCTCAATGAGTTCATTACCCAATCTCTACTCATGTCTGGGACTGCCCCAACCCTGGTGCAGCAGCTGGACTTGGACTCGTTGAACCTCCTCAGGTGCATGTGAGCCCCACTTATCGAGCTTGTCCCAGACCCCTGGATGGCACACCTTCCTTCTGTTGTGACAACTGCACATCCCAGCTTGGTGTCATCTGCAAATTTGCTGTCATCATGCTTCCCCATTTCTTACATCCCTCTCTGAACATTTTTGCTGCAGAAGAACTTCATATAGCACTCTATTTTTTATTTTTATTTTCTTCTTTGTACAGAGCTGCATTTTCAGTATCCCCAAATACTAAAGAGTCATGGAGTCATTCAGATTAGAAGGGATCTTCAGAAGTCTCTTAGTCCAAACTCGTGTTCAGAGCAGGGTCAGTACTGAATTCAGCAGCTGGGTTTCTTAGGACATTGTGCTGTCATGTTATGAGCACCTCCAAGAACTGAAAATTAACAGCCTCTTTGTGTGACATGTGCCAATGCTTAATTATTTTCATGGTGAAAACTCACATCTTAATATTCAATCAGAACTTCCTTATTTAGATTCATGACCGCTGTCTTTCCTCAATTCTCTGTGTACCTAAAAGAGACTGTTTTCGTCTTGGTAACTTACCTGAAGGTGCTGGTAGGCTCCAGTTAGACTCCCACAAAAACAACTCTTCTCTTGGTTGTAACAGCCTAAATCCTTCATCCTCTCCTCAGAGGGCAAATGATCAAATCTTGACCCTTTTGGGACCACCAGATGAATTTGCTTTTATTTATCAGCATTCTTGTTGTATTGGGAAATCCAAAACTGGAAGAAATATTCCAGGTGCAGTTGATTAATAAACAAAACATGAATCATCACTTGACGGGGTGTGATTTTCTTCATATAGCCCAATATCTTTTTAGCCTTCCTTCCTGCTACAGTGCACAATTGACTCATTTATAGACTACAGTTATCCAGGACCACCAGGTCCTTTCCTGAAGAACTGCTCTCATTCACATTGTTCCCAGCCTGAATCAACACAAGGGTTTATTTCAACTCCAGTGCAAGACTTCACATTTGTCCTTGTTAAATTTCTTATAGTTCTTTTTTAATCATTCCTCCAGCTTTTCTTTGTATGTCTGAATGTCAGTCCTGTCCTCTACTGTCAATCCCAAATTAGTATCACCTGAACATGTGAAGAGGGTTACTTCTGTCTCCTTCTCTAGGTCACTGATAAAGACATTAAACAGGATGAGACCCAGAATACACCTTTGAGACACTCTACTTGTTACCACCCTCCAGGTAAAGTGTGAGCCATTATTTGTTATCCTTTGAAGCCAACTATTCAAGTAGTACTTCACTTATCTAGCAGTTCACTTGGTAGTTCATCTAGTAGCTCAGTAGATCATAACATGACAATTTAGAGACATACAGGAGACTTGATTAAAAGTCTTTCTAAAGTCAAGATACCAAACAGTTACTGCTTTCCTGTCTTCAACAGGATTAGACATTTTATCATAGGAAGCAGTCAGGTAGGTCAAACATATTTTCCTCTTGGTAAATCTATGCTGACTCTTCCTGGTCACCTTTTATGTCACATCTCCAGAAATGGATTCTAGTAGGACATATTCCATGATTTCACTCAGGAATGAATCGGGGTTGGCTGACTTACAGTTTTCTGGACTCTTTTCCTTGACCTTTTAGAAAATCTGTGCAACATTTGTCTGTCTCTATCAGAGGACATTTAAAAACAGAAACAAAAACCTTGCAATGGCATCAGCCAGCTGTCACTGAAACCTTGCATGCATCCTTGTGATTTCCATAGACTTGAAAGAGGTTGATTTCTCAAAAGGTCCCTGGATGGATCTTGTATCATTGATTGTTCCTTTCTTCCTTGAAATTTGTTTATAGGCTCAAAAGCCTGGAAGAATTGGTTTCTGAAGACAAACGGAAAGAAGGTACCCAGGATTCAGCCTTCTCAACATTTGCTGGCACTGAATCATTTGCCCTACATTTTGCTTATTTCTTCTACTATTAATACAGCAGTAGGAGCTTCCCTACTTGTCCTTGATGCCCTTTGTCAGATTCAACATGAGTTTAGCTTTGGCTTTCCTAACACTGCCCCTCAAACTCTAGCAATGCTTCTGTATTCCTCTTCTTTGGCCTATCCTCACTTCCATCCCTCATACCTAATTTTTTGCACTGAGACTTAGTTGTGAATTCCCTGTTTAGTAAAAATAATCTTCTGATATATCTACTTGTGCTTCAAGCTTATTAATTTTATGTTTCCTTAATTTATTTATTAAAATTACATTTTTGAAATGAATTCTAAAGGTTTATAATTGTAAGTATAATATTCTGGTTAGAATCACAGAGTCATTGAAGTTGTAAAAGAACATTGAGTTCAAATGTTAACCCAGCACTGCCAAACCCACCACCAAACAATGTCGTTATGTGTCATATCTACATGTCTTTTAAATCCCTCAACCATTTCCCTGAGCAGTCCGTTCCAGGGCTTGATAACTTTTGGTGAAGAGATTTTTGCTGGTATTCAAATGACCCTTTGCTGGTGCAGCTTGAGGCCACTTCATCTTGCCCTAACACTCGCTACCTGCAAGAAGAGACCAAGCCCCACATGGCTACAACCTCCTTTCAGAGAGTTTTAGAGAGTGATATAGTCCCCCTTGAGCCTCCTTTTCTCCAGGCTGAGCCCCCTTACCTCCCTCAGCTGCTTCTCACCAAACTTCTGCTCCAGACCCTTCCCCAGCTCCATTGCCATTCTCTGGATAGATTCCAGCACCTCAATGTCTTTGAGGGGTCCAAAACTGTACATGGACTCAAGTTGTGAGCTCACCAATGCCAAGTACAGAGAGATGATCACTACCTGCTGATCACACTATTGCTGATACAAACCAGGATGCCACTGGCCTTCTTGGCCATCTGGGCACACTTTGGCTCATGTTCAGCTGCTGTTCAGCAGCATCCCCAGGTTCTTTGCCACTGGGTGGTTTTCAAGCCACTCTGCACCCAACCTGTTGCACTGCAGGGAGTTTTTTGACTTTAGTGCTGCAAGGAACCAGTTATCTGCTATCATCTCTTCAATACTTGTGCAATTATTTTCAATACTTTATGAAATTAAATGCAGATTAAACATTATTTAACAAATTAATAAAATTGTCACGTGTTAAAAAAAAAAAGTAGTTCTCCTTTCTTTAGTTATTAAATATCTTTCTTTCTGTAGCTGTGCTTTTCAGTCAGCAGGAATGGGCATTTAAGAAAGAGGAAGTATGACAAAGAGTTGTTCAAGATTTGCTGTTGATAAGCTCTATAGCTAGCTCATCCACCATTTTATTTCCTATTTCAGATACAGTAGATATATCTCCATGCAACTTTGCAATCAATTTTACCAAGACATCAGTCCAAATATTCTTATCATTTACTTGTACGAAACACTATCAAAGTCTTTGTACAACCTCCTGAAGGTTTGCACTGCTGTATGTTCATTTTCCTCCCACCTCCTTTGTTCTTGAAGTATTAAAATTATTTTCAACATTCTTGCAACATAAAGGAAAGCAGTTTAATTTCTTAAATATCTATTTATTTTTTCTAAGTCCTGACACACATGATCACATTTATCAATTTTGTCTTACAGTGTAACTGAAAAAAAGTCAGAGATCATGGTCTTTTACTGTTCTTCTAGCTGTACCATTATTTAGCATGTTATGTGGATGGAATCTGAGCAAATTTGTTAAGATTATTAACAAATAGTTGTAAAATCCGTCCTTCCGTGGTGCTTTTCAATTATGTAATTATCTTATTCACTCTCTCTTCACTTCATTTTCATAAATGATGCCTCTTCATTATTCTAGATGTATTTGTCTAACCACAGTGCTTCAAAATTTTGATTATTGACTGGAACCCCATTGTGCTCAGTGCTGAATGCATACGGATCAATAATGGAGCAAACCTGTCTCTACTAAGAAAAGCATAAGAATAAGATGAAAGACAACATATTGATACAAATAGATGAGATAAAAAAGCATAAAAGGAGACTAATTTTCCCTATTTTATGAATATTACCTGACTTTACATTTTTTATTTTGAGAATGTGTATTTTCATTTGAATTTACTCATATCTGAGAAATAGACATTTTTTAAAACTACATTGGTTTCACATTTTGAAAAATACACCTAGTTGTTGTTTATGCTTTTAAATCTTCAGGTATGAACTCTGATACACCATAAGAAGAACTTTTTCATTAAGAAGACATTGTGCCTTGTCATAATTGGCATAGTGCTGGCTGCATTTTGCTTGTGTGTCTCCAACTAATGACTTTCTGGTCTATGTCATTCTATTTAAGGGACAAGAATAAGGCAAATTTTGGTCTGTACTTGAGCTTCTTTGGGAAAACTGACATATTTGCAGGGTTAATATCTTTTTAAATGTTATTTTATTTCACAGTATTATTTTTTGGAGATACCTTAAGCCTGTTTTATCTTAATATTTTCTGAATTTGAAAGGATACTATAATTCTTACTTCTAGACCACTTCTTCCAGTACTGTGTATGCTCTTAAACTTGTGCTCTTGGGCCCAATATGGTTAGAGGCTGGATTTTCCCACTGCGCTTTGGCAGCAGGGCCTTCTGACAGATGGTGAGTTTTTGTGTTCCTACTTCCTTTGATCATGCAGCTGAGCCATCAGCAATAGCACCACAGTTTAGGACTTGTAAAAGCCAGCCCAATGGCTGCTCTTTGATGGAGGGAAGATAAGCAGATAGGCAACAATGATTCTGGGACTATTCCTTTGCTCACCTGTAAAGTTTCGCTCAGATCTGTGATAGAATTCACAAACACTGTTGTGAATTCTGTACAGACCACACTTTGGAAATTGTTGTTAGGATGGACTGTGTGGTCCTTGTCATGCTTCTGAGCAAGGTGAGAAAGGACAAGAAAGGGGAGAGTGTAATTCTAAGGAAATGCAATCTGTTTGAAAGCATTGATTATTATAGAAACAGCACAGATAACTTTGGCTCATTTGGACATCTCTGCATGAATACTCTGTGTGGATGGCTCATCTCAGGCATAGTATGTGTTAGGGAAGGCTGGGAAAGGAACAAGATCAAATCCAAGTGTACAGCTTGCTCAGAAGTAGGGTTTTTAGTTACAGGAAATTTTAAGTGAGTGTTAAATTTTGTTTGCTGTCCACGTTAAATCAAAAGCATATCCTTGCTCTATATGTCTAGAGTTAGCTCTTGGATACTGTAGCTGCTCAGTGAAATTGGTGTTCCTGTCAATTTCCCAAATAATCCCTGCCATTAAACTGATGAGACTGTCATCTCCACTGGTTGGTTGCAGAGGACTTAGCTCTTGAGCAGCTGCATGAATCCAATTTGAGTTTTTCACAGTTTGTGAGATTCCTGTCCCTATGGCAGATCTACCAGGAATTAAAGTGGTTCCCTGGAAACCCATCTCTGCAGTCAGTTAAACCCAAGATGTTTGAAATGAGACAGTTGGGCTCAATGAATTGTGTGCTTCTGTGTAACTTTATTTTGTCAGGGCTTATTTGACTAGCTGTACATGTTGACAGCCGCCAACAGACAAATACCTTATCAGTGGTCTAAACAGTCTGATTGTTCTAACAGAGAAAAATGGATTGTACTTGATGCATTTTTCAAGTGTTTCAAACTAAACTCTCCACACTTCAGAAATGTGCCTGATGCTTTCACAAAACTTATATGCAGTAATTTAAAATATTCGTCATCATTCCCCATTTCCTTTCTCATGTCAGTTCCGTTTTGTTCTGTGAAGATTTTGTGATCAGAGATAAACCATAATGGGGTATTTTGGATATGACTAATAATAAAAAGAATTATATGGAAACCTGTTATCAATTTCATAAAGCTGGGATACCTCATTATAATGGGAAATATGACTTTGAGCCTGGGTCTCCTATAGCCCAAGCAAAGTTCAAATCCAGATTGTGGTGCATGTTCAAAAACATTCTGACAAAATTTTATTTTCAGACAGTTACTTTAATCATTCATATTTGCTTCAAATAGGATTTAAAAATATGTACAAATCAATTAAAATTACTGGGGCATACAGATGTTCTCTACTTTGTTTCATCCACAGTTTGTTTTTCCTGTGTCACAATTAGGAAGTAACAGTACTGTAAATTTGCAAAGCACCTCCAAAACAACTGCATCATCTACAACAACTTTAATGCCCATATCAGAACTCCTGCTTCCTCACCAGCACCAGTGCTTTAGGAGGAAAGATGCCCTACTCTACATCAAGTTACGAATAGGAGATCCCTCTCTCTAAAACTCACACCAGAGTCATCAGGACAGACAGATGAACAGTGAAGTATCTGAAAGTGTGTCAGAAAACAGACTTTAGAACAGAAATCTATCAACCCAGAAAAAAATATTGTGTCACCCCTTCAAGTCAAACTCTCAGTGATGGTAGGTCTTCCCAAGCTGCAGTCCTGACATCTGTTCTATAAAGTTATCAAAAGTAGTATGTTGCTAAAACATGTTATTTCTTTCTGTTACAAAAATGAACAGGCTTGAATTTATGTCATTTGCTTAAAATTAACCTCAAAGTGTTAATCCTGTGTTATTCTTTGATTTGTAAAATTCTCACTGTTTCTCAGATATCTCCAGCAAGCTATTGGCTTTTTGTTTGCTTTGTTTTGACCTTACCAGTGAGATTTCTTAGAGAAATAAAATTTAAGTGATCATATTGTATGTCTATCTCTCCCTTCCTTCTGCTTGTCCATAATTTTTTAACCTGTCCACCAAGTTCAATGAACTTTGACAGAAACACAGTAATTTCAAAGATGCTCTGTTCCTAGACATATTGTGAAAACAGACATCTGAATACTTGAGAGAGAACGTACAGCTGTCTGCAGTATGACCTCAGCCCTCGTCAAACAGCAGGGAATACACATAGAAGGACTGCATTTGGAACTTCAACCATCAGATAAATTTTATATGTAAGTCATATTTTCCTAGATAATGCTGGAGACAACTCCATAGGAAATCAAAATATATGATTTAACTTGTTTGTGGAGATATTGTTTTTAGATTTTAAAAAATTTCTTTAAAAACATTTCAGTTGTACATTTCACTGTTAGTATTACTTTTTTTTAAATACCTAACACTACATTTCTCTTTTTACATTCTCACTGTTTTCTTGTTCCTTTTCTCAAGAAACTTAGAAATACTCAGTTCATACTCAACACCTGGATATGGAGCTGTAGCAGCCAGACTGAGGTTTCCTTTGCATTTTTTGGCTTCTAAAGTATCTGAACCCATACATTCTTTTGCCTTTCCTACATTTGCACTAAGGGAGCTGTTTTGGAGATTAACTTTACCATCTGATGCCCTGCTTTCTATAAAGTATCCTGAATCACCTTTATGAGATCTGTGCCATGCTGTGAACCTAAGTGTTGCAATCTGGACAGCTATTTGCCTTCTAAGCCACAACCAAAGTTGTCAAGTTAATAGCATGTAATTAATGAACAGGAAATCCTTCTATCTTGCACTGAGTTCACTTTTTTCTAGACCATGAATTCATAATGGAGAGCCAACAAAACTCATGAAAAAAAACCCAAAAGGGAACAAAGAAAGTTAAGGTCAGGCATTTTGCTCAGTGCGGATGGAGCACATCTTCATACAGAACATCCTGAGGCAATCTACTGAACAGGCCACCCCATCTGATGAATGTATCACTGTCCTGAATTTTAATATGACAAGTCTGCTTTTAAGTGTCTCATTTATGCCTCAGTACTTGGAGACTATGGAAGGATCACAGTGGACTCCTTCATCTACTTTTATTTTTTGATCATGCATAGGAAAAAGAGAGAAGACAGAGGTCCTCACCCTTACGACATTGTGTAAAGTACCAAGCTCAGTGCGTGTGAAACAATTCTACACAAACTGCAGAATAATAAGAATGAGCTAGCCATAACAAAATTACTTTTACTGTAGCCAAGCATCAAAACGCCTACAGAGTGGGGTGGGCTGTTTATATGCACCTACAGGGCATCACGTGTTTCTTTGCAGCCAAAACACGTCTCTGTTCCTTTTAACCAAACTTGCACAGAAGCAGCTGTTCCCAAACCACCCTTGTGACATAATTCCATTCTATGTCTGAAGTCATTAGCGTAGTCCTGTTGCCATGACAACATAACACTCTCTGTTGCTAATGCATATGTCTCAGAAACAATTAGAGAAGTACCACTATCCCCAAATTGACTTTAATTAGATTAGTTCAAAAATTAGTCTCTAATACCATACATTGGGGGGAAGTTTGTGATAAATCTCTTTAATAAATGATTCCAGGCAAAAGAAGTTTGGCTCAGCTATATTCCCCCTTTATAGCTCTTAACTTTTTAGTTCAACCTAAGAAAAATATGTGAAATCACCAGTTCTACTCCTACTACTTCAGAACATGTAATAATCACATTTAATCAGGAAGTCTTAAAAGGAAAGTGAACATTTCTCATTAAATGCCTTGCTTCTCCTTCTGAATATTTAAAAATGTTCATATCTAGAAAGCTTTAGGTTCTTATTGCAATTATTTTTTTTTTCATCTTGCATTACAGTGCTAACATGGGAATTCACTACAGGATGCATCTGATTATACAAACCGCTCCCTTCATAAGAATGGGCATCATTTGCCACTAAGATAAGTTTTCAAGCCTCATTCCACATAATCTTTATCCCACCTAAATTTTAATGATATGATTTGCAGATTTTTTATCTCATCTTTTCTCTTATACTAATTTACAGTTTGATGGTGATAATAGAGACAAAACAACAAAATACTGTTAAGATTGGTGGCAATATTACCCTTCCAGGAGTGTTCTGCCAAGCCAGTAGGTCCTTTCCAATCCTGAACTCCTGTACAATTATGATTTTTTTACCTAGTATGATGTGGAAGCAGAAAATGTTTGGGATCGTGAGCTTTACACATGTAACCAGACATTACAGATTCACCAAATAAAAAAATAGTCTTCAAATAGAGTTTGTTGTAAGATCAATCCTGCCAAAGTTGCTGGTTCTGTGTTACTCCATTACTTTTCTGAATTTCCTTTTTGACAGGTGTCACTATAACAACATGCAGTTGTCATGTCACAGAACAGGAAGTGTAACTGTATTGAAATTAATTTCTTGTTTATTTAAAAACATTTTCCATGTGAAATATTTTTTTCCTTTTTGTATGTGGAAAAAGCCATCATTCAAAAACAAGTATTAACAAAAAAGCTCTCTGCTTCAAAAACATTTTAACAAATTATAAAAAAAAAAAAAAACCACAAAAAACCCCCAACTTATAGGCATACCTTTCTCTTTTATTTTTTACATATAATAACAATAATAATGGTAATAATAACTATAGCAATTCAATGTACTGTTCAAACTGCATTATTTTATATTCTCGCTCAGTGGCTGAAAAAATCACAACTGCTAGATTTGGTAGAGTTGAAAAATGATAGTATTAAGCACTAATTGCTTCCTAACTCAGTAATTTCTCTAAGCTGTGATTAGATGAAGAACTGAGGTCTTCACAAAGAAAATGGGGTAATTCCTAAACAGCCCTCAGCAAAACTGATTGTTGCACATGTGTGATAAAAATCTTTCCTTAGCTGAGAGACAGTGGACCTAAGCTTTGTCTCATGTTGTAGCTTAAATGCCCATCACTGAGGTATAGATTCAGAGGATATAATAGAAAATAACTATGCCCATAATAGAAAATAACTATGCGTTCTTGACAGACCCATGGATGACCCATTTTGTCAGAATTTTACCACTTTTGAGGACATGGGAATCTCCAAAAAAAGAGGACTGGTTCAAAAATCTAGTGATCCCAGGAATCTATCTCCAGCATTAAAAGAAGAAATCTCTGCATCATAACCACGTCCAATCACTCTGAACTCAACACTGAAATCAGATTCTTCAGGACAGATCATCTGGTGAGAAATGACATGCAGCCTTCACAGTTTCTCAAAGATATGTGTGGTTGTGTACATGCATCCTTTGAAGAAAAGTAATTCTTTAGATGCTATCAAAAGCTGCTTCTGATGTTGTGAAATCTGTGAGACCCTGATTTGAATACATTAGGACCTCTGTAAGTGGGTGCATTTAGAGTCCTCTAAGAACCTGAGCAGTTGTAAATTCACTCAGGTGACAGTGAGCAGTTTGATATAGAAATCCCACTTTGACCATCTTCTCTAAAGGCTCTATCTTGCACTAGATTTCAGCAGGTTTGTAGAAGATTAGGACTTGTATACAAAACAAACTTCAGCTGCTTGTTCAGGGCTGGCTAGATGATGTTATGTCCCTCACAGGTTTTACAAGCACACTCTTCATCAAGGGACCCACCTGAGTAAAGAATTCTTCTTGTCAAGGTCCTGCTTGACAGTTGGTCAGTTTGGAATAATTTTTAAGCCATGAGAATTAGGATTCATCTTTTCTCTCTCTCTCCCTCTTACCTAATTTAGACACCTGACTACTCAGTATTTTCCACGTATTTTACTATTAGCTCATGCACTGTATTTGGAGGCTGGACAGATGTTTTGGCATAATATACACTTGTTACCCTCAGAGGGAGTAAAATTGAGTGTTAAATATCCAGAGAGAGAAATTTACACATATTTTTTTCTTCTTCTTCTTCTTTTGTGAAAGGCAATAGAAAACATGAAATACAATTACAGCAAAAATGTTACCAAGGCTGTTTCAGACAGGCCCCTGATGATACACGAGTAGACCTCAATGCTGCAACTTGTATAGTCTTCATTTTTATTCTTTTATTAAAGATGCAGTTAAGCTTAACAAGCAATGAGTCTCTTTGTATTTGTTGTGAGTTCTTGTGAATGAACAAAGGGAAGATGAGAGTTTCTGCTGAAATTCTTGCTGGATTATTAATTCACACACCTGGTGTTCCTTTCTGCTGGAGATGTGGGAGAGTGAAGACCAGAGAATTTAAATGCTGTTGACTATATCTATTTTAGCAAGCAGTATAGTGCAACAGAAGGTCACTGGATCAAATCAACCAAAACCACAGACTTTACAAATGGATCATGTGGTTCCAGCAGAGAAGGTGTGGGTGCCCCAAGTGTTGAAGGCCAGGTGGGTAGGGGCTTTGAGCAACCTGTTCTAGTAGAAGGTGTCACTGCCTGTGGCAGGAGGATTGGAAATGGATGATCTTTAAGTCTCTTCCAACCCAAGCCATTCTATGATTTTATGATATAGAAACACTGGACTAGATTTAGTGTGAAACTTTGGACAAAGTATCCAAAAACTTTGGTTCAAATCTGTCTGAAGGGTCAGTGTTTGGGACTTCATGTTCTCATCAGGGGTTGAAATACATTTTTTATGCACCTGAAACTGATCTTCCACTTTTGTTTCCTCAGACAGAACACACTGCTCATGTACACCAAATCACCTCTGAAATGGAAACTATGCAATAGATGTGGTTACTGGAGTTTTGTTTCAGAACTACATTATTGCTCCGTCCTAAAAACTAATACAGGTGCAGCTTTTGATGAATATATTTTATTTACTGATCTAGAAAGAACTGCAGCTGGTATCCTCTCAGGACCACCACAAAAATATTGCTCCTCTTGAGGTATTCCTGGTCAGAGCATGTTTGCCTCTGGCAGTTTGGAATTGATACTTAACACAGACACTGAAGGGTAGAATAATGTTTGAGATATGAATGATAAGGTGACAGAGGTGTGCCTAGGGTAAACAAGTAGTTTCAGTTCCTGTTTCTTCTATACTGAATATGCTTTGAAGAGCTCAATACTTGTCAGTAGTTCTTGTAATGATAGATTTTATTTCCTAATTATTCTGATGTCTCATTCTTCTGCCTCTTGGTAGGCCTGTTCTAGTTCCCAGAGCAGTCAAGCTGGACAGTGCTCTTTGTCAGAAGAGTTCTACATAAGCCTTTACTAAATGCAATCTACATGGATAGAATGTAAACTTTGGATAACTTACTTCGTCAAAGTAAACCAAAGAAGTGTTTTGTAAAGGACCAAGAATCTTTATTATTATTATTATTATTATTATTATTATTATTATTATTATTATTATTATTATTATTATATCATTTTATATGGTGTTTGTACAGATTACTGCAATGTTTTATTGCGAGTTAAGAAATTTATAATAGGAACGACAATAATAAATTCCTGGCAATTATTTTACTCATGTGTTTTGAATCATTACTTTTTACCAAGTCCTTCAGGCACAGTAGGTCACAAAACTCTCAAGATCAATAAGATGAAACCATAAACCCCACAATAACTTTGTGATGGGCAGTACCCAAAAATATATCAGATTGTTCTTCAAAAGTGGTTAAGAGTTTATTTGCTTCGTAAATAAATCTAAATTCTTTGTTAATTCCCTTTGAGGTATTCACAGAAATTTAATGTGAAACATTAATAAAGGAAATCTGAATTTTTTTTAAGATGTCTCAAAAATGTATCATGGGACAACTCTTGAGGCCAAGGAAACCTCAGCTGAGAGAGGAATTGTGTCAAAGAATTTTACACTGGATACAGATTTGTTCCTGTGGATCTCCACCTGATATCGCTGCAGGTCACAAAGAAGATCTCAAAAGCAGGGTGAGAATACCATCACAGAGATTATTATTCTCCTTATCTTGCGGAAAATTGGTGGTGATAGGAGCTGAAAATTGAATCAAGAAGATTTTGTTTTGTTTTTTGTTTTGTTTTGTTTTTTCTTCTCTTTTCCCTCCCCCTTTTCAGCATTCTTCAGAGCCTAAGCTTGGAAAATTCATGGAAAATACTAGGTGAATAAAAGAAGAGCTAGATTCCCAGATGAAAGCGTGGATGAGATGTGAGAATTAAAATGCTGAGGGACTTGGAACAGAAAGCTTACAAGTACCTATGCTGCATCCGTGGAGATGGTGAACACGGGAAACAATCTCATTTTATGCTGGAGGTAAAATATGTTCAGATAAAGACAATGAGAAGGAGCATAAGATTTATTGTACAGGATCAGATGACTTTTATATTTCTTCTCATTTCTCGAGTCTTGAATTTTTGCTGCCTTCAGAAGTGACCAATGTCTCGTGCTTGAGGGGAGGTTGAAGAAAAGCCCTTAATGAACTTAGCCAGTTGTGTGAAAAGGAAGGCAGAGAAGAGGATATCTTCTTGACCCCTGCAGCTATCAATTTACCCTTGCAAGCATAACAATAGATTACTTTAACATTCATATTTTTGTTATTACTCATAAAATTATTCAGCCCTTTAAAAATCTTTCATATTTGACTTAATAATCTCCTGCTGGAGTTAATTCCAAGGGATGACAGCATGCTGTGAAAAGTATTCACTTTGACAATTTTTGCTGTACTTTTGTGTTGCATTTATTTCATTGCATATCCTTTATTGATTTATTATGTCATAAGGTTAAAAGTAGGGTCTTATCATTCTGCACTTCATAAAAATAAGTAGAAAGAACAGACCATTCCATTTTCCTATGTGAAATAAAACTCAAGCTGTTTTCATTTTGTATATATATTGAAGAGTTGAGTTTCTCTACTTTCTGTACCTGCAAATAGAGAAGGTAATGATGACAAAATTGTTTATGTGGTAAATTCTACATATACTGTTTCCCCGTATATTTGCTATTATCAGTAGGTTGATTGACTCCTAAAGATATTTCAGGAGCACCTCAGATATTAAGGTAGAAAATGACCCCTACCTATCAATTAATTTTTGGGACTCATCATGCCGAAGTTTTTCTACTCCAGAGTATCACATGGAAATAAGAGTGGGATATATTACATTTTTAGAAAAAAAAAAGGGAACATTCTGTTTATCCTACCATATGTACAACTTCCTCAAGAAATTCCTATTTTTGTATTAAGCTCTATATTTTAAAGGATCTGAAATCCTTCAAACCATGATTCATAGAATTACTTAGAGACAAATGCATTTATGTCTGTGAATGCTGGACTGAGATTCTTTCAGCTTGTTTTTAGATTGTGTGTGAGACTGTCTTGATTCATAGATGATCACACTTTATAGTACAAAGTGGAAATAGAAGCTAAGAAATGTGCATGCAAACATTCCAAAGCACTATCTCAGGAATACTTAACAGCATATGGAATCTTACTATTGATGAGAATTCCCAGAAATGTACATGCCCATATTTGTATATTGACAAATACAATCTTAATTAACCTTTAGCACAAGCAGCTGATGAAGCTCCTTTGCGGTGAAATCAAATCCTGAGTATCTATATTGATTCAGGTAAGCACAGATAATTTTTTTCTTCTTCCACTTCTAAATCGAAACTAAATTGTATTTACCTACTATCTATATTCCTTTAGGCAAGTCTCTGGTAAGAATGGGAGCTGTGATGTAGGTTTTAGCCTGCAGGTCAGTGTGGTCAGTCAAACAGACTGAGTGACTCCAGAGGAGTTCCAACCTCAAAGATCCTTCTATTTTTCCTTCTAGCTTTTCCAAGGACATCACTATCTGAGAAAAAAACACAGCCTAAACAACTTTATGGTTCTCCTTCAGCATTGAAGTGTGTCTGTAGCTGCACAGGACAATGAGAAAGGGAAGACTGGAAGGAGAAGGAAAGGGCTTTAACAAAGCTTCTTGCTCCTTCTCATCTTCTCAGCTCTCCTCTGCATTTGAGAGGCACAGAAGTGTGCCAAATGGGTCGTCAGGAGAGAAGCAACAGGGCACCCCTGCTCCTCATGTTTGGCTACTTCCTTTCTGTAAAAGCTCCTAAACCCCAGACACTTCAGGTTGGGTCCTTTGTATTCCCAGTATGCTGGAGGTCTGCAAATCTCGAGTACTTCCATTTAGGAACATATAGGAAAGATGGTGTGTACCAGAAACAGAATTTCTCTCTGCCTATCTCTTCTGAACATGTCTATGCATCAGCTATCTGCAGAACATTTCTGTACACCTTCTGAAAGGGCTAGGGCCTGCACAAAGTGAAATTGCAGGTGTTAATTTTTTATTTTTTTTTCAAATAGTACAGAAAGATTTGATGTATGTTTCAGAGATGTGGGTTTCCTTCCACAACGCATCTTTGACTTAGATGGTTTGGTACATTTGCTCACTCCAGATGTTCACCCAGGCATGATTCTGTTTAAACAATAGAAGTGTAGCCACTGCTGGCCCGCCCCTGTAATCAGATGAGTGCTCCATCTGCTGCTATGTAGTAGCCTGGTATTTTTAAAGCATTCAGTCGTTAAGTAGGTGACCCAGGTTCAATTTCTTTTTCTGCCTGACGAAGGGTATTACCTGTGAAATGTTTTATGGTCATAAAAAAGTGAAGAAGTTTTTGCCCGGTTTTTCTCTCTGAAGCTGTGTCTGTGTGTATAAACGATTGTAAGAGTGCCTGGTCAGAGAAGGGAAAGAGCATAGTGGTGTAACTCTGCACCTCAGTGCTGAGTAGTGTTGCCTCAGAGAAAGAAGGCTGACTGCATGGAATGTTTTTATGTCCAATCATCACTTAATTCTGTCACAGGATTGGCCCTGGGAGCAGAAACTGCTATTTTCCAACTGGCTGGTGAATGAGTGTCTTTGTGTTGCCTCTGTACAGAGGTCATTATTTTGAGGTTGCTGAAAGCCCCTATTCACTGCAGTGGGTACCTGCATGCCCACCAGAAGTGCTGGATGTCACAGAGCCATGTCGTTAGCACTGGGTCTTGCATTACTGAAACTTTTAGGCATTTAAGCATTAAATTGGATCCAGTCTGTGATGTCTTTCACTGTCTGACTTTTTTATTTCTTGCTGCTTCTGTCTGTGCTGAAGATCATCCAAATTTGTGACATTGTTATATTTTGTTTGCTTTCTCCTTCTTACAGGAAATTGTTATTTTCAATTCCTTTTTATATCGTTCCTTTCCAGCAATAATTATGGCTTACTTGATCAAGAGATTCAGAGGTTGGTAGTATGAGTCACTTTTCCTATTCAGTTTCCACAATGTCAAAATGACACTTTCTTAATCTAAACACCTGCCAGTCCTTTGCAGAACCAAAAGCACCTCTATTCTCCATTCCTACCATTTCCAGTCTCTTTTTTGTTAAATCACAATCATATAATCTGCATTTTCTTCATGCAAATCTTTTATTTTACATCAATGTACATCCAACAGGTTACCTCCTCCTGTGCAAACAGTACCTCTAATTGTTAGTGAGAATCCACCCTCTAGCTGTTTTTTTCTGTCTCTAATGTAAATCTCACTCATACAAATATATATATAATTTTTTTTGTTGTTGTTGCATTAAAGATATGGCAAAAAACAAAGCATCTACTTAGTAGTAGTTTCAACTCTGAAACTACTAAATTGTGTATTCTCAAAACTTGGAGAATCATAACAGCTGGGGATGGAAGGAAAGCTGATCGGTCAGGCTATTCACTCCTTTCCAACTACAGGACTGTTCTCAAAAATATATTCTTAACTTTGCCTGGCTTATTTTTAAATGCAGCTTCTTTTCATACTACTTATGTCTAAAAAAGTGAGAGAAAGATTACTCTTTTATAGCAGAATGACTCTCTTTGACTTTATGACAGTTAAATTTATTTTATTGAGTGTATAGACAGAGATGCAGTGCATTTCATTTTTATAAAGAACTAAAATATGGGTAAAATGAAATCTGAACTGAAGAAGGAGCTGGTCCAAAGACACTAACAAATTTGTGAATTTTCAGGTTCTGAAAAATGTGTGATGACTTTCTGAAAGACTATTACTTGTCATTTTTTGTTATAACTTCTATACTCTCAGTCAGATAACTCTTATACTAAACTACAAATAGGCCAAATACTCAGCTGTTATAAATCCAGTATCCCTGCTGACAATGCTGCTTGGCCACTTTGCACCAGCTTAAGATCTGTCCTTTTGATCTGTCCATATGGTTTTTGATGATAAGCATCACAAATTAGGAATGGATTTATAGAAAATCTCTTTTTCTCTTTTACATCCCTAAGGATGCATAGGTGAGCACAAGTTTTCAAGTATTAGCAGCTCTGACTTTGGCATTAATGGCTGCTGTTTCAAAATACCCTACTCTGTTGCAAACTTCCCAGTTTCCTGGCTACAGGAAGTTATATTGCAAGTAACTCTTAATCAGCTATTGCACTGAGAAATGATACCATCAAAATTAACCAGAAAATGTTATGGGAGCTAAAGTATTAAAAAACATGCTGAGTGTGAGCATGTATCTTGCCTTCTAAAGTCTCGCTATAAAGCTTTTTTGGTTGGTTTTTTTGTTTGGGTGTTTTGTTTTGGGTGGGTTTGTTGGTTTGTTTGTTTGTTTGTTTGTTTGTTTGTTTGTTTGTTTGTTTGTTTTTTGGTTGGTTTTTGGCTGGGTTTTTTTTTGGTTTGGATTGTATTGGATTCAAAACAGAAAAATGTATAAGTAGAAATGGGGGAGCAAAATCAGAAGGATGTCGGAGGAGCAACAAAACTGTTCAAATGACAAAATGAGATAATCAACACCAAAAGAAAAGAGCCAGGTCTCGCTGCTGTTGTGTGATGTGCCAGTGGCCTTAAAGGCCCATATCAACAGAATGAAGTAACCTTCAAAAATTTTGCTTTTGTCAATATTAACCAAGTCTTACATGAATAAAAAAAAAAAAAAAAAAAAAAAAATTAGAACTGAACACATGAAATGCCCAGGATAAAGGGGATATAAAACAAAGAGTCTTACTGTGAATTAATTGAGTTTCTTTTTTGATGATTAATTTAGCATATATATACCTCAGCTTTTTTGAAACCGGATTAATTTAGCACATTGCCAAGTAAGCCACTACTAGGGGGACAATATCAGAAAGCAGAATGGCTCAAATATTTTCTTAACTGGGGGAAGAATCCTGATCAGCAACCACGTATGGACTTACGAAAGGGTTGATGGTGCCTGGTACAGAGTGAACTGCACTGTCACTATGCAGATCTGATTCTCCCTCTGCCTGACTAGATACAGGATATTTTGCAGATGGATCCTGGCACCAGCACTCTGAGGGCTTGCATGCAGATTTGGGACCTAGTTAAACAGTGCTGTTGTCATTACAAGCTTGCTGCAGGTATTAGAGTAATATGCTGTTGGTCAAAGTGTATTATAAATGTATTTCTACAGGTCAGATTTTGGGATAGAATAATTACATTAGTGTAAGGTTAAAAAGTAAGCCAGTGAGCCAAGTTCATGAGAAGCTGGACACTGCATTCATTCCTTTGCTAAGAACTGCTGCTAAGATGGGTATCAAAACTGTCCCTCAAATGGGAAGACCACAAGATTCCTTGATAATGGAAATTGCTAGAAAACCTAAATAGATGAGTGGGTCCTAATTGCCCCTTCACATTCTCAGGCCAAAGCTGTAAAATATGCACCAGATAACAGCACATTATAGGAAGGTGGCTTGGTTTTAAAGTAAATGTCAAGAGTCCTAGTATTAAAAAAAAAATTCTTTTATAGCAGTATGAGAGCAGAGATGAGGTGGAGAGGGAGGAGTGAATTCTGCACAATGATGGCAGTGTTCACCCTTTACTGATTCAAACTTCCACTTCCCTAACAATCATTTAACATGCAACAGTGACTATATTAAGTATTTTTACTGTTCCCTACAAAGCCACCCTGGAGGAATGGCACAGCAGACCTGCTAAGGTTCTCATCTTCCATCCTTTTAGTTCCATCTTAATTAGCTGGTGGAATGAACAAAATTATTTTGCCATTCCCGTGTCCCAACTTGACAAACTGGGACTTGGCACTGGCTCAGAGTAAGGCACTCCATGCAGCTATATATGGTATGTGTTAATGATGCTATTAGTAACACATTGCTGAATGTTAACATGTTAGAGCTTGTAGTTTCATTTCTCCATGGAAGCGACTTGATCAATGTTAGAACTTTTTAACAAAGGTATAATTTCTGTGCCACTGCTTTATATTATCGCCAAGGAAAGAGGGATAATCTTGACATAGAGTATTATGTTTAATTAAAAAGACTCTGCCAGGCTTCGTACTCCCCTATCCACTCACACACGTATAGTATTTTTCTTTTTTTTTTTTGAAAAGGGTTCTATGGTTTGAGGGGCCATTGGTCACCTTAGTGAGTGCCCTAATGCCTTGGTTACTGAGAGCTGACAGGTACATAACAGTACACTGGTTACAGGTGCCCAGTCAGTGATAAGTCACTTCAAGACATCTGCAGACCTAGTATTTTTAAACAAAAGCTTGTCATTGGAACAACTAAGGAAGATCTTCTAATGAGAGTAGTGACACAATGGGGACACATTCATCAAGGAATTAGCAGGTAGGGTGTTTTTTGGAAGAGAAGATTGTTAATGATTAAATGGCAATCCTACTAATTAAAAGTCAAAAGGAGATAAATAAGGGATAACTCCCATGATAATTGCCAAATTTATATATTTAGAGAAACCTAGCACATCATAAATATTAAATTGGGCTATTATCTGCAGTGTGTCTGTGCCAGGGACCCATAAATAAAGACCTTAGGGACTAATCACTAGAAACTTTCATTATTTATCTTCTTCTACATTTTAAAAAGCAGAAAAGCTATGTCTTCAGTATAAACCACAAAGAGAACATGCTTATTTTTTTGATGAATCTTTTAAGAAGAAGAGAAAGAATAATGCAGTGGGAATGTACAAGCAAGAGGAGACCTCAACCACGAGAAAATCTTTCAGGAAAAAGCTTGGCTTCTTATTTCTTCTGAGCATTAACCTCCTATTAAGTACACTAGTTTTATGTCAATGTGTAGCTCCATTGACTTCAATTAAGCTGTCTCAGATACTCACCCTGCTGAGAGAGCAACCACAGACTTCTAAAAAAATCATCCTACACAGAAATGTGGCAAGAGTGGGGAATCGGGTCATTTGCGTTGTTTTTATCATTAGTCCTGTCTTGTAACTTCTGTAATAATTTATGTAAAAAAAAGGTACCTAAAGGCCTTTTTAGGGCCTGTGGTATTGCTACTGATATTAATGAGATTGTTTGATGCCCATTTTTGCAAGATTGAATGTGTATTATGTGACCAATTTTATGCACAGTTGGCTTCACTGGACCAGGATCTTGCTCTGCACAGAGCCTGGGACTGTTGTCCTCTTGGATCACTGAGTGTAGCTGAAAAACTGAACAGCTGGAGAAAGTGGGTCTTACCTACAAGACTCTCAAGTATTCTGGGAAATCAGAGGAGAGGATGGTGTCAGTTATGCATCAGTACAGAATCTGTAAAGAAGCTTAATTTATTGGAAGCTGGAAGCTCATTTGGGGTAAAGGGTGAGCCAGGCCACGGACAAGTCAGACAGTCCCATCTGGATTATTCTTGGAATTGCTTTGGTTTGGCCGGATTATTTTTGATCCACCAGATGCTTGAGTTCCCATAACAAAGACAAAGTGTGGGAGACATTCAGCAGCTTGACACTCGGGTATTGACAAAGAAATACAGCTACTGACAATTGGCAGAGCTTTCCTTCGTATCCCTGCTGTCAGTCCTGTAGTAATCCTCTTTGGCCTTTTGACTACTGAAAAAGGATAATATTTTTCCTTATATTGGATATTATATAGAAGCCAGTAGTTCTAAACAGTTAAAATACAGCTCAGAAGTACCAAGAATTACTTGAGGGGAGCACTAGACCTCTATTGCTGCATGCTAAGCCATCCTATCTTTTTGAAGCATGCCAAGTAAACATGCTGCAATATCATTCCCACAGCTGAACAGAGGTTTTAGGCAGAAGTGATACTCTGCAAGCTGAGATCCTGAGTCCTTTCTGAATTTCAGTATTTTAGAATGGGTAAAAGCCTTGCAAGTTTGGGAAGTCACTCATTCAGTATGTGAGACCAGGGTAAAAATAAGGCCCCTGACCTCTTCCTTCTTCCTCCTTTAGATACTTTTCTCTGTAATGGTGGGTAAAAAGCAGGAGAGGGATACTATTGCTATTAAGTGAAAAATGGGCTTTTACAGTAAGCCAGGAAAATGAAAGTAATAATTAAATCTTCATATAACTTTAGGTTGTATTGCAAGTGCTTAGCTGAAAAATTCGTCTTTAACTCATGGCCCGCAGCAATCACATCTGTTATATTTTAGGAACAGAAAGCTAATGAGGTGGAATCTGGAGTACTGAGCTTAATTGGGCTTGTTTTGATTAAGTGTATGTGCTGGGAATATTTTACACACTAGTATAAATTGCAAAACAGTCAACATAAGCCACAAAATTTGCAAAATCCATTGTGGGTAGTGTCAGAGAAAGGACTGTTTCCAATAAACAATAAAAGGCAGGAAGAAAATATCTGAGATTTTAATGAAAAAAAAAAGTGCTTTAATTTGCCTGATTAGTGGCTTTCCACAGTTGTAAGTGCATTTCTCTGTCTTGTTCACGTACATGCAAATGCACACACAGAGGCACACAAAAATGTGCTGTATATTATAAAACTGTAACAGCTTGTCTTTGGGCTGAGTAGATTAAGTCTGACTGGAAAAGGCATTTAAAACTGCATAATCTTTACACAAGCATGAAAAGTTGACATATCCTTCATATATTATATATTTAGTAGAAATAATATTTTACAGCAGTTTTAAAAACATGTGTTTCAAGGGGGAGGGTGCATGTGGAGTTTTTCTCCTGCCAGTCCTTATCACTTTGGGCCATACTCTTAGATAATGTAAGCCCACATAACTTCATTGACTCCACCACATTTTGCTGATCCACTCAATATAGATCTGATCTCTCAAGTTCCCATGTGCATTCAAAGCTTAGGAGTTAGGGGAAAAAAAAGAGTACTATATTTTAGCAACATTGTAAATGTTTTAAATGGATTTTTCTCTGCAGTAAAAAATGTTACAGGCTGGATGTCTGATATTTTCATATCATCCATAACTAGAAACAGAGGCTGACTATTCAAAGTAAATTACACATGAATGAAAAGTGTTTCTGTTTAGATTGTAGTCAAAACCACATCAACAACAACAACAACAAAATTGTCTGCTGCTTTCATTAGCAGCTCTAAAAACAGCTTCTGAGAAAAAAAAATGCCTCCATCTTTGCACGCAAGAGAAGACACCAAGAACTGGCTTGCAGAAAGCCAGTGACAGAATTCCCTGAGTGGTGATGATCTGTCCAGCGGCCACCTGAACTGTCACAGTCTGTGGAGACTGACATAAGCCACATGATAGGGGCATTTGACTTCTGAATCTTCCTCTGGCTTGGTGGGTTTAAGATTACAGTGCTGACATTTTTATATCACTCACATATGTTAATATATTCCATGCTACCCAGACATGGCTGTCTCATGTTGAGGCCTTTCAGCTGGTAGATATTTTCCCCCCGACCCCAAATCCAAACTAAAAATTTATGCTGAGATTTTGAAACTTTTGGAATTCCAATGGGATTTATTTATCAGGTTCTTCAATCCCTTTAGGGTCTTTGCTCAATAAATGTTTCACGATAATTGACTAATACCTAAGAAAATGTCAAGAGTTAATAACTTCATTTTAGCTCCTTACTGGCTTCATATAATTCAAAACATTTTGCCTGAGATACAATTATTGCTAGGAAAAGGAGACATTTCTTCAGATGAGTCTCTATACAATTCCTGACCTTCCAACTATTCGTGCTGGCTCTTCTGTTCCACTGCTAACGGTGGTAAATGCAGTGAACATGGATCGCACACTGAGTTTAAGGACAAGTATGCTGCAGCCCTCCAGGAAAATTATGATAATAATTTTTTAACAGGTTGGATTAAATTTTTCTGGCAAACAAAAAATCTCACTGGTGAATTGCTGCTCCTTCCAGTTAGGAAGGAAAATGGCATATGAGCACACATAGACCTCCTATATACTACTAGCACAGGCTAAGGGACTGACTGAACTAACAGGAGACAAAGTACAATGTACAGGTTAGGTCTTGGTGGAGCAAGGTCTTCACTCTTGAAAAAAAATCTGTCTAATAGCCAGAGTTATTCAGGGCTTTGGCTTTACAATTCATTCAGAAGAGTGCACTGCTCATTGTGACCCCTCACACTGTATTGTCCGATTGGTTCAATAATGACTCTGAGGAATGAGAGCCACCTACTCTATTATTGGTTCCACCTCCTGGGGTTTTCCTGAAAGGGATTTCCATTCAAGTCTGGTCTAGAGTAACATACGCAATTACACTTGGAAGAATGAAAATGTGAAGAGGGCAGCCACTGCAGCTTCAGGTTGTGAGACGATTGCTGGGTGTGATTAGGAAGAAACCCCTCCCCTCAAATGAAGTATAATAGTGTTCATATCTGAGGATTCAGGACTGGCCATTGTCAAAGATAAGATATTCCCTGTGACAGGTCACACAGTTTTGGATTTCCCTCCTTTTAGCCTTTCAAAATGAAAAAAAGGAAAACTTTGAGAAATTTCCTACCTTCTTATTGAAAAAAAAAATTGGGGTAAAGGGGAAATAAATTTTAATATTCTGCCATTCTTCTGCCCAAACTTGTGCTACAGCATTTTCCTTTAAAAGTCATCTGAATGTTCCTTTTTCATTTCTTTTTTTTTTCATAGACAGTGTTTCATGTTTCTAATATTTGATATAAAAATTGTGAATTAATTTCACTGTATCGAGCCTACTAAATATGACTTCTTTTTTAAGCACGTTGCTCTTGTGAAAGACTGTGGTCTCTAAGGATTGTCTGTCAGTCACCTCATAAAATAAAGGTTATTATTATTATCAGTGACGAACAATAGCTGATGACTTCAAGTTGAAGAAAGGTCAAGAGACTAATCACTGATATGCTTTCAGCAGCTATCTTTTCTAGTCAGGACTTAAGCGATTGTTAAAGGCATATTTTTCAGCTTTAACATTTTTCCTGTTATTTCCTCATTGTCTGTATACGTGCACGAAATGTTCATACAAATCCATCTCGGGTTTTTTGTATATGCCGAGTTTCACTCAAGTAAATGAACAGAAAAGCATAATCATTTCAGAATCTGGACTATGAATACTTGTGGCATGCATGAATTGTGTGTCAGAGGGGAGCAAGTGGCTGAGGACTCCTTTTCTCTGTTAGTAGCTACCACGTCTGTGTCATCCTTGAGCAAATTTCAGTTCTCTGGCACAGTTCCTAAACCTTGGCTTTGTTATTTTTCTGCTGGAATGCTTCTTCCATCCACCCCACTTAAGAGCATGGGATACACTGTGGTTCCTTCTTGAGACCTTTGTTTTAGAATTCATGGACCATAAAACCAGACCAGGTTTTCTGGAGATACATCCCTACTCTTTTGATCTTGCGAACTGTGGAATATCAGTAATGTATGAGGCTGGTCAGATCTGGGAGACTGAACAGAGCTGGTGGGACATGCTGCCTCTGCTCAAAATTCAGTTAAAGCCTGAGAAGTTTATGTAGGTCAACTGTGCCTTCCTTCAAACTGAAGAAGCTGGTCATGCTTAGAATATGTAATGTAGGTGGAGACACAGCCTGACAGACACATAGAGAAATATTCAACCAAAGGCTGGTATCAACTGAATCCCTTCATTGCTCCTGAACGTGTTGTTGAAACTACTGAACAAGTCGTTGGTAAATGACTGTCTGTTTCTTCACTATAGATTTAAAGGAAAATATTACAGCAAGAGGAAAAGAAGGTGAAATTGATTTCATTTAACAACAACCTTCCAGCCTTGCCTCACATCTCACTCATATAACTTTTGTAACTAATTATAGTGGAGCTTGAAAATAAAGCACTTCTAGGTTAAAGGATTTTATAAGTCATCAAAATTATCCAGTGCTCAATATAGCCAAAATCCTATATGCTATTATGTTCTTGTGCCAGCGAGGCTGCCTGCGAGTTAACATCTATGGAGTTATGAAAGGAACAAGAGGCAAACATTGGTATCATCAAATATTATATTGATGTCCAAAGACATTATGGTAGGCTGGGAAATCAATCATTTGTAAGTGTTTTCTTCTTCTGACTTTGTATTAAATTCAGAATGATTGTAATAATTGGTGATTTTCCTCCTTTTTTAGGTCTGACAACATATCCAGACAGTCAACTTCATGCACTACCCTGCCATATTACACATTTTTTTTTCCTTTCTGCCCCTTAAAAGTTTAGAAGTATGCATTAACATTTGTAGGCCATCCTTTCTGATGCAGATTTCAACTAAAACAGCCTTATCTGCCCCCACTCTATTTGTCTTAATTTGGATTACTTTTTTAATCCTTTGGAGTCAAGATTTAAAGGCTGTTTATATTAAAGGGACTTGTCATTCTTAAAAAAAAGGAGCCTAGATACCTTTCTTTGCCAATTCCCAGATGATCTGTGTCTTGCACCTATATGCCTGAGTCTCTCTTTGTGTCACTGTACTTCCTTTACTCTAAATATAACATCCCAAATATGTTTTTTTTTATTTTTTTAAAACTTTCAGGATACCAAATGCTCCATGCACATTGCTGTAGGGAAAATTTTGTTTCTTATGTTTAGTGACCTTCACCATATAGTACGAGGACTATCTGTTTACTTACTTGGGCTTTCTTCAAATCAGTAACTCCCAACTGCAGACCACGCACCATTAGCGATTCACGAAGCACTTGCTGGAGGTCCATAGAGAACTGCCTAGCAAAGCACAGGTTCCTCTGCATTTCCATCTGCTATCTTACATTAAAACCAGCTAAAATTATGTTAAATATTTTCTGAATGCCACTATTCAAAGAGGGCAATTGCTGCTGTTACACAAGGCCAAAAGCGGGAGTCAAGGGGTTGAAATGTGACCCGCACCCCAGAACAGATTAAGAACACTTGCTCTTCACAACTTCTCTGCCTCAGCTATAATCCTATGATTGGCCTCTACAGAATATCTTTTGGAGTCAAATCAGTTTTATGATTCCTAAACTCTGATGGCTTTAATTTGCTGCAAATCTTTCCAGAGATTATGATACTTTGTACAGCATACCTATAAATAAGTTTTATGACAGCCTCATTAATCAGGCTACATTTTAAAAGCATTAGCCTTTTTCCCCTCTGTTGAATCCACAGCTTATCTTTCCCCAATTATAATTAGTGTTCATTAAAAGCAGTACTTTTTTTGCAAACTAGAGAGTTACACTGGGCCTGATGCAGACTTCCTTCATCCTCCAGCTGATGAACCCCGATATTGGAGAGGTGTTTGAAAACTTGGTTCCACATTACCAAATTGCAAATGGACTATTTTAAGCAGGGTAAGCCTAAAGAGATCAGTCACAGTACTGTAAAGCTTGCTCTCAATATTTTTAACTTCGAGGTGCCTGGTTCTGAGAATGGAGCATTAATTGGGGCACCTTATTTATCTAGGGGAAAGTAGGTGACACAAACAGAATGATCAAACACCAGCTCCCCCCCAAAAAAACAAACATATAAAATTGGTCAGCACATAGAAACCTCGCCCTTCCTATTCATGAAAGAACATTTAAAAAACCATTATTTTCTTTATAGTGGCAGAAATGTCCCCACTCTGGACAAGCAGGAAACTTTGTAATTTGGATTTTGGATACAGTGAGGTAAAGATATCAGAAGCAAAACTACTAGAGAAAAATATGGTTCCTAGGACTTCCAAATGTTCTAATCAGTAGGGTAGTGTGTGCATTAGCAAAGAGTTATCTCATGGAAACATTTACAAGTTAGTAAGTTACAAGTCTATGGTTTGAGAAGACTTTTGGTTTATCATCAACATGGATTTAAAGCATGGACTTGACAACAAAACTGAAAAAAAAAATCAGTTCTTTCAGTGCATGTGAAGGGGGTAATGGTACAGGATTGGAGCTTGAGCAGATTAATAAGCCTTGCACCAGTATTGTTGCCCATAACATTATGTTGCATAGAACTTCTTCCTAAACTCATCACTCTATTTCTCTATCCATCCAGTGGAGGACAGATATTGTCACAGACTGATTCCTAAGGGATGTCTTTGGATGAAGTGAACTGCCTGCAGAAGTGCTTGACTCCATCAGTAGTAAAGAGACATGTTAAATAAGGTAGTTTATTTCTAGATATTCAGGTTATGTGAGAAGACAGATTTGAAAACATTAGGGTACTTTAGAGGAGGATCTACCTGACTGGACTTGCACATCAGAGGAATTTCTCAGTTCCACTAAGACAGCAAGGCACATGAAGAAGAACGTGAGCAGGGAATTCAGATACTTTTAGAAGTAAGGAAGAAGACAAATGGAAGTCTTCAGGATCCTAGTTTTGAACCTGAGTAGGTCCAATTTGTTTATACTTTTTTTTGTATTTTGCATTTTCTGTATCTGCCCAATGTTACCAATGTCACAAAGACAGGCACTCCCTGAATGTCTCTGAGTATAAACAGCTCTTGAATCATTTTGTGATAATAATGTGAAATAGAACTACCATAAGTTCTAAATATGAATCTTCGTATGATGAATTTTGTGAAGGAAAAGAGAAAGTTGCAGGTTCTCGGTGGAAATAGAGCACAGAGTGTGTCATGCAACACTGTCAGTGCGTCACTGACCAGAACTTCTGGAAAACCAATGAAGGATACTAAAAGGCATTTCCCACCAGTGCTATCACTGGAAATGAAGTTAAGGCAACTTTCACACCCATCTTCCCTTCCTTTTATATCTAAACATATCCACAGCTATAACACACTTCCCTTTAGCTGTTAACAAATGACCAATGACAATACATTCTGATGTCCAGTACCTTTATATCTTCATGTAACCCAAAATCTGTAGTCTCCTGCCAGGTGCATGCTCCACTGGTGTCTATTTCTTACTTGTCAGGGAAACCAAATAGTACTTGTAGCCCTCTTCTTTTTCTTGACTGGCAGGGGAATTAATGAGCAGGATACTAGAACTCAGGAGCGATGAGGGACAGTGGCTACAACTGAAAAGGAAACTGTGAAATTTACTCTTCTGGAAATTTGGCTTATAGGTATCCCTTCTCCCACCCTATCACATCAACTCATGAAAAGGTTAGGTGATACTGTGAGAAACAAGTGAACAAGAAGATTAAAACTAATCTTTCTAAAGAATAAGATTTTGTGTCTCTTTAACAGAACTTAATATCAGGTGAGTGAAGTTCTTTGCAGGTCTGTGACAAGGATTCCTGCTGCCACAAAAGGACAACTCTGTGAAAATGGCACTCTGCTGTGAAGAGGACAAGGCTGCTGCAAAAAGGAATGATAAATCATATGTGAGAGATGAAGGAAGTGAAATCTAAACAGAGCTGGAAAGGGTCAGAAAGGAGAGGATTATAGTGGAGGTCTGAAGGGTCTTCCTGTTCTGTCAGCTTCTCTTTTCAGAGTTAAATTTGGTGGCAATGAAAATAGGGAATTGTTTTAGTCTGGTTTTTTTTGAGGTTAAAATTGCAAGGTGACTTTGTCTTTCATAGGAAATATTGTGAGAAAATGCACGTGATGTGTGTAGTTTGTGATGACTGAGAATGTTTGATCACAGGGAGGGATGGCAAGGAGAGAGGGAAATTTTCAAGGTCAACTTTAGAAACTTTAAAAATTAAATATTTTGAAACCAGTCCCAGAATTCTAATGATTGGATTCTGTACAGTTTTATTATGGACTATAATTTGTCCATGAAAGTTTTGCTGATGCTTGTACTCGTCCATTGCTGTAAATCATAGTAATATGCACAGAGGGGTTAATGATGACCTCACACTGTGCTCACTTTAGCTGGAAACACTCTGTTCTTGCCCACCCTTCAGTCAGGATGTGGGAAAAGTGGATTGTAAGGAGATGTTATACTTAGCACCTAGCTAAGTGTATATTGTTCTGTGCTGTGCCATGCCATGTGAGCATACCATGCATCCACAGGGGAAAAACAAGCTGTCATTGCAACACTTGAAAGTTAATAATCCCTTTTTCTCATTAAAGCTCTTCAGCACAGAGACAATACTGATTGGAACAGGGTTATAATGCTGCTGACTTCCAGTCTGTTGTTGTCTCCATTACTTTGGATGACCTTCCTTTACCCTGCTTTGACTTGCCCTACTTGAACAACTGGGAGCTGACCTTCCTTCAAACACCTTCCTGTGAGTGCCAGAGGATGGCAACAGCCTTCTACAATTCACTGGGAAAGACTCAGTGGAGAAACTTTTCTGACTGCAGCATCAAGCCGCAGGAGCTGTGCTTTTACAAGCCCCAGTGAAATGTGCAGGTGAGCAAACCCTGGGAAGAACAAAGCCAGTCAGAGATGGTTTTGTAAAGTGGAAGCTCCCATGCACATTGCAGGTGTTGAAATAAAGAACAGGATCTCTCCAACAAAATATGAAAATGTCCTTTTAAAGGAGGAGGGAGTCACTTCATGGCAAATACCAGAAAAATTGCATCCTAGAATTGCCAGATTTTCTCCAAAGACTATAAAAAACCCCTACAGGATAGTTCAAGTAACCATCATCAGTAAAGATGTCTTTACTGTTGATTTCAGTGGTGAGATTAAATTGAATCTGAGATTAAATCACCTACCTTTAGCAGTCTGCAGGCACTATAATCCCATCATAGTTAATAGCCACACAGCTGCATCTGAGACAACCCTAAAGAATTCAAGGCATCTACACCAGACTGGCAGATATGAGGAGGGAATTAGAGGAAATATCCTCTTCTACAACTAGTAACAGATGGAGATAGGTGGGGTTTTCTAGATCCTAGGTATTTAAGCTATTGAATTCCACCTCCCCGAATGCATTCAGACTGCTCCATGTGGACTTGAATTTAGGTGTCGTAAGTCTAAGCAGGAGCCATGAGGTTGGAGGAGACGGATTCCATACAACAGATCTGAAGACCTATGTCAGTCTTGAAATTGGAAATGTCCTCTACATGAGAACCAACAGTATTTTTGCTGTGTGAATTTCTGCTTCTCTATGGAAAGACATAGAACTACTGGAGAGAGTCCAACAAAGGGCCATGAGACAGCAAATGGGTCTGGAGCACCTCTCAAATGAGGAAAGGCACAAAAGACTGTTTAGTCTAGAGAGGAAAAATTATTTTAAAGCTTCAGCCTCTCCCACTAACTAAATTGCTATCGTAGTGTATGGGGTTTGCAAGGCCAGATTTTGGTAGTGGGGGTGGTTAGAGGGGTGGCTTCCGTGAGAAGCTGCCAGAAGCTTCCCCCATGTCCAGCAGAGCCAATGACATCCAGCTTCAAATTGTTTCCACTGCTGGCCAAGGCTGGGCCAATCAGCAATGGTAATAACACCTCTGTAATAACATATTTAAGAAGGGAAAAATTCTGAGGCAATTGTGCTCAGAGAAGAGAGGAGTGAGAATGTGTGAGAGGAACAACTACACAGACCCCAAGGTCAGTGGAGAAGGAGGGGCAGGAGCTGGAGCAGAGATTCCCCTGCAGCCCCTAGTGCAGACTGCGGTGAGGCAGCTGTGCCCCTACAGCCCATGAAGCTCCGTGTGGGGGCAGAGATGCACCTGCAGCCCCTGGAGGGCCCCACCCTGGAGCAGGGGGATGCCCAAAGGAGGCTGTGGGCAGACATGGCAGGGACCTGCAGACATGCAGAGAGCAGGTTTCCTGTCAGGACTCGTGACACTCTGGGGGACACACACTGGAGCAGGTGGTTCTGGAAGGACTGCACCCCATTGAGAGGGACCCATGCTGGAGCAGTTCATGAAGAGCTGTAGCCCGTGAGAAGAACACACACTGGAGAAATTCATGGAGAACTGTCTCTGTGGGAGAGACCTCACACTGGAGCAGGCGAAGGACTCCTCTTCCTGAGCAGCAGCAGGAATAACATGTGATGAACTGATTGTAGCATCCATCACCTGTCTCCCTGCACCTCTGGGGAAGGAGGTGGAGCTGGAAGGAGAGAGGGGTGAGGGTAAGGTGTTTTAAGATTTACTTCTCATTATCCTGCTCTTGTTTCGATTGGTATAAATTCAATTAATTTTCCTAAGTCATGTCTGTTTAACCCACCAGGGTAACTGGTGGATTATCTCTCTCCCAGTCCTTATCTCAACCCATGAACCCTTCATATTTTCTAACCCCTGCTCATTTGCAGAGGGGAGTGACAGAGATGCTTTAGTGGGTACCTGGCACCCAGACAGAGACAACCAACCATATTCAGTGCAAATACCACATTTTTCATTGGGCATTTTTAAATCTTATCTTTTATAAAATACAGATTAATTTGTATGGGAGTGTTTGTCTGTTGGCATAGTTTTTCAAGATAAAATCTCCCTGAGGAGGAAAAAGTGCTGAATATTCCTACAGTAATCAAGGCAATTGGCAAATCAAGTATAACACAGGCATCTTTTCTCCCATTTAGGTCAGTTTGTTTCATTTTTACACCATAAATGTGCAATCTAAACCAACAAAGATATTTGACCTAAAAAAATAAAGAGAAAAGGCTTTTAACCAAAATTCAGGAATGTCCCGAACACCAGATTGCTTGTGCTGCCACAGTGCTAGATATTATCATCAAATTATATAATCCCAATGCATTGAGATAGTTTGGATCATGTTTTGCTCCACAGATAGGACAGTATAGCCTAACATTTGTCCAAATTGCCTTGTAGCTACAAATTCAGATTTGATTTTTTCCATTTGCCCATTTGTTCTGGATAAATTGAAGCCAAAGATCCTTCCTTCTTAACATTTTCTGTAACAAATTCAATTTGTAGAGCTGTGTAATAATGGGCTGACCATAAATGGTGCAAATCTGTCCATAATTGGCAAGCAAATGCTGTCTGAATTTAATTATGTTTATTCTTATAGAGCTCAGATCTTGCAAAGTCACACACTTTGTATATGAGTTTTGAGGGCACACAATTACCTGCAGGACTGTGGACTAGTAATTGTCATGTGTTACCTGACTGAGTCCCGAATTTACTAAGCAAAGGTGTGCTTAGAGTCAGTTCAAGGTGATACAGGCAAATCTTCATTTTGCTGCTCTGAAGACAAACACCTGGGACTGAGTCATGTTCGTGCCGTGGCAGCAGGTGAAACAAAAGTGGTGGAAGTAAGAAATGGGGAAGAATACTTCAGAATCAGTTTTGCTGGTTCCACTGCCTCCACAGGGAAAGTAGAACTGTGGCTTTGCCTTGAGGACCCATCTATGTAAATTTTAAACACATTGTTTCCCACAGCACCTACCTTCTCTCACAGCTCTGAACTTTCTCCAGTGGTGGCAATGATCAAAATTAACCTAGTTTCTTAGGAATTTAGAAAAGCAGTCATTAGGGATTTTTTTATTTGTCATTTCTCCTATCTGTTAATTTAAGGAATTGCCTACCTCGCTCGTGTGTGAATTAACTCTCTTTGTGTGTCCAAGAACCACACACACAAAGCATCCTGTGCTTCCCTTGGCCAGATTAGTTCAAACAGCAAAAATGTCCTACAACCAAAGAAAAGAATATCTGTGTTTTCAAAGCAGAGGGCCATGGGGACAGAGAAAGAAGTTAGGAAGCTTGCAAACAGCATCCCAGGAATTAGCCATGGGTAATGAAATAGCCAACCCAACATGCATAAGCAAGTGCTTGTCTAACTAAATTAACTGATAATTCGGATATTGGCTGTTGGGTTTGTATAAACATATGTATTCATATATTTTAACATAGAACTCCTAAATGATTTTGTAGGGAACATTGTAGAGAACTTATTTATTGGCAGACTGCCTCTGTGACTGAGCAGGGCTGTGGGAGGCTTAAGTGTGTTCTGGGTAATGTAGTCTGATTTCTATTTTAATGGACTAAATAACTAGAGCAGGCACTTATGTTAAATGGCCCGACTGAGAACTCAGCCATTTGAGGTAAGAGAGAGTTTAAGATAAAAGTAATAATCTGTAAGAGTTTAAATCTATTGTCCTAAAAGAGGATAAAATGTGTAGAGCCCAAGAGGAGAGGAGGGACATTCAGTTCTGTGTTTGTCCTGGGTGGTGATTTGCTGTGTGATTTTGCATAAATTTGGGGAATATTCCTGGGTGATGATTTAAATGTCTATAAACCATATTAATTTATTTTCCACTTGGGAAACCATGGAAGAAGAGATTCTGGAGCTTAACTAGTGTTCCCAAGATGCTTTAACATTGCTGGATGAGTGCAATTCAGTAAATATAACATTTAGAGAGTTAAGTTTAATCTATCTGAAGTAATACAGGAGGATTTCCACTGAAGCCCACTGAGCTGTGGTAGCATGAGTAAGATCACTTTTCAGTCCTTCATTAGGAGGAAAAAACCTGCCTCTCTCCGGCTGTCTGTGTTGGGTTGCTGTTAGTGCCACTGTGCTGGGCTGGAAAATAATGTCAGGTGAGCACTGTTTTATATCCTCATTAGAGAGTCTGCACAATGTCTGCACAAGAAGCTGTAGCTGTTTGCAAACACTGAAGAAATTTGACCAATGATGACAAGTTTGAAGATGTCTATGGGTTAAAACCATGTAGGGCGTCACAACAAAGAAAAAATCCCAAAAATTTTATCAAGGTACTACTATATTTTAAGAAAAATAATTTAGTCGCTTCATGTTTAAAAAAGTCAGGATGAAGGAAAAGTCAGCAAAACAAATTTGACTCGCAGAAAATGGTATTAACACTTTCTTCCATTTCTTCTTATTTTAAACATTTTTCTCCAAAGCTTTTAGATTTTAGTCTCTAACTCACTGAGTCTGGAGAGAATTTGATTTTAAAAAAATAGTAATATAACATCTCAGTCAAAAATGAATTGAATGAAAGACCATACAGGGTATAATGAAACTTTTAAAAGATAAACATTTTAGAAAAACCCTGAATGGAGTTTGGAGTTTTCCTCGGTTTTTGTTCATGAAGTTTATGTGCTTCTGACAGACAGAAACTAAAACTGACTAAAGGAATTCAATGAAAAGATGACCTGTGAAGTACTTTTCTTTCTGTTCTTTTGGGAGCAAAAAGCGAGGGTTAGCTTTCAAGTTTCAATCATAACATGAGCAGGTTTAAGAGTAGAACTAGATCAAAAAACATAGTTCCAAAGAAATTGAATTTTTCCATATGGTCTGCAGCTAGTGGAGAGCTTTGCTGTGTGTGTAACCCAGGCACCTAGATATGATGGTGCTTCAGCTGCAATGTCAGTGGGAAAATACATTCCCAATAAATTCAATGAAGAAAAGCTACAGGGTGATCCAGAGCATGTGTGGCTCAATTTTGGGTGCTTACAAGGGCAGACAGTCTTGGAGAGGAGGTAGGAAGGTTCACTGTTAGAGCATTAGTGGGGGTCTAGGTTTGTAAGATGAACTTAATAAGTTTAAATGAACTGAGTTCCTATCTTTCTTCCTTTTTTTTTTTTTTTCTTTTTTCCCTAAATGTCAAAAGTAAAAATAAAAGGCAAATAGGGATTTGTTGTTTTAAATCTCTACATCAGATTTGGACTTCTATGGGCTGAGTGATTAACTTTGTCAGAGCTACTACAGCTCTGATTCAGTAAAATAGTCTTTGAATCTAAGTTAAAATCCAAGTGTTATGGACTCTGCTTTCCTAAAGAGAACACAACTACCTTTCAAACTGAGAACTTAGATTTAAGTTCCAGACAATATCAGCCACAAAATAGAAATTAAATATGTGAGAACATTTCTGTCTATTGCTAAGTAGTCATGAAAAATAAATTATTTCAGAAAGGATCTGAACCAGCATATTTCTGGAATGAATGCTTTTGTCATAAGGCACAAAAGAACAATTACAGCCTTTTGCTTAAGCATAGAGAATATTCTTAATAGTCCTCACCCCCTCCTGCCCCCAAAGTACCTACTGTTCTATAAAGGTTTGGGGATTGTGTCTTGAACTTTTTCTTCTCCCTCAACTCAATCTTTTCTGACAGATACATTTTCAGGTCTTTTTTATTCTCCCTCCATTCACGGAAGAAGAGCTTTGTAGCTGTACCAGGATGTCTTAAAGTATGTCTGGTATTAGTAGCAGTACTACTTGTCTTTTTTATCTTTCTTGGTGCCTACACAGAGAGTTGCTGTGACCTTGCTTCCAGCACAATCAATGGACAAGGAGAGATGCAGCATAAGGGTGTGGTGAAAGCACGAGCATCCCATGCCTGTCCTGCTCCAAGGAGTGCATACCCCTGGTCATGGAGACTGGAGGAAAGAAAAAAGGGTACACTTTTTGTTTTTATTGTTCGAAACATGACAGTTTTACCTGCATGGGGCTCAAAGGACTGTCTGCAAGGGGTAGGTAAGCTTCCATATCACCAATTTTAAAAGTTCTTTATTCACAGCACAATTTTTGCTTTGAACCAGCTGTTCAAGTGATGGATCCTGGACAATACCTTCTGTTGTTTTACTATTTGTTTACATCCTGCCAATTTCACATCTAACAAAAATGTCATCAACAGCAGTGTTGCGTCCTTATGCTAGGGAAAAGACAAGCCTGTATAGAATTTGTTTCTGTCTCTGGAAATAGACAGGAGCCTGAGGCATCCTCTATACCAATAAATTGAATAGTGAGGGCAACACTATTTTGACCCTGAGGCCAACTGACTTCATCTAGTTCCATCTATCCTGCTAAACACTCAGCTACCAAAACTAGGAGCCTGTGTCTCCGCTGTCTGATGGGGATTGCCCTTGCTTGGTTCTGACCCCCTGAGCACCCCTGGGAACTCCATGGGACAGTCCTAACCTGGACCTGGACAAAAGCATGCCAAGAGCTGGTTAATAAGTTAACTGTGTGGATGACTGAGCTGCCTGGTGTCTGAGCCCAGGCACTGTTTCATTCACTTACATAAACTTGCCTTGGTGCTCTTCTGTGGGTTTCAGATGTTGCTTTCTGTTGCCTCTATATCTCACTATGTAGGCCAAGGTAGGGGAGGCCAGGAGATGGCTGAAAGGCAGAGATCAACTGCTATTTCAGAAAATTATTGGGATAACACTGGGCACACAAAAGAAGATGCAAATAAGGTCCCTATATTCTTCCTTTAAAATATAATATATCAATGTTTGGCCTGGCACTTCTATTACAGAATTTAATTTTCAACATAGAAGAAAGAAAAACAAAGGGAAAGAGCACCCCAAGACTCTTAAAATACACTGTATGCTTCTATAAAAATGTGCAAAATAATTTTCTCTTTATATTAATTATTCCTGAACGAACTAGTATTTTTTCATATACAAGAAGAGCTCTATGTTATAGCTTGGATCCTACTTGCATGACTCATAGATCGGCTTGGGTTGCAAATTACCTTAAAAATCATCCAGTCCCAGGCCCCCTGCCATGGGAAGGGATACATTTCACTAGACCAAGTTGCTCAGGGCCCCATCCAACCTGGCCTTGAATACCTCCAGGGGTGGGACATCCACTACTTTGGCCAATCTGTGCCAGTGCCTCACCACCCTCACAGTAAAGACTTTCTTCCATGTCCAATCTAAACCTATCCTCTATCAGTTTGTAGCCATTGCCCCTTGCCCTCTCACTACAGACTCAGATAAAAAGTCCCTTTCCAGCTCTCTCATACACCCTTTAGGTGATATAAAGTCTTTCTGGAGCCTTCTCTTCTCCAGGCTGAACAACCCTAGCTCTCTCAGCCTGTCTCCACAGCAGAAGTGCTCCAGCCCTCTGATCATCTTCTTGGCTTCCTCTGGATTCACTCCAACAGGTCTACATCCCCATTCTGTTGGGGGTCCCAGAGATGGATGTAACACTCCAGGTGGAATCTTATGAGAGCAGAGTGGCAGAATCACCTCTCTCCACCTGCTTTCAATTATTGGCTTTCCAGGCTGCAAGCACACATTTCCAGGGCATGTTCAGCTTCTCATCAACCAACATCCCCAAGTCCTTCTCTCCAGGTCTGCTCTCAACCCATTCACTGTCCAGCCTGTACTTGTGCTTGCAATTGACAAAGAACTGGAAAAGGGTACTACAGCATCACTTTGGAAGGAAAGATTCTTCTTTTTTTAACAGACTTCATAGGTGTCCATTGTGACCATGAAATCATTTGGAAAACCAGCTAAAAGAGAGGAAATATATCAATGTTTTATAATGCTCTATTCAATGAAAATAGGTGATTTTTACTTGATCATAGCCTTGAATTTCTATTTGCAGTATGGGTTTACAGAATGAAAAGCACTGGAAAGTCATAGATAATTTTGGTTCAATTCTATGGTAGAAATTTTAATTTCTGAAGCTAAATTGAAACTAGGAGATAAGAATATAGTTGGCTTTAGTTGTCCTATTTAAAAACTGTAAAAAACTCCTCTGTTTAAATGTTAGAAAGGAAACGAGACTGTTAGTTATTAGAATTTACTGTCTCAATGAAACATTGAAAGAGAGAGTAGCAGTATGCATTGAGCAATGTTAGCAGCATTCACGTGTAGATTGTTCAGGGGAGTCATGTTTCCACTTAACTGGCTTAGAAGGACATGAAAAGCAACCAGTAGTTAGCTTTTAAAGATTGAAGAACTGACTTCTTTCATGTTTGACTTCCTTTGCTTTCATGCTGTTAATTGTATGTAGACTTAGAGCCACCTAAAAAGTCTCTTGAATGGACTGATAGTATTGGATCTTATAAAACAATTGAGATAAAAATGCCATCTCTGATAATATGTAATTTAAAGGTATGTTTGTGCTGCATAGTGAATGTCAGTGAGACATCCTCAAATAACTCCAAAGCCAGGAACAGGACTGGCTTGAGCCAAAGGGTGCTGCTAATGAGCAGGGCTTGCTCCCTAAGGTACAACCTCATGCCAGCACCACTTCCATCCCTCATGCTGGTTCCTCTCAAGAAAGCTGCACTCTCTGCTGTGGGCACACCAGTCCATGCAGGGCTTTGAGCACCACACAACTGCCTGGAACACCAGTGCCGTGCTGTGAGCTCGAGAGTTACACTGCTCCTCAAGGGCTGGAGCTGAAGAGGAAGGTACCAGACAGCAGATGGTTTCAAAACAAACAAACACACACAAACACTCCAGAAAACAGATGGGAGAGCCCAAGTGGGGTGAGAATTACTGGGATGACGAGGAGCAGTCTAGAGCAGCAGCTTTGCTGTGAGTGTTCATGGGCTGGGTAACTAAGGTACTGCAGAAGAGAAAGGCAGGAAGGAAGCTGTTGCCTCTTTGGGGGATTTGGTAAGAACTACTGCACTTACCCTGCTAAGCTGGAAAACAGTGGAAGTGCTTTTTATCTGTAATGTTTGAAACGGATCTCCAGGTGAATAGAAATGAACTGTCACTATTCCAAAGCTGAACTGAACAGGAAAAGACTGTGATCCATTCTTTCTAGTTTTGTCATTCAGTTCTACCAGCTCTCAGCTGAGTAACTCCATAGCCATATAACTTTCAAGAAGATAAAGAGTTTGGTTTAAGAAGAACAAAATGAACTTCTGAGTTCAAAATCTGGTCTAGATTTAGAAATGCAAATCTTCATCTCTTTTTTTTTTTTCTTTCTTTTTCTTTTCTTTTTTTTTTTTTTTTCTTTTCTTGTACAAAGAACTGTGGAGATTCCTTACCTGTACACTGAATGATGGCGCTGTGGAACAAAAAACAATGAAGATCTAGATTGCCCACTTTCCTTTGGATGCTTCTTTTTTTTAGCCCATCTCCATGAATTTGCAAATGCAAATGTCATTTTATAAAGGACAGTGGGTGTCTGTACCATGTAGATGCGTGAAGCAGAGAGAGATGCTGGTGGAGGGTGGATAATTCTAATCAAACTACTCACACCTTGCCCTCCTTGACATGCAATACCACTTTAAACAGCAGTGCTCTAATAGAGAAAAGAGCTACTGTACTTACCCACTCAATAATTTGCATAATTTTGAAGAGCTGAAAATGTCACTGCTGTTTTATGATAATTGTGGGGAAATGATTAGCTATAGCATTTATACATTCCAGGAAAAAAAAAAAAGAAAGTATTTTACTATTCTCTCTTTAATATTAATAAGGATTAATAAAATGAAAAATAAAATCACCTTGGAGGACAAACATTATGTATAAAATAATGGGTGTCATATGAAGGCACATGAGTCATCCATCCATTTGCTGTAGCCTGTCATGTCTAGGAAAGTCTTAAAAAGACAACCTCTTGACTGCCCCTTCTGCAATTTCAAATGCAAATTTTAGTAATAGGAATAGCTAAAAATAAACCATTATTTTCTTCCTTCTCTGCTTTGTAGCTTTGATTAGAACACACCAAATTTATAACTCCTGTAATTCAAACATTTTTTAATTATGAAAAATATACATGAGCTGTTCATTTCTCTTTCATCATTATTCTTCCAGAAAAACCCTTTGATAAGAAGATTGAGACATCAGTTCTAGGTAATGGTTTTTAATCCTCACAGCTCCTTGAACTTAGCAGGTTCTGTTGTTGTAGAGATACATCAGTGAAGAGTAGGTCCAATACAAATCCTTGAGGAGGCCTGGTTTCATGGAAGTCCCTGTTCAGCATCCTTTGACTTCCTACGTCTTTCTCAGACTTCTCTTTTTTTTATACTGCAATAACGGCACAGCTGAGATTTAGAAAGGTCATTTTTGCAATACTCATGAAAGCCTAGACTGCTCTAACTCCATCTGGGAACCTAGCCACGAATTCCAGTCTCTCTTAGGGTTTTCAGTCTCTGTGTGATGTGAGTGATGTGTTTCTCCTGTCAGACTCTGTTTTGACAGTCTGTGCAGGATGGAGAGTTTTTTAATCGTTTTCCTCCCAGTTTAGTGAAATTGCTCAGTTACACTTACAGTCTAGAAAGGAGATAAGAAAAGAGATGACAATTACCACTATGCATATGAAGATGAAAGTTTTAGGTATATCTTTTTTATCTAGCACAATTTTACAATGGATGAAGTATCACATATTTATATGATATAAACTCTCATTCAAAAAACACCATGACTTCTATCCAGGCCAAGTAACTGTTCCAAAATATGACATATATTCTCTAGAAAGCTCTTGAGATATTTTTATTTTTGCTTGATCAGGAAAATATTGTCAGGAATAGCTAAAACATCCCTATTTAAAAGAACTATTTATTTTTATCCTTTATTAGAGAAGAAGACTAAACAATTATTGCCTTTTTTGAAATTAAGGTGAAAGAATAAAAGGTAGCCTGGACTGGCATGATAGAACTAACACAGCCTCACAAGGAGTGGTCACTCCATCTGGTGAACTAAAATGTAACTGTGTGTAACAACACAGAAGATCATCCACCATTCCTTGCAGAAGAGCCAGAATTTCAATAACTGCTCTGCAAGTCACAGCGTCTTCCTAGAAGTAAAGCTGATGATGCCATCAGGAGACCTCAGAGTGAAAGACATATTTTCCACATTCACTGGAAAATTTGCAAAGACTTTTTTTTGATATGGAAATACATATTGTTGCAATGCAGTGTGTAGAATTGTGTATATTCATCTGGACAGTTTCTATGGTAGTATAGTCATCCTGCTGTGGCTCAACACCGACATGAATTGACTTTGTGACTCATTATTTATGTCTACTGTAATTGCTATCACAAGAAGATATTGGCTACAGCAGCATGTATAGGTGTTTCACTAACAAACTAAAATCTTAGGTTCAATTCTCTGGGTTTTTTCACTACATGATTTTTTCCAATAATTAGATGAGAGCTGCTCTTTTTAGAAAGTGTCATGTTTTAACCCCACTCAGCTCACTCACACCCTTGCCCTGGTGAAATGAGGAGGAGAATCCAAAAAAGAGGTAGAACTCATGGGTTGAAAGAAGAATGTATATAATAATAATAATGATAATAACAATAATAATAAATAATTAAAAAGGAAAAGAGAGAGGAATAAAGCTCAAGAAAGACTTCTTTGGGCAACCTGTTCCAGGGGCTCACCACCCTCACAGTAAAGAGGGTATTTTCCCTAATATCTAATTTAAATTTACACATTTTTCAATTTGAAGCCATTTGCCTAGCTTCGAATTCCAGCCATTTGATCTTGTTAGTCTTTGTCTCCAAGACTGAAAGACCTCCAGTTCTGAGCATTTGTTCCTTCTGTCAGTACCTATTCACAGTGATGAAGACACGTCTCAACCTTTCTATTCAATAAATTGAGCTATTTAAGCTTCATATCATGACTTGTTTTCCAGCCACTGAATAGTGTTTTTGTTTAGTTCATTGGTTTTACTGTTTTCACTGATGTTGTAAGGGGGAGAGTTAGTCTCTAAGACTTGGAAGATACAGCCACTACTTCCACCTTTGCTTCTGCTTCCATTCATTGGCTGTTAGGAGGGATACTCCAAATGAAACCTCTAAAATTTTATCTAGTGGAAACATATTCAGATAATTGAGTACATTCATTTGACATTGAATGCTGAAATGCTTAAAAAAGCAGGAGATACAAACTCTCACATCACTCAGATACCTTCAGACCATCAATTCCTCCAAATGCCTGCTTTTTCCCTCCAGTAGTTGTGACACAGTCTAATTCCAAAGCTATCTTTTTTAATGTATTTTCCACATGCATTAGCACTTTTGTAAGCACTTTCTTTTTCTGATGTTATAATTTTTGAGACAAAGTTTTTTGCCAGTTTTTCTCCTTCAGGATTTTTTACTTAGTAGTTCATGCCACATCTTATTTATCAAGAAAGGCTTTGTAAATACTATAAGTTCTGGATTTTTCAAAGAGAATCAATCTATCTTGGTTTCTCCCCCCCCAATATACCCAGAGCAGGTCTTTTATACCTCATCTGAGTGAGCAGTTCAGAATGAAAAAGTAATGTACACTGATAACAGTTATATGCTAATTCATTAAGGTCTGACTTTACCTGAGTGCTAATTAAAGGAAAAATATTTGAAAGATAAAGTAGGGCTTGCAAGCATATCACACACGCGTTCTTCCCTAATATATTTCCCATCTATCACACTTATTACTGCAGGGTGGGCTGACAGGTTAATTATGTACTTGCAGGAGAACTGATACAGAAGATATTATGATCTCAAAAGCAAACACTTATAATCATTTTATCTAAACAGAAGACAGCCTCACCTTGATGAAGGTCTGCATTTAGTGAACGTTTTAAGGCAACAGTCACTGCACTCTCAAGGAAGATACCTGATAAGCTTCCCATCAGTAGATACCAAGCCAGCAGTATACAGAATGTGCTGCAAGAATGTAACCTATTCATATGGTAGTACATGGGGAAAAAATGATTGATTTTGTGATGAAGCCATAGGACTGGGATTTACAAAATTCCGTTTTAATTTCCAGGTTAATTAATTTCCAGGTTTCTTGTGTGCAAGCCTTTTACTGACATAGAGACCCACTGAGTGAGATTATATCTGGTGGGTGATACAACATGGGGACATCATGCTGAAAGCATCTGATGTGCCTGATTATTTGAATGTCATATGTGCCCTAATGTCTGGAAAGCATGTTCCCAGATGTATCAGATCCTCCCAAATGGGATTGTGGTTCCAGTGAGGTTACACTGTGAGAGGGATCCTCCTGAAAATCTTCTACTGTTGTGCAGTACAAAATTTTTTGGCTGTTCTGGGACAGGCAAATGCATCAGCTGATCATGGTTCAGGCTGTTCATCTACATCTAGCAAACCTTTTGCCAGATATAGGGAATGCTGTTCATGTGAGTACATATGAATTATCTGACTCCTGGAGGGGCCTATCTGGAGAGAGGCAAGAAGACCTAGTCACACACTGAATAGATGAAGATGTAGCTGCAGTCATACCATGGAGATCTTTATGTATTTTATTTAAGAAGAAATCCCAAAACTTGAGTCCAATAATTCCTGACATTTTGAGGTTTCTTGAGATCTTGTTTCTGGTTTTTCGACCTCTGTTCATCTGTTTTTCTTTTTCAAATGAGCTGCACTGTTACTCATGTTTTTCCTTTAGCTGCCTGCCATAACTAACACTCACCCATTTGATGTCAGTCATTCTGTACTTTGTAATTGTTCATTGCTTACTACAGTCAAACCCAGACAGGAATTAAATAATAATGCCTAGATATCCAATCACTTCTTTTTCTGCCAAGTTTAGAGTCCATCATAACATGTTTTACTTTCCTCTGTACCCCAAAACTACAAGACAAGTTCTATATCAGCTGTTGGGTTTCTATCAGCTTTCCATAAAGGTCCAGCAGGCTGTGCACAAGTATTAGTTCCCTCACATGGATCTGGTCTCAACACAAGAATAAAATATTCATCAACTAAATTATTCAAGGAGTAATTGTTGGTATTTGTTGAATAATGTATTCTGTTCATGGTGTCTGAATACTACAGGAATGAGCTGAATAAATTATATGCCAAAGCAACAAAATCACTGGCTTGCATTTGTTGAATAGCATTTTATCTAAGCTAAATGTATTTTAATAAAAACATAGCATAAGAGAACAGAAATTTTTACCTTTTTTTCCTTTCTGACAAAGAGTACAGCTTTAGGTTTGTATTGTGATAGTCCTTAAGCTGCACAGCAGAGGTTGAGAACTGACAGCTAGAACAATAACATCTTATGTGTGATTTTCAGAGAACACAAAGCACAGTATTTCTTCCCTTCAGAAAACATTTACTTGTTACTAGAAAGCAGCCTAGTAAGTGGGCCATAGTAATTGTGAAAGTAACTCAAGTTCTGCTTATTCAGTATTAAAGTTTATATGTTCTACACATTCAGCTATTTCACTCCCCTTGCTTACTTGCTAGAATCACGTTCTTCACTACATGAACAAATATTGTACTACTGAAAAAATACACATGCTTTTATTTAAGGGTAGCCTTGAACAATTCCACGTGGACAGAAAAGCCTGATTTTCAGCAATGAGCTGTTTCATCTAGGAAACCTGTGAACCAGGAAGTCTGGTCTGAATAAATAATGTGGACATACAACATGTGCATATTGAACAGAACTAAGAGTTGACAGTCCTTCAATTCGATACTGACTTGAATAATGACAAATGTGATCCCAACAGAAAATGTCTGGCTGTTCAGTTCAAGCTGCTTCCATGTGGGTGGGAGGGATATTAAAAAGGAACAACGCTATCTGAAAAAGTTTACATTGCCATTGTGTCCTGACTAATATTCCTTGAGGCAATGTTTTAACTTGAAATGGCTGCTGACACCTCCATTTATGAAGAGGTATTTCTGGTATTTCTAATATGCTGGCCTGCTCTCTCTCTTTTGGTTAAACTACAAGGGAACATTGCACCAATCAAATCTAGTCAATAAAATTGCAAGATACTCCACCCTCAACACTTACCTGGAAAGTAGAACAAGAGGTGGTGGTATGGATTCTATGGGTCCTGCATGCACAATTCACAAGTTATTGACACTTACAAAAAGAGAGTTCTAAATAATCTTTTCATAGTCACACAGTAATTCACATTACATTGACTATTTCCTACAAGGATAATCACAGATTATCTTGAAACATGGAGTTGAAATGTGCTCAGTAGGTGCATGTCTGTGTGGACAAGTAGCTCAAAAATTTGTTCCATTTGGTTATTTCTTCATCCTCAATACAGAAACTCCCAGTATCAGTTTGTTTCAGTGTCAGTCAAAGGAGCTTGAAAACTTACTGAAATCAGAAATCAGTAAAACTAACATAATTAAACATAAATTAGGTACACGCTTACAAAGAGCATTCACTCAAGAAATGGGTTTGATTTAAGCACTCACTTAAATGTTTTGCTACCTGGGTCCTAAATGAGCAACTGTCATTTTATAGAAAATCATATTCCGATTGATACATTTAATTCTGTCTGCTTTGGGAGAATTTATCTTCCTTGCAAGTGTTCTTACCAGCACTGACTCTGTGAAATGTTGGTTTCCTCATATATCTCTTCCCTCACAACACTGCATGAGAACAGCTTACTAATTACTAGGAATTCTCTTCCTGTTGGTGACTTCAGCCTTGATTGCTATGAGATTCTGAGGCTGTCACAACCCAAGGTGAAGACTTCACCTGGGGAGAGAAGCATGTAAAAAATACTGCATGCTATAAAAAGGAGAAGAGAAATACTGACAAAAATAAGGCAGACTTGTCTCAGAAAAGATTAGGTTTTTAAGTTTTTCATGCAGTCCAGAAGATTAATTAACTCTTACTTAGCTTTGAGAAAGAAAGAGAGAAGCTGCACTTGGATCAAAGACAGCTGCTTCATTGCTTCTTGCAACACAGATAAATTACTGTAAAAGAATACTAATATCTCCATTATTTAGCACACCAGAACAGACTTTCACATCATGTCATTCTTTTGAATGCAATAAAAGTAGCCCCTTGTAACATGCAACCAGGTTAGTGTAAAATGGTCTTCCTCACTCATTAAGACCATTTCTCTTTTCTCAGACCATTATGATGAAATGGAAGCTTTTGTTTCATCTTTTTACCTCTTTAATAAATATAATTCTTAAAATGCTTCTCTTTTAAATTTAAATTAGGCTTTGATCTTTTTTTGTGGAATAAATTCACCTGTAAATAGGTTTATGAGAATGTAGCTAGATTTTTACTGTGTAACTTGTGAAACAGTTCATTTTCTAATATATTTCAGAGGAGAGCACACTAAAGACTCTTTTGCCCTTGATTTAAATTGTTGAAATCCAACAGATTGGCTTGTATTTTGCAGATATAAATGAGTACTAAATATGTTCTCAGAAGGAGAATGTGAGTTAGTCATATTGGAAAAGAAAACATAATAAAAACTTATGACTCTGATGAGATTGTGATGAGTGGAGGGAAGAGCCAAAGGAGAAAGATAACGGTAAATAAAATGAAATTATGAAAACAATATTTGGAAAAAAAACAGTAATTAAGAAAGAAATTTCTTCTCAGCCACACACTAATTGGTAGAGATATACTTGAAACAGGAAAGCTTATAGAGTTTATCTTCCACCCTGTCTTTTAAAATCACCACATAGAGATGTATAAATGCTAGCTCCCATAATATAAAAGCAGTCATTTAACCTTGTATTCCTTCTCTTTACTTTGCAACTGCACTTGGTTCTTCAGAAATCTGCATAATATTTACATAATGAGACTCAGACCCTAATATGCCAGACAATAGTTCAGCAAACTTCTTTCCTAAGCAGTTATTATAGGCAAAGAGTGAGGGGCGGGGGGGGGAAAGATAACTGAGAAGTCATTGCTTTATGCTTTGGAAAAACATCTAAATGGCCAAACCTATCTCTTGGCTTTTAGCTTATGCCTTTTCTGCAACACTTACTGGTGGCCTCATACAAATATCTGTTATTTGAGTCTCTAGCTTATTAATTTTTTTTTTGATAAATTGTTAATAATAATTCTGAAGATTACATATACCAGACTATACTAGCACAAGTACAATGCTAGTTAGCTTCTACAAAAGTATGGCAAACTAACAGAAATTCCAGGTATTCACACTGAGTCTCAGTTTGAAGTCTATGGAACCCTACAGAGAAATTTGCCTGCAAGTCTTCTGGATCTTACATACTTGTAGAGAAGAAATGGAAGTCTTTTCAACTGTTTTTTTTCTCTCTGCCTCCTGTTGATCTACAATTTTTCCTGGTCATCTCTTGTAACACTGTATCTGAAATGCAAATTTCATATGTCATAGGCATAATTTTCTTCTATATTCTTTTCTCATGACTTCATGGAAACAAGGAAAAGGATAGAGGGATCAATTTTTAAAAGGATTTTGATTTATGACATTTTATTTCAGACTTGATTCCTGGTAAAAAAGAAACTGAAGTGATACAGGCTTGAAATATCTGAGCTGCTGTACAGGCAAATTACGCTCATCTTGAGGTTAATCCCAATACAGTATGTGCTCAGAAATCCTAGAATGTTTGGCTGGTCTATATGCTGGGATAGCTTCATGGACTGTTTGCACATTGCCTTCAGTCTTCATCACATGACAAATTCATTTGTACTAGTTGTTGCCCAGCAAAAGCACTTTCACAACTGTAAATATTTCTCCCCAAACGCAAGAAGAATACTTCCTTGATAGTTATGACCACATTTATTTTCTTTAAAGCACTCATATGCGAGAAATTCTGTTTGTTGGAACATTTGTCAAATGTGAAAGTGCCATGAATATGCATGTAAGCATGTATTCACACAAACATTGATATCACATGTGCCTGCATGACCTTTATGAAAGCTTTCTGTGGGCTGAGAACTGGATGAGGAAAGAAGAAGTGTTTTGGCAGAGAAATAACAAGTATGTCTTTCTCCAGAAAGCCTGCAGGAAAATGAGCAGCTGTTGTGGAGGAAGTAAAGGACAATATGCAAAACAACCATCAGCATGAACATGGATGTTCACCGTGTGATACTTCAAAACAGAGAATCAGTGTGTGTATTTGTCTGTGTACCTGAACTCAGCAAGGAAAGAGAAAGAACATTTAAGACACATTCCCTGTTCTTATGTCATCAAATGAAGGGAAAAGAGGTTGTAGCTCTGCAGTGGATGGCCATGATCCCTTCAGAAGGGATAGAAAAGGAAGGAGAGGCGGTGGAGTAGCTCTGTGTGTTAGAAAGTGGCTTGGTTGCCCAGGACTTAATGATGGTGACAAGACTGTCAAATGTTTTTGGAAAAGAATCAGGGAAAGGCCTGATTCTCAAGACAGATGCCTTGAGTGATGTGTCCAGTTCTGGGCCCCTCAGTGCAAGAATATTAAGCTGCTGGAGTGTGACCAGAGAACAAAGTTGGTGAAGGGTCTGAACACAAATCCTATGATGAGCATCTGAGGGAGCTGGGGTTCTTTAGCCTGGAGAACAGAAAGCTGTTGCTGGCGGCGGTGCTAAAAGGCAATTAGGACTCAGACACGCGAGTGGTCAGCAGAAAGGAATGGATTGATTGATTTATTTATTTAATAAAAGACGGGTTTTTATGTGTTTAGTTCTTTTAGTGTTTTCCTAAAAGGCAAGAGGTATTGGACCTCTAACTAACTACCTATCAGGGTAATTGGTCAATTCACACATCATTCATTTCTCTAGTCAGTATCACAACAATTCTAATTATAAACGCAAGTGCAAGATTAGCAAAGTCTGTTTACAGAAAACCTTATCATGTTTTGCATAGTTTCGCATGAGAAAGAACAAGGCTCTCACAAACTGCTGCTGAGAGCTGAAAACTTCTCTGCTAAAGCTTTTTAGCGTCCATAGAAAGCTCCACATTGTTCTCTACAACGACTTGAAAGGAGACTGTAGTGAGGTGGAGGCTGTTTTTTCTCTTCGGAGTTACAAGTAATAGGACAATAGGTCTCAAATGGCATCAGGACAACTCTAAATTACATGTTTGGAAAAATTTCCTCATCAAATTCTTTTCAAGGAGTGACAGGCTGCGCAAGGAGTAGTTGAGTCACCATCCCTGTAGATACTTAAAAGACGTGTAGATGGTCATGGTTTATTGGTGGATTTGTCAGCGCTGTGACTGGTCTGCAAAGTAGAGGTGAAGAGGTAAAAAAAATCTGTTCTAACTGTATCGTTTGGTGACTAGAGTGGATGACTCCAAAAATGCCCATGTATTTCCGGAAAATGCTACTTTATTTTCTCAAGAAAGAGCCTTCAGAGAAGGAAAATGTTCCTTTACAACATTTATTCATACAGCTGCATATATTTACATACATTCAATCACTATAAAAATACAGTGTTGAAAGGAAACCTGAAGAAAAAAAGAATTGAGTGCACTCTAATGCAATTACTTCTAGTAAATGTATGAAGAAAAACATGAAATTTAAAAATTTCTAGTTCCTTTCTCATTCATTCAGAGATGGAATCAGACATTTCGATAATGCTCTTGTACATATTAAAAAGAGAGGTTAAAAAAATAAAAGGAAAAAAGTAAAGAGGAAAAGAGAGAAAGAGGAAAGGAAAAAGGAAATGGGAAAAAGAAAAAAGGAAAAGGAAAAAGGGAAAGATTTACAGTGCTTTCTTGTTTCATAGTCCTGGTTATCATCTATTTATAATCTCAATCTCTCCTGTGCTCCTTGGGCAACTACTCCTCACAAAAATAGCTAAGATCCCTGCCGTCTTACAAAAATTCTATCACAGGACCGACAGAAAGGAATGAGCTCTGGCTTGAACTTCCAGTAAATTTCCCCTGAATGTCACCTTTAAACTCACAGTTTCAACACACTCATGGATTCTTTAGGTACCTAAATGAACCTCCAATTTTTAGGGTGGTATAAACATAGCAGAGGCTGCAATCTTTGTTTCAGAAATGGATCATAGCAGTAGTAAGTGCATCTTGAAAGCTGTGGAAAAAACGGCCATTAACTGGTCCATAATAAGGCCCAGACATTAAAATCCTGAATTACTTTCAGAAAGATGAAAGGGTAGAAAACCTTTTATTTATCAATCTCAGTTGCTTTAAAAATTCATTCCCATTTCTGGTTGTTAAGCATTAAGTTCTCATCATTTCTGAAATTCCTGGAGTAGTTAATCAATCACACAAACCAAGTGTTGACTGCTTGCCTCAAACAGCTCTTGCAAAACCCTTATTAGACAGGTTCATTTGACATTTGTTTCCAACAAACAAGTAAATGAAGACTACCACCTATATGGACAAAAGCTTTAAAGGAAAAAGATAACATTGAGGGGAATGACTGATTTGTAGGCTATTTTTTCTGTCATAGGGAACAAAGTAAAATCTACATATTGTCAATCATTTTGATTGAGGGTTAATTTGCCTGCAATTCTTCAACAGATCACAGGAAACATGAAAGGCATGTAAGTAAGATCTCAGCACATCGTATACAGAAGACTCCATTATAAATGCATGTGCACACAACTTACCTCTGACCTCAAAGGGATGCGGGAAGCAGAGAATCTTTCATTTGCAACATACCATATCTCTAAGCTGTGTGGTGACAGCTGGCAGGTGACACGTTGGAGGGAAGGGATGCCACCCTGAGGGACCAGACTTGGGAGGTGGGACTGTGAGGACTCCATGAAGTTCAACAATACCAAGTGCATGGTTGAGGCAATTCCAAGCACAAATTCAGGCTGGGTGGAAAACAGATGGAGAGCAGCCCTTGAAGAGGACTTGAGGGTGTTGGTTGATGAGAAGCTCAGCATGACCTGACAACGTGTAGCCCTGAAAGCCAGCTCTGTCCTGGGATGCATCAAAAGCAGTGGGTTTGGACTGAGATGATTTTTATGGTACCTTTCAAACCACATCGTTCTATGATTCCATGAATCTGTAATCTTTGTGCTTTAGCACTGCAATCATGAGGGTTCAACACCAGGTGCAGCCTTTCCAATCTTTCTGGCTATCACATGGAGGTGGCCTTGGGGCTCTGAGTGAGCCAGCAGCTCTGCAATCTCCCCTGCTCCTGGGGATTTGGCTGCTGGCATTCAGGGCAGGTTCTGAGATGGTGGAGCTGTGTAACCTTCCAAAGCACGTAGTTTATGTTTCTAATCGGAACCATTCTCTGGAAGAGTGTCCCACTCTCCAGGTACTACAGGGAGCAATTAGGATGCAGATAATCTGCTGTGCTGTAACAATTTCTTAAAACAGGGGGCATGAAATTAAAAGTCAGAGAATTGCTCCTTAGAAATGTTTCCTCTTTAGCACACATGAAACTGATTGACAGTAACTTTAGAAAGCAGCCTCTTTATTTTTAGTAACTTTTTTGAAAAAAAAAAAATGGGAGAGATGCCCAAAATGTCCTAGTGATTCTCTTAATAAACCTTGGAAGATGTATTAGCATTTTTGGCATGTAGGAAGGAAACACTGTGTTCAGCAGAAAACGCAGAATTTTTTGGTTTTGAAAGATGAACATCACTATCCATCCAATATTATTCCATGGTTTAATTTGTTGGGGTTTTAAGATCAAATGCAAATTATTATGTATCCTGAAAACCAAATCAAAGTTTTTCATACTTTTACCAAAACTGTAATGAATTTTAAAAAGACATAAGATAAAGGATATAAATCTTTCTCTATCAAAGCTTTTATGGGGTTGTCAACCACTTATTTGTAGTAAAAAACACGTGTAGGGATTTAATTTCCACTAGATGATTATTTCAGTACTTAGGTCATTCAGTGAAATGTGTATTATTTTTCTATCATCTGGCCTAGATACAATGCTGAATGCCTTACTCAGTAGAACAGATTCGTACTTAATAACAAGGTTTTTCCCTTGTTTAGTGTAAGCAGAAATGCTTTCAGTCATGTTTCCTCTGCCTCATAGACCATTGCGGGTTTTAAACTCTTCCTGCTGTGAAAACTGGTTATGGTATGTCTCCTGTAAATTCCATCCATCCAAACATCAGTAGCTTTAAACATACCATAATAATCAGCATAAAGGAAGATGGACGATAGGTCATGCATAAATAACATTGCAAAGAAAAAAATGTTCTTTTGCGACTAGTCTCTGAGCAGTGTGAATGTACATTGTGCATCAGGCTAAAATGAAGGGAAAAATAAATCACATTTAATAATTAGTAATTACTTAAAATTAATCCTTAGACCACATAGAATATAAGGCATTGTGGACATACATTCATTTCTAGGCTTGGTGTAAAGAGTGGCATTTCAGATATCAGTACATGGAAACCACTAGAAATTCTGGTTAAGTTCAAAGCAAATACTGAATAGGTAATTGTAAAACTTTTGTAAAGTTTCCTCATCCCTGTGATAATTGAATCTGCGGCAATAGACTATGAGAGGTAAAAAAAAACCAAAAACAGTGCAATGCTTATCGCTAAAAATTACAGTAGGAAATAAATATCAGATATTTTCAATGCAATGGGGATTATGTACATGGGAATCCTGCTGACTGCCACCTAAAATTCCACTGAATTTGAAGGAACTCCTGGGCTACTATACTTGTCTCAGAGCTCAGAGAAATCCTACATAGCCATGGTGCAATAGATAAGAATTCCTTGCAAATGTAAGTAGGGCCTTCAGCATGTTTTGACATTTATATTGCTTCACAATTTAATGAACTTTTCAGAGTGTCAAGAAGAAAATTATATATTTAGTGAAAACAGAAAAAAAAAGTAGAAAGGAAAGTTAATCCTAATGTACTTAGAGAATAAGAATTAATTCTTAGATTCCTTATATAATCAAAATAGCTAACTATTCCAGTGTGTGAAAAACAAAAGTCATCAGATTCATATCTTTGGAATTAGATTCTGTTTAATTCTATGTATATTTGAATTAATTCAATATCCACATTTTAAAAGAATTAATATATTAAATGTGAGATATAAGAGGAAAAACTATTCTGAAGGTCTAACATGGCCTTCTGATACTTCCAGAAAAACTCAGAATTCAAAGAAGGAGATTTCTGCTTGAATGCTAGAAACAGATCTGGGTTATTTTAAGTGTCTGTGTTGATGCTTAACTTTTAATGGATAACTGACATAGAGATAGTTCCAAATCTATTACTGAGCTAAAACAAATGCAGGAGATGCATGTAGAATTCTTCAAGTAGTGGAATGAGACACACAATGAGATAAGACCAGTTTTTCTACAAATGCTGATGTCAATTATGATTACCAATGCATGTCAAGAGAGAAGACGTGAGACTGCAAGAAGTGAAATCTTGACACAGATTTTGTAATACTCAGTTGTTGTGCTTGAAATTATTCCTGAAGAGAAAATTGTGGACAAGCTATTATAGAACTTAGGTTGTTTGCATGGACATGTCAACAGTAAATTGACTCCAGTTTTGACTAACAGAAAGCTAACAGCTAATGGGATGGCAATTTCTGTGAGTCATATGGGCACATGAATATTTTCTAATTTTGTCCTATGAATACTATCTGTTCTTTTTGTATGGGTGCATTGTGTTATAGTTATTAGTGCCGCTTCTGGATGAAATAAACAAAATATGATTATTGGAAGATTAAATGAGAAAAAAAGACGATGACACCCTCTCTGCAATGTAAATTATGCCAATGAATCAGAAAGGACTGTGACACACACATTTTTAAAAACACATTATCTGTGAAGCATTGCAAATTGGGAGTCAGGTGTTTTGGTGTGCATTCAGGCGGAAGATTTTGAAGAAGGAGTTAAAAGTGGATTCCATTTCAGGAAAAGGTATCTGTTCATTTGATACAGACAGTTTAACAAAGAAAACCCTATTTTTGTGCACTTTTCTGCACAGCTCACAGCTTGCTTTGAAACTCCTTGCCACAGACCCATATGATTTGACCTTTTCCCTGTGGAATGGACCGTTGTGAGCTATAATGGCTAACAAACAACAACACTGAAAAAACCTTCTACTATGAAACTTAAAAGGGCGTCAGATGTAATATTAAAGATACCATATGGGGGGAAAATTCTGGAGAAGGCAGTCACTAAGTGCCTAAGGTACTCCACAGGGTGGCATAAACCAACATGAGTCCAAGTATCATGTAAAGAAATGGGAAAGCAAAGGGACTGTTATACAAAAGCATTTATGCTCTTGCTTAAGTCTCACCGGCTTCAGTAGTAAATGATTAAAAACTTCTTAAGAAGATGATACTACCAATATATTTAAAGTTTAGCTCATACTTAAAGGCGTTGCAGAGTCCAGAGACGCCTTGGGAAGTCCTCCAAGCCAAGATGTCTGTCCTGTTCAAAACAGTGCTATTCAGACTCCCAGCTAAAGACAATCAAGGTCCTGTAAGGGTAACCTTCGATAATGCATTAGGGTTGAATTTGTAATAACACATCCATCTTCAAGGAAATTTCAGAATATATTTAAAAATTGAATTGCGTTTAAGCTTAATTTTTAAAGAAGAAGTTTTGGAGACTTATGAAAGTTATGTGGAAAAAAAAAATTATACACCCTCTACTTAGCAACCTCTTATATGCCTAAATAATTTAAACTACTTATAAATGAGCATGTCTTCTGTGTATACTTCAATTATTGCTTTTAGTATACTTTCTCTCTTTTTTTGTGTAGCATGCCGCATATACTTAATATGTCTCCAGTGCCTATTATCACTGTTCTTGTATAATAAACTTCTTATCTGTGAGAATATGACCTTGACACTGTGAAAAAAAAACCTTTTAAAGAATAGCTCAATTAAAATCTAATACCTCTGTTTAGGATTTGATTTCATTACTATTCATAAGACCATGCAACACTATTTGAGTCATGAGTTCTCATGCAACTCGAATACTCATTTCAAAAGAGTCATTACAAAAATAATTTTTATTCTTCTCTCTGCCCTATTGATTTTCAGTCACCATGGAGCTTTCTTTGTTGACTTTGCAAAGGTCTCTGTTGAAAGTTCATGCTATTTTTGTGATGATAATTGTTGATCAGGGTCCATTTGGAGCAGGTAAATTTAAATGCAAGATAGGTAGAGGTGGGTAGTAGTAAAGATGCATGCAAATCACAGAATCACAGAATGACTTGGGTAGGAAGGGGTAGTAAACATTATCTAGTTCCAACCTCCCTGCCATGGGACACCTTCCACTATCCTGCTTGCTCAAAGCCCCATCCAACCTGGCCTTGAACATCCCAGGGATGGGGCATCCACAACTTTGGGCAACTTGTACCAGTGCCTCACCACTCTCACAGTGAAAATTTTTTCGTAATATCTAATCTCTTCTATACTAAAACCATTCCCCCATGTCCTATCACTATCTGCTAATGAAAAAATTCCTCTCCCCCTTTTTATAAGCCCCCTATAAGAAGTGGCAGGTCCCAGTGAGGTGTCCCTGGAGACTTCTTTCCCCAGAGACGCAGGAAATGGGCTGGGAATGCAGTGTAAGGTACAGGAATGTCGCTCAGGAGTGTGAAGTTGAACTCCAAAGATGAACTTTGGACATGTCACTTAACCTAAATGTTTGTTTACCCATCTCTAATTGAGAAGAATAATTGTCTGCCCTGTACAGAATTATGGTTCTCAATCAATTAATTTTGCAAACTGCTAAGAGGGATAGACAAACAGCCTTGCACACATGAAGTGGAAAATAGCTTTTAACTGAACCTTGAGTTTGTCTTCAGCTTTATTGGATTTACATTGGCATGGACATTTGTACTTGTGAAACAATCTCTTTCTTGGATTTAAGTTTCTCTTTTCTTAATCAGTCAATATATTTCCTCTCTTCTCCCTTTCTTATTTCAAATCAGTCAGCTTTAAAAAAAATCAAGAAAATCAATTAGCAAAACAAGGTCAAAGGCTGGAATTTACTGGAAGATTCAAGTATCTTTAACAAAAAAAATAGGGAATAAAATCATCTGAAAATTTCAGTCCATGATGAGGCAGCAAAACAGAGAAGGAATATGCACTGATTTAGATAAATATCAATTTCAACAAAGATATTACGCATAAGCTGAGCATTTACTCTGAATGCGAAAACGCAAATTAACGCCACAAAAGTCCTACAAATCAGAAGGTGATTCAGATAAAGTAAGGGCAAAATACAGGCTGACAAAAATCAAGGTCAGTCCACCCTAAGTTCAGAATGTGAACATGATTAACAAAGATTTTTGAAATACGCGGAAAAGAAAGAAGAAATTTTAAAAATTTTGTATGGTCTAGACCTTAAACAAATATCTTGTCTTTCACTGAAAAGAAGGATGTGAAACAAAGGAAGGTAAGCAAAGCTTGCACAATTGAGACAAATATGTTAAGAAGAAAATTATAATCTGAATTACTACACCCAAGGTAAATAAATCTCATGTTTGAACTGTAAAATAGATAAACACCATTGCAGCATTCTGGAATAAGTGGTGCACTGGATAAATTGCAAAATTTTTACCAACATTCATTGTGCTGAGTATATAAACACTTGATTTGAGAACCACATACATGATAAGTATTTACAAAGGGCAGTAATTCAGGTTGGAACTAAGGTGCTAACCTACCCTTAGTCACCCTAAGTTCCCTACCTTAGTGGAAAACTAGAAGGTTTTGTGGGAAAGAATAATTAGAAAAATTTAGATACGTAAAAAGGGTAAAAATGCAATGCAGAGGAACAGGACAGTCTGACATGACAACTTTTTCTTGTAAAAAATAATTGATTTTCTAGACAAAGAAATTGAAAAATATCTCTGATATTTTCAGCGAAGCATAGGAAATTGGTGCTGTATAATAGACTACTTGTTAAACTGGATTAGAGTAGTAGAAATTAAGTGGTGGACTAGAAACAAATTAAAGTGGAAATTATAGAGGTTGTTCAGAAATAAAAGAGGTGATTTTGTTGTTTTTCTCAAATAACTCTTGATATTAAAGTTAGCTGGTATCTGCTTTGATGACGTTGCCATAAGAATGTGCAGTTTAACTGAGCATTTGGCATTGTTACAAGCAGTGCAGATCATGAGAAATAAACCACCCAGAGCATGCTAAGACCCAAAAGACTGAAATAAGGTCTGTGCTAAGACAATTAATAATATAAAAAATTATGATAAATTTAGTTGCTACTGACAAGAATTAGCACAATGAACAACCTTTGTTGGGTGAAGAGGATGCTTTTAGTTGATGGCCTGTTTCATGTGCATAATCAGTCTGAAAACTTACATTGTATCAGTCAAGGGGTATTTGGTATGATAGGCAAGTGTTCAAGCAGAGCACAGACAAGTCTTTTTCTTTGCCTGATTGTGTATGACTCATTATCAAGAAATAAGGACTGAGTGAAAGAAGCATGAAAAAGAGTTTGAGGAATGATCAGCGCAGAAAAAGTAAAACTGAAGAGAATGGCTTGTTTAGCAAATCACACACCTAGGGCCTTAAGATTTTTGAACATGAAGATGAGAGATGCTTGACAGTGACCCAAGCAGCCCAGACTCATCCCCTGTCCTTTATTCCTTTGCCCTATCCATTTGTAACTGTGGTCTGTATAGATCTTTCTGACATAATAGAAACCAATTTTCAACTCCACCTTCAGCTTTGGATTGGTTGAGTCACTTTCTTCTCCCTAAGGAGAAATTCCAGAAAAATCAGAAAAATTCTAGTCATCAGGCTGCCAAGCAGAACTCAAAATTAACAGGATGATAGCATGGTTTGGATATCTTTTTTGTAAGCTTATTCTTCATGGCATGAAAGAACTTGTCTGTTCACGACATTATTTAGGAACTTGGGTATCTGATGATCACTGTCAGACTTTTAAGTTGCATAGGGCACGATAGATAAAGTTGTCCAAATTTGACATTTATTTCTATATAAATTAGAACACTGTTATTATCAAATGCAAAATTTACATGAAGCACTAAATACCTGTGATTTTTTTTTTTCTTAATTTGAAGGGCTGTAGCATTGAAATACTCTTCCTAGATGATCCTTTGAGCTTAGCTAGAATTAATATTGTAATGATTTTTATCTGATTGATAGTTTGCCACTACCCATTTCTGACATTTCACTGGTGTTATTTCATTTTGGGTTCAGTGGCACTTGCACAAACTGAAGAGTTTAAAATTATTTCTGATGTCTCAGCAAAAGGAAGGGTCAATAAGCTGTTGGGAAGAAAATGTACAAGTCAAATGTGCTGCAATATACATTGAAATCATCTGGAAACAAATGGAAAGAATACACTAACATACACTTTTAGCTGATGACAACAGTTTTAGTAGTGGAAAAAATAACCTAATTTTTTTGAAGTAAACAGCTGAAAAGCTTCTGCCTCCTAAAGAGCATTCAATGCAACTTATCTGGGAAAAAAAAATGTCTATCCTAAGCAATCAACTTTTATGCCTCTACAAAAAAAGAGTCCTTTTCCAATGATCACTAAGTAGTATCACTGCATGAAGTGAGGGTGCAACACTGAACTACTTGCTTGATTATTTCACACGGGTCAGTGATTGGAGTTTCTTTTTTGAATCATGGGCAGACCTGACAAACTGCAGCTCAGTATCCACTGACTCAGTGAGAAGGTTGTTACAACCTTGAGGAATCTTAGTCCTTAAGAATAATATTGCTGCCAACTTAGATGAGATAGGGGAGGAAATAAAACAAAGACTGTGAGAAAGCAGGTGTCTTATAAAAAAGAGTTCTGTGTTTTCTGGTTGTCCTATCCTATTAACTATGAAATTCCACAGAACAACGATTCTTAACATATACGCATGCATAACACTTGCAGAGTTTTCATCATTATATTTTTGCCTGTAGTAGTGGCATAATACTATATCATATTTATGGATTTTAACTTCATATTCTTCATTAATTTTTATGCAGTCTTGGGTTAATTAATCTAAACCTCTATTTACATATTACAGAACTACGATAATTTTACTTCTTTCAAGCCACAGAGGATTTTTTTCAATATGATGGGAGATTGCCTGCAATGAAAATGCTGGCAGTAAGAAAAGTACCTGCGGAATAGTTTTAAATAAAGCTTAGAATGCTTTAAATCCTTCAATATTTAGTGCTCTAAATCATTAAAAGCCAGAGCTGATGGGTCTGTTTCTGATAAAAATACCAAGCAGGATGAAGCTCCCCCATTTTTCAATTCAAATTTGTATTTGGATTTATTTTTGTTTTGTTTCTTCAAAAATGATGAGAAAAAAAAAATTCTACTTTCAAAATCCTCAAAGCATTTTCCCTTCTATCTTTTTTTTAAAGCTAACATCTTAAAAATCATCACAGAGTTTGTGTGTATGTGTCTGCCTGTCTGTCCCTCCAATTCCTTTATGAAGTTTAATCCTGTTGATTGAGCTCTGCAGGGAAAGTAAACATTTCAGATCTATGAAGTTCCTCCAAATTTAATTAAATATAGCAGCTAGGTAGAGCAGAGAAATCTCTCACCTGCTGCCCCTCAGAAAAATGCTTCAGGATGCAGTTATTTCTTCTCAGATAGTAGGCAGTCCTCTCAAAATACAGTCATCAGAATGCCTGCAATGGTGAAAAATCTTCATTTAAAGCCTATACATTCTTAAAAGTAAAGATCAGTAATATATGAGATGCAAAACTATTGTAATTTTTCCTTAATTTTCACATTCCTGGTTTTGCAAGTTTCCTTTGCTTTATTTTGTTATTTCAGTGTAACCTAATAAAGGAGAAATCCCAACATCTGTGCAAACTTTTCAGGTTTATATTTTTTATTAAAGAATTCAGGTGAAAGTCAACCTGTGTTTCAAGATGTTAAGCAAGGCAAACCTTTTCAAGTTCCTCACTTCTTGCTACACAAGTCTCCTAATTCTATCATTCAGTGCCAACAGCAGGCTGTACTACAGGGACTGGTTATGTCAGCCTGAAGCCAGTCTGCAAAGATAAATCCACATCATGTTGATCAGTGCTGAGGATAGAAAGCAGTTTGCCAGCCCTCAACAAATCTGAGGCAGCTAGTTTTATTTTGGTTTAGTAAAAAAATACCTATAAGGTGGACACTTTTTTTTTTTTTAAGAAACAGAGAAAACCGGCTATGAACAATTTCAGAACAAGGTATTATCTTTTTTAACACAGTGTGTGAAAGTCTGGTCTTGTAATAAATAAATAAATAAATGAATGAATAAACAAACAAACAAACAAATAAATAAATAGCAGGTGAGAAGAAACTGTCATTCCTTCAATAGCACAGAAATGCACAAAATTAAACACTTACCTCTATACACCAGACTTGTCATGTGTAAATGGAAATAGAATCTACCTGGAGCTGATGCTACAGTCATTAGTATTACAATAAGAGTCACTAAAACAGAGCAGTGGTTTAAACATAGTTTGGTGCTGCCAGAAGTCACCCTGTGACAGCAGCACCCTGCCCAAATTGTGTTAAACACCCTCCTTCTGCTGTGACTCCAGGGAAAAAGGTGCACCCCAGTGAGGAACAGGCAGGGGTGGGAAGCAGGTACCCCTGAGTGGTGTCTGTGGTATCATAGCGGGTTCCCACTCATCACGGGTGTGGGTTTTTGCACGGAGCAGCACAGGCACACATCCAGCTGGATCCCCCCATCTCCCATGAGAGGGGGATGCAAGTAGTGATTGCAACCCCCAAAGAGAGAGATGCTGGGAACAGCATGGCCTGTGAGGTGTCTGGGTGTGTGAACTCTCTGCATAACTGTGTAAATAAATGCATGCATGTGTGATTATATATTTTTGAATTGGTTATAAAAGGATGTTTAGAAAATAGTCTCCATATATTAACATTTTGTAAGTGTGCAGTATAATGGCTTATGCGATGCTTTGCTGATATTGATCCTGAATGTATAGTTCACTGATTGCCAGTTAATTACATGCCATTAGTAATTCAATTAACTGCTTCGATCCTCATCTGATTTAGACAATACGAATTTCTCCCTACGACATAGGGAAGCTAGACTTGATTAGTTTAGCTGGTGTGCAAAAATGTATATAAATGGTCCTGACTGAAGTACACATTCATTCTACTTTTTATTTGAATGGAAATGTGTGTTGCCAGAGTGATAATTTCTTCCTAATTATATCATTACTTTGCTATGCAATATAAGTAAAACAATCCTTGAAGCCAGAAATAATTTTTAAAATATAATTAATTGACCTAGTACCTAAGATTGAATCAAGTAATTATTTTATTGACTATAAATCCAATATGTGCTGTAATGACCCTTAGCTTTTCATGGCTAAGATCTCATAATCTTACACTCTAATGAAGAATCAATGGCATTGCTTTTAAAATCTATTTCCTTCCTTTTAGAGATGAAAAACAATGAGTAGTTAATGTAGTAGTTAAAACAATGAGTTTTCCACTTAAAGTTTGGAAAAAAGAAAAGTATTTATAGGTGGTCAGTAATCCTTTCCAGCTCTGCAGCAAAGCCCTGCATAAGTTTAAATGTAATATTTGTATCATCAAGCTTTACACATCACACTCATCTGACTGCGTAATTTTATGCAGCCCCCTCTATCAATCCCTGCAGAGAGACAGATGTATCCAGAAGACCTGGAATGCTGCAGCCACTCTCCCTTTAAGGAGTTGTATGATCTGGACACAGAGTCCTGAGAGAGCAAGTAAAATCTGTCTAGCCACCTTCATGGCTGTCTGTAGCAGTATCCAAAATTTCAGAACAAAGCAGCAAACTTTGAGGAACACTGCTTGTTACGGAGTCAATGGGCAATCTTGTGCTGGACAGGGTTAAATGCAGAATTTCTTCTGTTAAAGGGAATGGGGGACAAGAAATAGCAAAAAGTTAACATGTCTGTGTTATCAGTGAAAGTAAGCAAAGTGATGGTATAGGATGCAGCAAGTGGAGTGATGTTAGGATACACATGGAAAAGATGTTGAGATACTTAGAGGACTGAATCCTTGGAGCTGCATGTATGGAGAACATCTCCACCTTTGTTTTATCCCTGACAGGTTCTTTCTTCATTTGTAGATCAACTCCTGAGAAAATTTGTCTTTTTGAAAGGTTTCTGGTTTTCAGGAATATACATTTTCCTTCTCTGCAAAGTGGCACTACCCCCAGGAGCTGGGTCAGAGAGGAAACTGGGAATGCTTATCTCTTCACTTTTGGAAGGATTTGTTTAACTTCCAGATTGTCAGAAAACACCACCTGCTTGCTTACTTCTAGTTCTCTTGCATGTGGATAAGAAACTATAATATAATTGTAGAGCACACGGAGCTGCTGATGCTGGGACATAATGGCATAGAAACTTAAATTTGGCATTAAGGGATCTACTCAGGGAGAAATCAAAAACTGGTATGTAAGATCAGCTGCAGTTCAATTGGAAAATCCCTTAAGCCAGGCTCAGAACCAATGATTCTGGGGAAATAAGTGCATTTTACAACAACTGGTAGGATAATGGATGAATAAGTGCTGTGTGTGGGGTGATGGTCTTCATACGTGTATTGATATAAACCAGCAACTTTATAACGTTTCATAGTAAATGCAACAGGGGTTTAACAATTCATTGACAAGGTACACTTGATTATTTCATGATTAGAGAATAAGGTCAGACAAAATTGTCAGGGAGACACTCCCACTGAGTCATGAGGATCAGAAAGAACTCCCTTGTGCTCCAGACTCCTTCTCAAAGGGGAGCTTAGGTCCATCTGGATCCATGGTACATGCTCTAAAGTTTCAGTATTCCTGAGAGAGATTGCCATACTCCAACTGTGAAGCACACCTGGAGTTCTCCCTTCTCCCTTGCCCTATTTCTTCCATACACTCAGTTATGTGGGATTTATGTCTTCTCTGCAGGAAGATTAGGACGTGCATATGTCTGAATTATGAACTCCTGAAGACTGGCTACTCCTCATGTTGAGTAAACAGGCAGCAAGCTTGTGAGTGAAATGAAGTTGTTATTGATACTGATCATTTTTTCATCACAGACAAACATATTGATTTCCAGATAATTTCATGTTCAAGAAGCTGTACAAGCTGGGATCTATTTATTACAGGTGCACTCTGGAATAGTTATAAGTCGAAAACATTGCATCTAGAATTCTGTCTGAAGGACATTGAGAGCCTGTAAATTGTCATGCGTCTCCTGCATAGGAACACTTCTTCACCTACGTATTTTGTCACTATTGCCATTGAAAAGATAGAGACTGAAACTTTTGGAAACACTTGATGGATTTAATCATAATCATAGTAATAATTTGATATTAAAGTGATTACAGACCCTCTTATTTACAGCAACTGAAGTTCATCCTCCAGCCTTGTCAAAAGTCCCTTCCCTGGGAAATCATTTATCCCCTGAACCTAAAATACATAGGGTACATGTCAGGTACAAAGCAGAACCAATGTGTAGACTCGGTGGGTGAGGGGTGCTCCTGGGAGTGCATGTGGAAGGTAAATACTGATGAACAGCTGTAGAAAAAACAGGTGCACCTCAGCCTGAGTCTATTGGCTCACCCACAACAACGGTAAGAAATGAACTACATCAGTGAGTGCTCCCAATAGCTTCTCACTTCCTCTCCCAGAGCTTGGCCATTTCAGATTGCTGAGGAACACTAAGGTGAGAATGTTATCCATTGTGAAAAATTAGTATGACTGAAATAGAAGTAATAACACATCTTTGCTTGAAAGTGTAGAAAACACCCACTGGACAGAGTCAGAAATGGCCAATATCAATAATTCTTCAAGCAATATTCAACAAGTCTTCAAGCAATATCTTTAAACCCAAAAAATATAAATTATCACTTTTTCAGCTCCTCCCTTCCACTGAAACAAACAACCCTAGAGTCCAGAATGGAAAAATTTGACTAGTGAGATACCAGCTTACAATAATTCTTCTTTTAGTGTAATGATTACGGAAATAGAATTTCAAATCCTCAAACATCTTTTTAATGAATAATTTCTGTCTCATTCTTGCAATTAAATGCTCAATTATTTTTAGTGTGTTAAAATGTATATGAGACACTTCAATTCCTGGCTTATGTTGAATATATATCAGTTTTATTATGCATACCTAGACTAGCCATGATGATATATTTTGCTTTATTTGTAGGTAGTTTTCTTACTTACTCTTCATTTTGGTTGTTGGTTTTTGGTTGGTTTTTTTTGTTGTTGTTGTTTGTTTGTTTGTGGTTTTTTTTTTGGTTTTTTTTTGTTGTTTTTTTTTTTTTTTTTTTTTTTTTTTTTTTTTTTTTTGTTTTTTTTTTTTTTTTTTTTTTTTTTTTTTTTTTTTTTTTGGTTTTTTGTTTTGTTTTTGTTTTTTTTTTTTTTTTTTTTTTCCCCCAATTCCCCCAGAATAAGAGGAAGAAGGAAGTTGCACATGGTAATTACCACACACAGAAATCAGAAGAGGCTGTGGAACTGATCCCAGTGCATTTCATTAGAGGGTCCTCTTATCCATTGCATTACTTCATATTTCAGGCTGAAGTTAAGCAGCCTGGGTACCTGCTTCTGCCAGTGTGTTTGGAACACAAACCAGATTCGCTCCTTGAACTCTGAAGCATGAGTTAAGAGGAGAAAAAAAAACAAAACATATATCTTTTATAACATTGCAAGACGTTTGGTGATTGCATCCAGATGTTGTGTAACAGATACCTCTGCAATCCCTGTGGAACCTTCCAGCACAACGTGACACAGCAGCTCAGTCTCTCTGGTCTAGAGAAAACAAGAAACAAACTGGCGTTACCTATCAATGGGAAAAGCTGGATCCAGGGAAACAAGTCGTGGATAACCCTCACAAATATAAAAATCCTGATAGGATTTCCTTGTATAAATAATATAAATACCTTAAATAAGGCATTGTCATTAAGTCTTTTACTACTCTGACACATAATGGAAAACTCCATGCATGCAGCAAATCCGATATGTCTTCACAGATGGATAAGATAATGTATGCACAATAGAGTTTGCAGTCTGTGGATTCAGTAATTTTCTTAATTAACTCTTATAACAGAGTACCCTTGCATTTAGACAGCTTAGAGAAATGTTTGTGTGGACAAGCCAGAAGATGATTTTTTTCTGGTCATGAAGTGCTCATGAACAGGAGCCATGTGGAGTTACTTCTGTTGGAAACCTAGTTTGTAGCCCTAGGCATAAGATAATTCTTTCTCTCACTATTTTAAAGGGGGAAAGATAATTTAAAGCTCTTCAGAATGCCTGAAAGAGTAGGATGAGTTAATATTAACAAGATTCTTCTATTTTGCAGTGGAAATGAAACTAGACACCATTGATAACTACTTCGTAGAAATCACTGAGGCACTCTAAATTGGGAGGTATTTTAAGGCTTTTCTATTAAGGAAATAATGCTGCAAGTAATTGCTTTAATTTTAAATCAAGAAATAAGCTTCTGACTGTTACATGTGTGAAAGGAAAAAAAAATTATTGAAAGAATTAACAAAAGCATTAAAAGAAAGAGATTGTGCTTTTAAAATAAATTAAGAAAACAACAACATTTGAAAAGATTGAAGGCCTGCTAAACTGGATATAGTATTTCTCTTTAAATTGGATATAGTATTTGTCTTTTTCTCCCCTCTCCTATTTTGTTACTAAAAGCAGATAAATGGATGTGATACTTCTTTACATAAGCCAGCAATTTCAGACTTCAAAGTTTAAAGCTGGAGATGTAAATCTGCATTTAAGCACCTGAACAGAATCTTCAGATACTCAAATGATCCAGTTAGCACCCTTGAAAAAGCAGTCTGCTCCTATTAGGTGCTAAAAGCGGATTTAGAAACTTACATTTAACAAGGAGAAATGTAGCAAATGTTCTGGCAAGGGTGACAAGAAAACAAGAATCCTCTGTAAGTGCAATGTGTTACCAGGAAAAAGGGAGATCAAGCAAAGAGTTGATCTGATGCTTAACGAGGAGAGATAGCTATTGACAGGCGATACAAAGAAGAGTCAAAGCATTTACTGCATTTTCTGCTTCAGCCTTCACTGACAATAACAGTGTTCATCAGGCAGCTCATTACGTCACCGTGAATGACGAGGGGTAAAATCTCAGGCCAGAAGAGCAGTGACATGAGCCAATTAGAGAGCAGGTAGATAAGTTTGAACTGTCTGAGCTTGATGAAATTCACTTTGTGGTACTGACTGGAACAGTCTCAGGGTCAGCAACTTTGTGAACTCATAAGGACTAGTGTGGCTTCAGAAGCCCGGAAAAGGAAAATGTATTGTCTATTTTTAATGGGTGTAAGGAGTAACCTAGCAGCTGACCTTCAGTTCCTGTGAAAATACTGGCATAAATAATTGAACTACATGTATACAGCTAGTACATGTTTATAAGGAGATGAAGAACAGCTGAGAACAAATCATGTCACAGTTATTCAGCTTCCTTCTGTGAGAAGTTAAGAGCTTTCCTGAAAAAAAGAGAGAAGGAACAGAGTTCGTGTGGCTAAACTTCAGCAGGTCTCTCTTAAACAGGCTAAAGAGATATGGCACGGCTGGAAGGGAAGGATATCATACTGGGGAAGTAGCTATTAAGGTTCACTGCCAAGTTGGAAGGATGCTGTAAGTGGAATTTCACAAGGTCTGTCTTCAGTCTGCCACCACTCGATATTTCCCTTAATTATTTCAAAAGCATGAAGTGTATACTTATTTAATTACTAATCAGCACCAAGCCAGGAGGGGCTGCACTAAGATTTGAGGGAAGGACTAGAATGCAAAATGATCTGTACAAATCAGAAAAAAAAAAAGATGAAGAAAACCCAAAAATTCAAGACAATTCCAATGGGAGGGAAACCAAATATTTATACCAAGGAGTAGCAGGAACAGGATGCAGAACAAGGGAAGCAAAGTTAGGCACCGAGGGTGACCAAAGCAGATGTAGGGTGGTGGCCTGGCAGATCTGAGTGCAGTCCTGCAATACTCAGGCAGGGCCAGGTCTGTGCAGTAACACTCCTCAGTGAAAGTTTGGTGAGCATCATACAAGTACAGAATGTCTGAGGTCAACTGGGACATCAAGTGAACAGGTCAGGATGGTCAGGGGACAGGACAGGACAGGACAGGACAGGACAGGACACACACCCACCCTCACCGTGCCAGGCACACACTGAGCTCGACACTTACATAGTGCTCCTGGGCCAAGGGTGGGAGACTTGATGAGGTCACTCAGAGAAATTCACATCTACTAATGCACTTGGGGTCTGGTCAGAAACCTGGACCTATTGAAGGCACTTTCAAATTGCTTTCTTTAGAAAAAAAAAAAAAAAGAATCCTTAAAGAAGGGATGATAACTTGTCTTCAACAAATGAATAGTAGACAAATGAGCTTTCTCTATAAGCATTGTTCAATTAGAAGCAGTGGACTTAAACTGAAGTAGAGGAAAATTAGTTTAAACCTAAGGGAAACATTTTTTAACTATCAAAATAAACATTGCTGAAAGAGATTTTGCAGAGACTAAAAATTTGCCTCATCCATCATAGTTTTCTAAGTATTGTTGATCATGGCTTGAGACAAGAAAATGGACTGAGTGACCTTTAAGTCCTTTCTAATCCTATTTTCTGTGATTCAGTAATAACGTTGATGAGCATACTCCATGGAATATGTATCTACAAGTAATCAGTGAAATGATTTGTAGAATAAGGTACTAATGTAACACTTTAACTCTTTAGTCCTAAGTGATTTGAGTAAATAGAAATAGAATTTACATTTTATACTACAATTAGAAATCATCTAGAAGAGCTGCTATTTATTAAATGATAAGATGTAATTATTGATACTGAAATATCGACTTCTAGGTGACACATTTTGAAAATAAGTATTAATGCTTTTCCAGTGTTTTCTATAAAAGCTTTCAAGATTGCAAGTAGCTTTCATCAGAGCAGAAGACATCTTATTTTGTCATGTGTAGCTAAATACTCTACAGATTAAAGACGTGGATTTAAAGACAACACAGAGCCTGATTCAAACAAAAGTAATGTTAATCACTTGTGGATCATTTTAAAGTGATTTGCTCTGTCTAGTCAGCTTTGTCTATTTGACTGAATTTAATACTGTTGACATTTCTACTCTCAATTTTAAACTTTGTATTTTTCTCTAACTTGTTTTTACAGTAACTTAATTAAAGAACGAGTAGCAATACCCAAAGCTTGATACAGAGACCAGGGTGGCAGTTGCCTTATAAAATATGAAGCAGTGTACAAAGTGTACAGAGTTGATTTATAACAATGTCAGAGACTGGAAGACCCTGAGCAACCAAACTGCAGTTATTTATTTATTTATCATTTAATTCAGTCCCTTGTTGTAGTCAACATACACTTATCCATGGAAGCTTGTAGTACCCAATTAGCTATGGTGTGTAGCCAAAAGCCTGTTCAACACATGGCTGTCTTCCATGAAACAAAACTGCTAACATAAGTGTCAATAACTTTGTATATCCGAAAGTCAGACACCAAAGTTAAGGTAGAAGTACTCCATCTGACCATCCGTGAGTGGATTCTGGGACTGTATGAATAATTCTGCCAACTCCACTATACATCACAGAACCACAGAATTACAGAATATCCTGAGTTGGAAGGGACCCACAAGGATCATCAAGCCCAGCTCCTGGCCCTGCACAGGACACCCCAAGAGTCACACCACGTGTCCAACAGTATTGTCCAAAAGCTTCTTGAACTCTGTCGGGCTTGACCACTGCCCTGTAGAGCCTGTTCCAGTGCCCAACCACCCTCTGGGTGAAGAATCTTTTTCTAATATCCAACCCAAACCTCCCCTGACAACTTCAGGTCATTTTCTAAGATCCTGTCACTGGTCACCAAAGTGAAGAGATCAGTGCCTGCCCCTCCTCTTCCTCTCACAAGGAAGTTGTAACTGCAGTGAGGTCTCCCCTCAGTCTCCTTCAAGCTGAACAGACCAAGTGATCTCAGCTGCTCCTCCTATGGCTTTTCCTCAAGGCCCTTCACCATCTCTGTTGCCTTCCTTTTGGTGTTCTCTAATAGTTTAATTTCATTTTTATGTTGTGGTGCCCAGAACTGCCCCCAGCACTCGAGGTGAGGCTGCCCCAGTGCAGAGCAGAGCAGCACAATGCCCTCCCTTGCCCGGCTGGTGATGTTGTGCCTGATGCCCCCCACAATGTGGCTGGCCCTCCTGGCTGCCAGGGCACTGCTGACTCATGTTCACCTTGCCACTGACCTACTTAGGGCTTGATTTGGTTACCTGAAGGTAGGTATTTGGTACCATGGAAGATGTTCTGGGCTGTCTTTGCTGGTCTTCATGCCAATGCAGGTGACTCCTGTGATTCTTGTGCCATAACTGTAAGCTTCATGTAGCTCTGAGCCCCACATGGCAGAAGATACCTCAAATGCCACTTAGAGGCATGTGTTTTGGCAGGTGAATCAAGAGCTATAGCATCTCAGTCCTAAACACCCAGCAGTCATTTGGTTACCAACATCTCAATGACTGAATCTGAAGGCAGATGCCTGTGCTAGTAGATTTATTCAGTTGTTTAAATATAAACCTGCAGTTCTTTTTATAACCTTCTGTGATATCAGACATGTGCACTGGTTATTGACAAGATTGTACTCACCTGGCCTGAAAACTGGAATGGGGCTTTACGTAGAGAACAACTAAAGTTAGAGAAGTTATATTTATCTATAGAAATTGTTGGGTGATATATGGAGAATTCCAGGTTGGTAATATACCACAGTAACCCCAACTTTATTTTATAAAATCCCACCTATGAGATAATCCCAGATGAAATAGCCAGGCTCACAACCCTATTTTTCTTTCCCCTTTTTATTACTAGTCCAAAGATATTAGTTTTGGGTTTTTTTCCCTATCTGTTCCCTCTAAAGGAACCACAGAAGAAGCATAATATATTAGAAGGAACAGCAGAGTCTAGAGAAGGAATACTTGAAGCCTTGCTTTTTCCTTCTTCAGAATCTGCTTGCAGATGATATATAATACATGTATTACACACGATATGATAACATTGCAGCAGGAGATATGGTCATAGCCCATGTAGGTGCTTATCTATACATCTATACTTTTAAACACTGGTAACAGTGTGCTTGTGGAGCAGGTTTCATAATCTGCTTTGCATCACTGCCATTTTACAATAGGCTTAGTTACGCTGGAAAAGAATTCAGTCACTCAAGCTAGGTATCTACTTTCACCTCCCTGTTATTGGGATACTATTTGCTAAAAATCACTCCCTCAGCTATGCACAGAATGAGCTTCATCTCCCCTAAATTCAGGTCTCTGTAGATGCTTACATGTGTATTAATCACCTTGGTCTCCATCTGTGATAATGGAGAGAAAACAGCCTCACTTGGGCAAGTTTCATGTGTCTGCCTTGAGATGAGACAGATCATTTGCAGAAGCCCCTACTCATCTCCCTCATTAAGAAAAGCCAGAGAACAAACTCAGAAGCAGACCCTTGCTGTTAGTAATGAACCTTCCACCATAACTCCCTCTCACCAATGGGTCGCAAAGAAGAAAGCTCTTTAAAATGCAAAGAAAGGTGACTAAAGGTGAACTTTAGTCCATTTTCTATGGAACTGGATGGAGAGTATTCATATAATCAAGTATCATGTCTCATTTTAGGACTGAAGAGTAACTTGGTGCAGTTCTCAACCTATATTATGAGCCTATGTTATACATGTGAACATGACTAAATGGTCTGTGTGCCACCCATCTTCACTGTTCTCTGCAGGGAAAAAAAAGGTATTTAAGGCTTAGCTGACTCACATCTAGCATGGTCAAAGCCAACTCATTTCTGCACCTACTGACACATATATAAACTGAGGTATAGAGCTGCTACATACATGGGAAGCCTGAAGCTTTTTGTGTGGAAGCAGCCAATGTCCTGATCCAGAAGCATAAAATACAGACCTCACACGAGTATTATTCAGCCCTTGTCTAAATAGAGGTTCAAAATTAGGCCTCTTATCCAGTACCTGGATATTTTCCTTATGATGCCACAGTGTTTAAAGCTCTCTGACACACTGGTGGCTCCTGTTGTCCTGAGCATCCCTATGAATCACTATGGAAGGATCTGTATCAACCAGTAGCCTTTGTATTACCTGCCTGTTTTGAAATAGTCTAGAACTATAGGAGGCAGAACTGCATGTATTGTATTTCACTCTCCCTAAAGAGCAACAAAATTATCACACAGAATGTAAAGGGTTTGGTGAGTCAAAAATAATTGTAGAAATTTGTCTTTGGCATTTATCTAAGGTTTTTACCAACATATGATAGCCTGAGCTAGCCCTTATAATAAAACTCAGTTTTTCTTCAAAATTAAAGGGGAAAAAAGTGAAATTCACTGAGCATGAATGTGACATTTTCATTTCTATTTAAAGTTTCTTTACAAAGTAGAGCTCGGGAGGTGCTGTTCCAGTGCTCCCTCATTTATAACCCATTTTGTGACTCACAGAAACCTTGTATAAACAATCATTGTGAAAAATAAATTAATTCTCTCCTCGTCTCTGTTACTCCTGAAATGCCATTACTGTAGTTCACAAATATGGACATGGTCTCAGTGCTATTCATTAAAACATTGGTTAACAAGAAACAAGATAGAGGTTAAAACAGAATTTTAGTTTAGATAAAGTATTACTTCGTATGCTGCCAGCAAAGATTGAAATGGATTCCATTCTGCTTGTCTTAGGAGGCTACTGATAGTACAAGAACTCCCTGGAGAAACCCACTGAAGCAAGGGCACGACCCATCTCTGTAGGAGGTGATCCACCATCATCCTTCCTTTGTGGCTCTGCTGCAAGATGAACAGCTTTAGATTACACAGGAGCTCTGCAGGTAGAGCTGAATCCACTTTGGTTTTGGACTGCCTTAGCCACAGCAGGATGCCAATCCTTCCCCTTCCTACTCTATTAAGTAGATAATTTAAAGTGGCATCCTACAGCATTTCAAGTTAATTGAAAGTGTTAAATGAAAAATGATTGACAGGATCAATTTTTGGTTTTATATAATTTGCACAGGCTTGTGGGAAATGTTCTAATCATTTACCTTTCCACTCCACATTTAGGAGTACATCTTGCTTATATGTTGCAAATGTTTTTTTCATGCTGAAAAGATTTCGTACTTTACTAGGTTTCATGCAGGAAGTAACTATGATGTGTGCCGAACTCCTTCAGTTATTTTGAAAATAATGATGAAACTGTAAGATTGCTGAAATTATTAAATCACCATAATTCCCAGGCAGGATGTCTAGAGATATCAGCTCTTGAGGCCCTATAATAAACTCTGCAAAGCATCTGAAAATCTGACCCTGATGTTTTGCAGCTAAAATACTTCAAACTGATAAAAAGCACAAAGAGGTAAACATGCCACACTGCCAAACTATACCAGTGATACTGTGCTGTAAGGAGCTACATTTTCAGTGGTGCAATCAGATCATCATCTCTTGTTCAAGAGTTAACATGACATTGAAATATAATTGTTCAAAGTTAAATAACTAAAGAAATATTTTCAGTTTCATCAGGACTTCTGTAGGTTTAATAATTTGGTCTAGAGGCTTAACAGAGAATGTTCACAATAAAAAAGGTCTTTCATCTTGTAATGAAACTTTGGTCTGGGAGATGTTTCCCTTACACAGAATGGGAAATAGATGTGGAACCAAAATATTTACCAGTGGGAAGATCCTTTTTGGATACTGCCACAGAATGGATTTAAGTGCCAGTCTTTGAGCTACCAAATGCGATTAAGTGAATCTGAAAGTATTACAGGTGACTGGATTGTAGCCTAGGCTAGACAGTTATTTGAAGAGGCAAGTTGGAGTAATTAAATCGTCTCAGTGCTATGACCTTAGTCTCCAAGTAGGCTGGTGAGAAAAACTAAGATGCAAAGAATTTGTTCTTTTTCCTAAAAAAACCCCAAAACCAAAAAGTAATAATAATAAAAAAGTTGCATTATGTCAGGCTGCATGGATTCTCTAGGGCATGGGAAATATGTGTTACAGTGATGGATGGGGAAGAATATGCTACAGGAGTGTCTGTTGAACAGAATGCAAGTTTTCTTCCTATTTCTTGTTTTTGCAGGGGAAAAAACCTGAGATGATATTTCTCAATACAGATTTTTGTAAGAAGGTAGGCCTAGCTGCCTGTGGAGACTGGAATAATTATTAACAATAATTTTTTAATTAGCTCTGGATTTTCAGAAACAGAAATGGTAATGATACACCCTGCATTTCTTCCCATGGGCAAGGTGTATAAGAGTCTGTAAAAATAAAAGGAATACAGACTTCCCTGATTATTTAAAGTATATCGGAAGCTTTGGGGTCATCACATTACTGATTGAGATTCATCTCTAATTTCATAAAACTTCCTCAGTGCATTTTTGGCACAATCGTAATATTTTAAGGCCATTTTATAGTGAAATCTTTCTAATCAGAATCTCTGGTGAGAATCCCGAATGGAAAAAGAAATCTCAGCCAGTGTATTTTTAAAGCATACAGCCATTCAGAATCTGATTACCTTTTCACATTTTCATACAAAATGGATTAATGTGTCCCTGTCTTTATTACATTTTCAACACTTGTCATTCGTGATTAAGCCAACACTATGAAGATGTATTACACCGCAGCATAAATGGCCACATTAAAATAGGGTATATATGTGCCTGAGAAGTTAAAGGCAGATTGATTTGTGATACTTTTACATTAGATGTAATGTACCTAAAAATATTTCACACAACTTGAGAGTCAACAATCTGGGGGGAAATATAAATAAATAGATGGAAGCTTACACAGAGGGGAAAGAGCTGGAGAAAAGTGTTAATTAAATCAACCACAGAGACGTGTGGGGATGTGATAGAGTGCTATGAAGAAAGCTAGATCCAATTTCTTATAGATAACAGCTCATATCAGAAATTGCCACACAATTGGAAGCACCTACTCCAGAGGTCCAGTGCTGGGATGCAGAGTTTATTATGGGGCAGGACTGATGTGTACTGAGAAGGATTCTGGACAAATCTTACTTTGTGCCTGTCTTAAATTATCCTTAATTTTCTTGTGAAAATATTTCCCTCATTAATCACAACATTACCACTCTATGCAATTTATCTCACTTCTACTTATCCTGCTACACAACACATGGACCTTCAGTACGTAAGAGGCTTACAAGAAAAATGGAGAGAGACTTTTTATAAGGGCCTGTAGTGACAGGAGAAAGAGCAAGGTTTTTAAATTGAAAGAGGGTGGGTTTAGATTGGACAGAAGAATGTCTGATTATTTTACTGTGAGGTTGGTGAGCCACTGGAGCAGGTTGTCCAGAGAGGTTTCTACATCCCTGGAAGTGAAGATCAGGCTGGATGAGGCTTTGAGCAACCTGATCTTGCGGAGGGTGTTGCTGTCCATGGTGGAGATGGTTGGACCCCATGATATTTAAAGGGCCCTTTCAGCCTAAACCATTCTATGATTTTCTGTTGTATCACCTCCATAGAGAGCCTGATTCCATTCCTGTTATTTTCAACCCTACTCCAGGTTCATATTGGTTTTACTGGACATTTGTTTTGTTGCTATTTTGAGACATTTAATTGCATTTCCAAAATAGAGTGACACTCAAATGTGTTTTGAAGCTTTTCATTGGGAATCTGAAATGGGTGACAGAGCAACACTATCTTTTTGGGGTTTTTCTTTTTTCACACATTTTTTTTTTTAATACCAAATTAATCAATCCAAATTTCTGCACTTGGGATCTAACAAACTTTAAAAATCAATACGGAATAAACATTTTTGGCTTGTTTTCTAACCTGTGACTTAGTCTTCTCATACAACCCTGTAAAAATCTGTCTAAAATCCAACCTATTACGTGATAGGCTTTAGACTTTTATCAAGAAAGTTGTAAAGGAAGGCAACTTAGTCCCATTAAAGTCTGTCTTGCCATCTGCTTCTGGAGGCAAGGTTTCTAGTTGAATATTAACTATATAATACAGCTGTCAGCAAAAGGGTGCAGCTGCCATTTTAAAAGCCAGTGTGAGACAGATCCACTAGACCATTGTTACAAAATGACCTCTAGCATGATATCATATTTTGCTGGAGCAAAATTTCAGCTTGGAAAGACTCTTAAAACATCTTTTTGCTGTCTTTCATGTAATCTGTTTCAACAAGCACAGGAAGTATAGTAATGTGGTTTCCATTGCGGGACTGACTCGCTGGCCAAGAACTGACCCTACATACAAGATACTCAGATGCAGACGGCAGTGGAGGGGCCAGGCCAACCTGAAACACCAGGCTCAGATCTGCTTGGTCCCTTGAACAAAATCTGCTTGATTTTTAGGGCATCTAGTGGTTCAGTTTACAATGGTTGTTCATGGGAAAGGCAAGTGAAGTTCAAAGGACAGCTCACCTTCCCTTTCCAGCGTGGCCCCGTCTGAGCAGCAGTCTCCTTCAGCAGCCAGCTTTCTCCTCGGTCTCTGTGCATATACATATCTGAGCCAGCTGAGTTTCATCTTGTACCCCTCTAATTTATCTCACTGGTACTGAATTATCATCCCTCCTGTGATTCTCAGCCCTATCCCTGTTCTTCATTCATCATCCTCATGCTCATTGTCTGTCTCCGTGCTGCTGCCGATAGCATCGGCTGCCGCCACGCTCTGTGCCGTGCACTGCAGAGATTATTCACCTCTGAGATGCTTGCTCTGTGCACAGGCAATCTCTCCACATAAATGAGAATACCTTTACAGTCTTTTTGATAAACACTGACCCCCCTTTGTATGCCTCTTATCCATTTTTCTCTGAAGTCATTCTCACTGCTTGCCAGTAACGGTGATCATTCTGAAGACTAGTGAGAGACTTATTTATCTGCTTTGGCATGATTTGGGGTCATTTTTTTCCTCCTGGATACATTTCATCTCTGAGGCTGTTTCCAAGGGCAGTTCCGTGCTTAGGGAGAATTTGGAAGAGAGCACATTTACAGTTTGGGGTTTTTCTCCTGAAGAAGGCAATGCAGAGTTAGCTGTCTATGGGGAATTATGAGAACAAGATTCTAAATCTCACTGCTTTAAATTATTCCAAAAGCCATGGCCTGGAAGGTGTAATTGGCAGGGAAGTGTAGAATTTGCCAGCACAGCTCAATAATTATCTAGTCAGAACTCCTGAATGAACTCTTCCCGTAATTTTTTTCAGCCCTAGACAGCTCTGCAGCTATTTTATTTCAGCTTAACCATTGTGAAGTAGTCATGATTTTGTGTAGCATTTTTAGTTTCCCAGATGAATAATGCATTTTATTTTGCCCACTAAAGTTACCGGGGCTCAGGTATTTCTATCTTTTTAATATTATTTTTATTATTTTGAAGAAAAAATTGTGATAGAGTGCTAAATCTGTTTTGTACAGTACAATATGTGGCAGCCTGAAGTACCCCTCTCCCTCGTTTTTTTGTCCATATGATACATGAAAAATGGCATAAATGTATTTCATTGTGTCACCTAGAATCTGTGTAGCCAACAATAATGAATACGCTTTACTCTTCAGTTTGGTAGTGTTTCATTTTTTCCTGACAAGATTATTTGACAAGCAGACCCTGCATTGGCAATGTTGTTTATTTTCACAGGCATGTAAATTATCTTGACAGTCTCATAAACATAAATTGGCAAGCATACTGTCCCACAGCAATGCTTGTTAAAATACACTAATGGAATATAATAAATAAATTATTCTAGTGTATTTATAATATGCTAGCATACCATTACATCTTGTGAAAGTTTTACAGCACAGGATTATATGCTCTATATTTCTTACAGTTTACAACAACTTGTTGGTCAGATATTTAATGCAATTAACTCTGAAGAAAAATGCATAGATCCATACTCAAGGCTGTATTCAACTTCAAAATAATGCAAATAATAATTTATTTGGACTGAAAGTATTAGATCGTTTTTACCACTCTGCTCACATCAGTTTCATAGAATCATGCAATTGTTTGAGTTGGAAGGGACACCACATTTCACTTGGAATACCTGTGCAGGAGGTAGGTGGAGGGAAATGTACACGTATCCAATTAACAAACTGATTGGTTGGTAGCTGGTTGTTGGGCTGGATACCAAAATACTCAAAGATGTTTGGAGAGCACCTGGGAAATAGGTATAGCTTTGGAAGTCCACAAAGAATGGATGCTAACTGCTTATGGATGGTCCAGGTCACACAGTAATTGATTAAGGTGTTTTTGCTGGTTGTTCAAGGTTCCCCATAGAAGCCATCAGCAGTTTGAAGTTGCTCTTGATACCAAAGAAAGAAGCTGCAGACTGGTCTTGGATCTCTTTGGAGCCAAAACAAGTTAAGATACAAACACCAGTGGCAAATATCTCCTCAGACTGTAAGTTCATGACCACATCATAGGTGTCAGCTCAGGGTGATCTATAATCCTCAGAGATTCGTTCTTATAAATTCCAGGCCTCTCTAGGGCACCTTTAGTGCCACTGGAGGAAAAAGGAGCCTTTGAGGAACAAATCATTTCACCTAATTTATAAGGTGATAAATCATGGTCTCAAGGAGACTATATCTCTGTTAAGGAAGCCTAGATGAGTTGCTTAGATTTCAATAATAATTTCTTAGTGAGTTAAGGTCAGGGAGAATTAGTTCTACCTAGAGAGTTTGAAAATTGAAGTGATATTCCCCTCAATGTTTTCCCTCATTATATAATCACCATTTTATGAATCAACTGTAAATAACAAGCAGCATCTAATCTTCTCCCTGGAGCAATTAAAATTATGATAAGGGAAACAACTCCAGAGCACTTGGGTACCTCCTATCTCCTTGACATGTGTCAAGTTGGTGTCACTGCCAGTATCTCGTAGAGACTGAATTGCCTGCTTTGTCAGGCTGGATAAGAATTTGTCTTTGTATTTTTCTCTGAAATCCCAAATTGTTCAGTACTGATATGAGCAGAAGTTCAAAAAGGTCATTAAATACCTTCAAATTCTCGAGCCACTTTAGCACCAGTCTGAGTGCTGAGTGCTGTCTGGAGCTGTCTAATTAATATCAGCTCCCAAAGACTCCTGAGAGCCACTCCAGTGGTCAGCAACAAGCCAGCCCAAAGGCACACTCCAGAAATGACTTTTAGTCTCGACTTGCTCATTTTCAAGGCAGGCCAGGAGGCTGCCAGGCAAAATTTAAACTGCAGAAAATTTGTTTCTAAATGCACAATACAGAATGCAAGAACTTTACTTACTGGTGTGGTTTTGTATCAGGCCAGTTTCAATGAAAAGTTCTCCTAAATAAAAATGACTGCACAATATGGCTAATAATTTCATTATTTTTCTTACCCCTTCCCTTAGTGAAATAAATATTTATTGAGCTCAACAGGGGGAATAAAAAATCCCTGGCATTCTCTGTGTGCCACTTTATGTATGAGCTTTCCTATGTCTCATTTCTCCATGACAACCTCATTTGACAGGCAGTCCTTGCTTTGGCAATGTTGTATCATATTTTCTTAGGCATGTAAATTCTGTTGACAGTCTCATAAACATAAATTGGCAGGCATACTGTCCCAAAGCAATGCTTATTAAAATACGCTAATGGAATAGGATAAATACATTATTTTCAAATGCAAGTAGAAAATACACACAGGTTCATATGAAATTTCTACTGCTGATTGATGGGAGTTAAAGTCAGGGACAATTACTAAATTTCCAAGTTTGTGATTCAGCTCCTGTAGTAAGCACTGCAGGTGTACCAGTGGACCCAGTTGGTGCCACAGCCTTTTCTCCCCAGTCCCAGCACGAATGCTGAGACACAGGCAGCCTTGTGCATGATGTTTCACGTGTTTCCAATCTGTGGCTGATACTGTTCTCCCTCAGCATCTCTCTAATGCTTTTCCTACACTCTAAACCCCCAGATCCTGGTACCTCTGAGTAACACAGCAGCTGGGTGTTACCTCCCTCAGCGTTGCCTCCTCCACTTCTGTCTCGCTGCAATAGAAACGAGATTGGTAGCACACCCTGGGAGTAAGTTACTGCAGTCTAGGAGCAGGAGGGAAAAAATTGAAGGAAATTTCTAATTTTCTTGAGATGTAAGCCCCACTTTGTAGTATTTTTGGCATGGCAAAACCAGACTACAGAAATTGTTCCTATGACAATAACAATCTTCAGGCCAAAATAATGAAATTTCTATCAATTGTACAATTCCACAAGAATTTTTTTTTAATTTGAAATGTGTTCTTAAAACTTTTGTTTAGTGTGTGTATATATATATTTCTTTACCATTATAATAAAATAACTAAAATTACTTTTAATAGTGAATATTTTTATTCAGCTTCAAGTAAATGTTGCCCAAAGAGGTTGTAGATTCCCCATCCCTGGAAGTGTTCAAGGCCAGGCTGGATGGGGCTCTGAGCACCCTGGTCTAGTGGAAGGTGTCCCTGCCCATGGCAAGGGGTTTGGAACTGGATGATCTTTAAGATCCCTTCCGACAAAAGCCATTCTATGATTCTATGATTAAATCTCTTTGCCAATCAGAATTATGGAAAACCAGTTTAAAATTTAGGTCTGTTTAAAATTTTCCAAAACCTGAATACCATTATTCTAAAATTAGAAAAGTGAAAACCAGAATATTCCTGTGACCTTTTATTTGCCATATATTATCCAGTCTTAGAAAGTCAACAAAAATTTTGTTTTTATAATACCATAGAAAATTTTACAGTAGTACATTTTTATTCACTTTGACTACCCATGTTTTAAGTATGGATTGATTAATTTAATTTCAGTTGCAATAAAGGTTTCAAAGCCTTTCCAAAGGAAGATTTTTGTGCAAGCAAACCTTTTTTAAGAAAGAGAAACAGAAAGAGTGCTGTTAAGCATAACTGAGAGTTAATCAGCTTTCATATTTTAGGCGTCCCCATTTTATTTGGGGGTAGGTGAAGTCATTTCTATGAGACACGCTTAGACCACTCAGTAATTTATCTGCAAAATAATGTTATAATGTTATATAAATGTTAGTCGCAGGACTAACATTTTCAGTAGAAACGTAGGAATTTAGAAACAATTTAGAATTGGACTTAAAGTCTTAAGAACCAAATTTTCAAAGGTGAGGACAGACACCTGAACAGCTTTTCAGAAGTGTGTAAAGAGGTTAGTTAGCTAAAACCAGAACAAACAGAGCACTTATGAGCTTAAAATACTACTTAGGTAAAATTGAAGTGTGAATTTAGAACATTTAATGGAAATATCCCCTGACCCAGTACATTTGAGATGTACCATCCATCTATATCTCCAGGTATGTGGTTATGTTGAAGACACCTGTCTACAAGACAGTCAAACCAAATGCCCACTGCAGGCAGTGGTGAGAAAAAGGCACTTTTAGGATGCAATTCATCAGATTCCCTATCAAACCCCATTTTTAGATTAAGATAAATTTCACCCTGTTCTTTTGGTGATCATAAAGAGTCTAAATGACTATCCCATAGTAGGTTCCTACATCTGATCTGATGAATTCTACCTTTGGTCATTGGATACTGTGGAAGAAAAGACCAAGCTGAGGCCCAGAGGCACAAAGAGTGACCCTGTAGAGTGTCAAAGCCTCTGTGCTGTGAGCTGGAGGAGCCCAGTCTCTGTTCCCAGTGCAGCTGGGGAGTCACTGGCTCTGGAATGGACAGTGCGTGTTGGGGCAGTGACACAGACAAGGGAGAGTCTTGTGGGAATGAAAAGCACCTCAGTTTCTCATCTAACAAGCAGAGTTCCCAAAAGGAGACCATTCTTGTTGCATCTTTGGAAATTGTTATTTAAACACTTAAAAAACCCAAGTGCATGGCTTTTGTGACAGAGACCAGACCACTGAATTTTCTCTCCCCTCTGCTCTTCAATATGTTGAATTGTCTCATTTTTAAATGGTGCAGTGTTCACTTTCCAGATGTCCAAGCTGATGCTTTAATCCCAGACTGGGACTTTGGGTATTTCTGCTTTTGGGTTAAAAAATTCTGTAACTCCAGAACTGCATATAATTATTTATATATGTGTAAACAGAAAAAATCTAAATGTAAAATTAGCATTAATTAAAATTTTCCCACATACTTGACTCATAATTATTCTCCAGCTATAAGTAATAAATATAATTAGGACAAATGAGAATCGTGGGACAGGAATAGTACAATGAATTGGAGAGAAATAGCAGAACATAGGTTAAGGAGAGAGGAAAAGTATTATGGAATTATTTTTACTTCGGAAAGAAATTAAGCTTGATGGCTCATGACATTTCTCCCACTGGTATTTTTCAGGCTTATTTTTGTGACACTTTAAAATATTTCTGATGGTAGCTTTAAAAAAATATATTTGATGTATGTCTAAATAAAAAGCATGGAAATAGGTAAATGTGTGTGAAGTGCAACTACTGATATAATATACAGGAACAAGTATTATTTAATTTGCAGAAATTGTTAAGAAAGATCCCACTGAGTTACTAGACTTACCACCGCTGGGTTTAATCTGTATCAATAAGATGGAGGGATCATGCAATTAGTACTTCCACTTTGTAAAAGCAGCAGAAGAGAAGGATGAAAGCAGGCATGAAGAGGATAAAGTAGGAATGTGGAGGCTAAAGATATAAAGGAATGTAAAGTCAACATCTTTTTGTGTCTATATCAATTGCTGAAGTTAGAGCATTTTGCTGACTATTGCTTTGAAATAAAAATTTTGTGAAATGCTCATAGCAGGGCAGAACTCACTTGCTTTAATGTGTCTTAAAAACTGAAAGACAAGGTTTGTAGGGAGAAGCAATATCTTTTATTAAACTAGCTGATACAGTTATAAAAAGAGACCAGTTTCCAGGGCACAAGAAAAAGGTTTGTATGCCTGAAGCATGTCTGATTTTGAAACCATAAAGTTGAGTTAATAAAAGATCCTTCCTCTCCCTAAACCTTACCTCTCTATATCCTTGAATATCATCCCTAATGATCCTATTACTTGAAAATGTGAAAAAACTTCAGCTGGCTCAAGAAATATCCCTCCTATCAGATTTCTGACTTCTGTCATGATCATTGTCCAAGCAGAACAGAAGGACAGAATGAGGGACAGCCAGTTAGGAGCCTGTATGTACCTCACAGAGGCTCTGCATTTTTCTAACACTGGTTCAAAATATTCTCAGAGTTTTGGATCAAGGGGATGACTTTTAAAGGCAGAAATACAAGTGCCAGTCTCTGATTTACAATGTTCAGAGTAGAAACTCTGCTTATTCCTGTGTAAATATTAACCCTTTTAGAGATCAATGTAAGCAACTGATGGATTTCTTTTGCTTATTTTTTGGGCAAATAGTAGATTAAGTGAAAAACACTCCTGGCACAACTGGACATAAATTTTAAACATCCTCCATAAAATAAATGTGGTGGGGTGTTTTGTACCTGTCCTGAACCATTCAGATAAGCAATTGAAAAATTCACATTTGCTGAATTATGGTGATACTCCTAATGTTGATAATTTGTTGGGTGTCTGATTGATGTGCCTTGCTCAGATATATAAAGTTAATGTGCTTGTTAGAACTGGATTCAGAAGAAATTTTTCCATTAGATCCCATTCCATTAGATTTTGTTTCTGTTGACCAACTGCTAAGGCTTTATTTTCTTCCAAGTAGGTTAGTATTTTGTTTTCCCAAGACTGTCCAGAAATAAACACCAAGATTGCTGTCTCTGAAAGGAAAAGAGACACTGGCAATTTTCTCTGTATATCTCTGTGTTACTTTCTGGGTTTTGTCATTTTCAAATCAAGACAAATCTGTTAGGAAACGCTAAGGAATATTTTGAAATCTGTTTTTAGTGGATGAGTAAGAGAGATTTGTCTAAATAATGTTAGCATCTAACAGCAATTGCAAAGTCTAGAGGGACATAGAAACACACAAGACCTCTTCCAGACCAATATTTCTGTGTTTCTTTGGTAACATAAGAGTAATTGTAAATATTAATATAGTCCCCATTTTCAGATTCAAATCAATTGCTGAATTTGCTGTGACTAGTGACAGTTAGAACAAAGCAGCAGTTTTAGTGGATAAATTGTTCACCGAAATATTCACTAAGCCCTACAAGAAGATTCAAATACCTAACAAAATGGTTTATGAAAAAAGAAGTTAAAAAAAGAATCCAATATGCATTTAGTTAATCCTCCTACATTACAATTAACATGAGAAATAGTAGACTCTTTTCCACTTCTCTGCAAACATTAAACAGCTGAATGTCAGTGTTGAGGAAACGTAAACCTTGATTTCATTATTTAATAAAATACAGTACACTGACTAAAGAAATGTGAACCAGTACAAATAATTAAAATTTTAGAAACTGCACTTGTTATAATAAAATTAAAAAAAAAAAAAAAGCTTTTAGTTTAGGAATTCTGTGTAATGTTTCTCTCCAAATATGCTAACTCAGAGTGAAACTCCCTGCATTTAAGTATGAACTGGCAAGAACTTCCCCACTTGTTCCACACATGATGTAAGAGGTAAAATGTCACTAAAGATCTTTTTCTTTTGGGTGCCAGCTCATAGAAATCAAGGGATTTGTCGCAACACTGAATCTAACAACCCAAACACACAGCAGCAGAGCTTAGCTTAATCCCCTGATCAGAGACAATCAGCTCATCAGCACCCTGAGCAGAGCAGGCACCAGTCTGCTCTCACCCAGAGGCACCCACTTGAGTTGGGGCTGTTCCTGCACTCTCCTGCCACTCCTGGATGAGGGCGGATACTTTTTAGGTCTTAGCAACTCCAATAAAATTGGGTGGCTGGTGTTAAAATACTGTACTGGCTGCTAATATAAACCCTATGACTGATGATTGTATTTTTTTGGTGGGTCCACCCTGACTGGATGCCAGCTTCCCTCCAAAGCTTCTTTGTCACTCCCTGCCTCAGCTGGATGGGGGAGAGAAAATATAGTGAAAGACTTGTGGGTTGAGATAAGGGCAGGAGAGGTCACTCACCAGCGACCATCATGGGCAAAACAGACCAGAGTTGGTCTGATTAGGGTAATGAGAAATAAAAACTAAATCTGAAAAGAGGATGGGCAACACATTGCCTCTGCTGCTCTTTCCTCCTCAGCGAGAGGACTCCTCCCACTCTTTCCCTGCTCCAGTGTGGGTCCCTTTCATGAGATGCAGTCCTTCAGGAACAGTCTGCTCCAGCTTGGGTCCAGATCCTGCCAGGAGCCTCTTCCAGCACAGGCTTCCCACAGGTCACAGACTCCTTCAGGCATCCATTTGCTCCAGTGTAGGAGCAAGTGGATCTCTTCTCCCCCACAGACATCCATGGGCTGCAGGGGCACAGCTGCTGCACCATGGTTTTCACCAAGGCTTGTGGGGGAATCTCTGCTCTGGGCCTGGAGCATCTCCTGCCCCTCCTTCTTCACTGAGCTGGGAGTCTGCAGGGTTGTTGCTCTCATTCCCACTCACAGGGTGAGTTTCTTTTCCCTCTGTTCTTAAATATATTGTCCCTGAGATGCTACAGCCACCACTGATGGGCTCAACCCTGACCAGTGGCAGGTCCATCTTGGAGGGCTGGCTTTGTCTCCATCTGACATGGGGGAAGATTCTGGCAGCTGCTCAGAGAAGTCACCCCTGTAGCTCACTTCTGACAAAACTTTGCCTTGCAAAGCCAATATAATTTTATAAATAAGGTGCCTTTGGTGTATTTTGCAGTTAAATCTAGACTGGACTCCTCAAGGATGATGCCCAGTGTGAAGCTGCAGTGTATTTAACAGAGACTCAAGTGTGACAACACCCTAAGGAGGCTCCACCTCCCCCTCCCACCTTATTCTGTGCCTCTCCTATTTGCACAGACCCTCTCTAAAATTTCTCTGCACAGATCTATGTCCTTCTCAGAGCAGGGGCTTTATTACACATGCCTACATCTGTGGTGCTCTGAGAACTAGTTTCATTCAAAATAAAAACTTCTCTCTGGCTCTGAGCAAGGTGCCTGTGGTGTCCCTGCACTATGTTCCCAGGACTGGGAGTGCTCTACGACACAGTACTGAAACCTCTGGATGTTTTAGTGAGTCCAGATGTGTTGTGAGATGGGATTCAGGAACAGCACTGATGGATCTGGTAGCAGATGTGGTGTGGATGGAGAAGCAGGGAAAAAAAAAGGACAATGCTCTTGGGCTGGATAGGCCCAACATGGAGGCACTGTGACTGCTAATCTTCTCAGCATTCCAGCAGGATCACCTGAAAGATTCTGTGACAGCCATTCCTGGCAGCTAAATATCCCTGACCTTCTCTTCCCAGTGTGTTCCACATGGCTTTTCTCCCCACCCAAGTCCTCCAGCCTAGCACTGGCACTGCAGAGAATATGATTCTCTGAAACATTATAAAATATATCACAGTTTTAAAAGAAAACCAGAAAAAGAGTGATACTCTGAAAATTACACTGAATTGGGAAAGAAGTTTTGATATAACTACATCTCCAAATCTTGTGCTGGGAAAAGTGAGAAATAGATAATAGCTTATCCCACATATTGAATAGCAGGGAAAGAGTATGACTGTGCCCCAAAGGGACAATTTAACCCTATTTTCCTTAAAAGTGCAGCAGTTAAGCACTTAGGAAGCATTTCCATCTGTAGTCAAACTGCTTGATAAAAAATCAGTGCCACAGACTAAGCATAGCAAAGGGAAGGCAAAGCAGATTTCCTATCAGAAAGCGCAGTCCAGTCAGAAATGCATTCTGAGACATTTCAAGCTTCATAACATATTGCTGTCTCAGACATTACAGTAAACAGTCCATTAACAGTTTTGCGAAATGAATGCTGACCTCCACGTATTTATTTACTTGTATTTCTCAATATTTCAAATAGAAGCTCTGGTTTTGGACCTCTCTCAGCTCTGATGCAGCACAAAGTCCTGAAGCTTAAAATGACTTGTTTTGCTGAGGATGCTTTTTTTTTTTTTTTTCCCCTGAAATATCATCTTATTTTATACAGTATAATATTGACTCGTTTTTGTATCCTCTTAAGATAAATCCCAATGAGCTGTGTTCCTAACTCGTTCTTATTTAATGCTCCAGTTTACTTTTTTCTTTTTGTTCCAGAGACAGTCAGTGTCTTATTTAATGGATATAGAGAATTAGAATTTTTTAACCATAATTTTTTTTAAGATGAAGAAGAGAGAAAAATTAGACCTCTCTGTCTGTATGCTTATCTATGTATTTTTCTCTCAATCAATCAATCAATCAATCAAAAAATAAATTAACATAGGGACATCATGTCTACTCGACCCTAGTGAGGTCACATTTGGAGTATTGTGTTCAATTCAGTTCTCCACAGTTCAAGAGAGACAAGGAGCTACTGGAGAGGGTCCAGTGAAGGCCACAAAGATGATGGGTCGGGAGCATCTCCCGTGTGAGAAGACACTGTGGGAGCTGGGCCTGTTCAGTCAAGAGAAAACAGAGAGGGGATCTCATTAATGCATATAAGTATCTCAAAGGCAGGTGCCAAGAGGATGGTGCCAAACTCTGTTCAGTGACAGGACAAGGAGCAATGGCCATGAGCTAAAACACGAGTTCCATCACAAACACAGAAAAACTTCTTTTTTGTTGAAGGTGGCAGAGCACTGTAACAGGCTTCCCAGGGAGGTCATGGAGTGTCCCCCTCTGCAGAAATTCCAAACCCACCTGGGTGGTTTCTGTGTCCCCTTCTGTAGGTGACCCTGCCTTGGCAGGGACATGGACAGGATGATCTCCAAAGGTCCCTTCCAAACCTAAAAGTTCTGTGAGTCTGATATTTTTCCAAATCGATTAAGTGGTGATTTAAATTAGATACAAAGCAGATTGATTTATCATTAGACTACTTCAGGTTGAAGTCCAAATTCAGAAAACTGTACCTGTTCTGCAAAAAACTTTCTGAAATGATTAACTATAAATGTTATTGCAGGCTTTCTTCCACCAACATGTTTGAAAATGAAGTCACAGTGATAAATAATAGTCTCCAAAAACAGATGTTTGCATAAGAAAAAAATAGCAGGGAAAAAATATAATTTTAAATTAAAAAGACAACATTTATGGTATCTTTGCAAGGTCACTCTACTTGTCAGTATATGTCTCATGAGTCACAAAACTGAAGCCAAAAAATAGAAGTGAAGACACTGGCAGAATTAAGTGTCCTTCAGTAGCTGTCCTGACAAACAAAAATTTTCTTCCCCAAAACTTCAAGTCTTATTTAAAGGGGAAGAAAAAATAAAATAAAGCCAAAACTATTCAAAGAAATACATATTCCATAAATTAGGAATCTATTCTGGAGATCCAAGCCTCTTATTTTACTGTTTGCTAAAAACTAAGATTTCTTTAAATATAGCCTTAGATAAAGTCTATCCCAAGGCAGGGTGATAAATGCATCGTTTGCAAAGAAAGTGCAATCATCATGGAGTATAAAAGTCTCTAATGTTGTCAGTATAATGGAAGGAAAACCCCAAGCTAGCTGAGAGTGCAGTTTTAGACACATGCTTTTCACAAACTGACTGATGCGGCTCTTTCAAAGAAATCAATCTGAGGCTTTGCAAATCACTCTGGGACAGATTCTGCTTTTCAGTCTTTGTCCTATTCGCACTGCAGACAAAAAAACTCATTTCTCTGCAGATATAATTCACTGTGATAATTATGCCCTACGACTACAGTGTGAGTCAGCATGCAGAGGCTGGCAGAATGCATCCTCCTAAAACTGAGCAATCCAGACTTCAGGGGCTCATAAAAGAGAAACTTTAACTAAAGACGTTTTGCATAGTTGGTTTGCTTTTTTTTACTTTTAATATTCTCTCCTGAAATATAAAAATACTGATTCTCTCAAATTCCTGCGGTGATCTGTTGCTGTCATTCACAATATCAAACCATAACCTTAATGGTTATTTATATCATTTGCTGTGTGCTTGGTGTTTATAATTCCATTTGGCTCAAAGCAAAGTGATGTAAGGCATTCATGGACATAAAGGAGTGTAAAAGAGGAAGTTTGATCAATAGGACAACTTTGTTGTTGGTAAACATTGTCAGAAAATGATCAGTGTCAGTGCTCTAAGCCAGAGAAAACTAATAACATGAGTGGCAAGCTTCCTGCGAGCGTTTGGAGTATTTATGTGGCATTCCAAAGGAAGATCTGTAAACAAGACTAGAACAAAAATACAATTTTATTGATATCCGCCTGATTTATGCTTACAGCATGTGTTGATAATAACCCTATTTGTCAAGAGAATAAATCATGAATAATAATTTACTGTTACTGAGTCAAAACCAAATAAGTGAGGTTGATGTGATGCTGTACTCTTATGCATTTTCATGTAATCGCATTTAGAGTGACCCGAGTCTCCAGTAAAGAATTCAAAGGACTTTCACCATGCAGACAATGTTTTCTAATGACTTTATAAGTGTGTTCTGATATGAATGGAGCTCAAAGACTATGAAGAGAGCCTTACTGTCTGTTTACTGAAACATGAATAAAGATTATTTTTAACATCTTATGCCATGTTTTTATTCCACCAACTTACTTTTTAAAGCAGAACATCTCATCTCATTTGGTCCCAGAAGACCAAATTTAAAAAAAGTTGTTACATTTTGAACTTTCTTTCATCGTAATTTGAAATTGAAGACACCAAGACATTTCCTGTGATTGTTACAGGGAAATAAATAGCAACTTGGTAAATATTAGAATGGTCTGATCAGAAGACTTTTTCCATAACACAAAAAGAATTACATTTAAAGTTTATCGCTCAGTCTATGACAATAACATAATAGTGAAGTGAAATGTTTCAACATAAATGAAAGGGATCTCTAATTGTTCATGTATAATTTTGTTAAAATTGAAACACTCCTCTTACAAAATATTATGTTTTGACTAATCAGTACATTTCAATGAAGAAAAAAATCTACTGGTTCTGTTCCAAGAATGGATGAATATTATTCAACTAATTGAGAGAAACCTGAATAAAAAGAGATAAGGTGACATTCCTAAGAAGTAAAATCTAAAATTTCACCTGGAATAAGTCTGTTCAGTGGAGTCTGAACAAAGTATTCTAGTTCAGATCTAGGAAACCTAGTAAACAGAACCATTGAGTTGTAAAGATTGGAAAAGACCTTTAATATCATCAAGTCCAACTGTCCACCCAGCACCACCACGTTCACCATTAAACCATATCCTCAAATGTGAAAGTTCTTTGTTCTGGCTATGGAATACACCCACTTTAATAAGAAAAAAACCAAACCAAAACCAACAAAACCACATTAAAAATCAGGGATTCATGGAAAATGAACAGTGTCTATAAAAAGTAGAGTGCAGGATGACTTTACCACTAGTGAAAGCCCTTCAGAATGGCCCAGATCCTGAGTGTGTTCTGCCCATCTGAAATGGTAACAGCTGTGCCCAAGCCTGGTGAAATCCAACTGGTTAGGGGTGTCCAAGGAACCCCAAAACGGCATAAATTAGGAAAGTTATTCCTGCTTCTAAGTACATTGCTGCAGGATTATTAATTCTTGCTTTTTACTCCTCCTAGAACTTGCAAAAGTACTACGGGAAGTGTTAGCATCTCTCAGTAAGACTGGATGTGAGGCTATTTTTCTTAAGTTGTTTCACACAACGTTGTACAAATGGAGTTGATCAGGAACTTACTTTACTGACAGAGAAATGTGTGGTATAATGCCCATTTATCTATCAATCCCTGCCAGAATGGCAGCAATTAACCAGCTAGACACAGGGACTCACAGTTTGCACAAAATACCCAGGATATAAAACAAAATATTTATAGAGTTACTTCTTACTTTTCAGAACGAATTTTTGTGAGTTTTCAAAGTTCCAAAAATAAATGAACAAAACAAAACAAAAATAACAAAGTATTCACTCTAAGGAGAAATGCAGGGACACAGGTATAGAAAAGACTGAAGTTCATATAGATGATATAACTCTTAATTTACTGGAAGAAATTTTGTTCTTGCTTTATTTATTCCTTTTTTTTTTTTTTTTACTCATTTCTATATGTCCTGCTTCTCTGAAAGCTCTAAACTGAATTTAAATTAATTCCCCTGGAATTGCAGGGTCAGAATTCAAGGCTTTGTTAAATATTTGCTGTTCCCTCTGGAGTTCCCATTGCCTTCATCTGGAGCCTGTAGCACTCAAAGGTTTTAAAAAACAGCTTCCTGGTCTAAACTGGCCAAGAAATAGTGCAAAGTGATAAATCTTCCCCTGGCTGAGCCAAAATCCATGCTGGAGTGCTAGGTCTGTTGAAAAACAAGGAAGTAAACTCCATTCTTAACCACGGGAATACAAAGCTCAAGCCTTCAGGCAGATTGATCAGCTGATAACTAGTAATTAGCACAGTGCTTGTCCAAGACTTGGTTGCCTAATGTATCTGTTGCTAAATTTTGGAATCATTCAAGGTTTGTTTTCTGGCATAAGTGCAACTAAAAGCAACGGTTGTGTGTGGAAGATTCGTAGCTGGATTTCAAAGGCAAAGGCCAAACTGTCTCTTCTGGTGATTGCTCTGGGTTTCTAATGTGAACTGTATCACTGCTAACAAAGAACACTTCTCCAAGGAAAATAACCCTCTTTAATCCAAGGGAAAACCTAAAACTACCGATAGTGACATCTGGTGGCACCTAAAAATGTCACATTCGAAAGTAAACCACTTCTCCGTGCAAAATGAGGATTGGCAGCCTTAAGGACTTTTCCAACTGGAGTTAATAAAAGTCTTATTCAGGGATATGAAACAGAGATTTTAGTGAAATCCCACCCTTCCTCACCCAAGCCAGAGACGCCTGTAAAACTTCAATCCACACGCAGTTATGGCATGGTCTTCGTCTGTATGTTGAGGGAATGAATAGACTGAACACCCAATTGCTTCTCAGGGACTCTTTGCATTCCCCATGGTCACTGCACAAAATACATCATATAAATGTGACTTATACATATGGTTATTTAAATGAGAGATGCTACCATCTATGAAGAAATAAATGTGGATACAAATGAACTTTGGCACTATGATATATGATATCTCTCCAGGCTGGAGAAATATATCAGGTGTCTTCAATTAAAATAATAATAATAATCGTCTCAGCCCTGTTCAATTCAAGCCAACCATTTAATTCAGTTTTCTCTCAGATGATCCTAATAACTCTGCTGTAGTTCCTAGAACTCCTTCTGAGTAACCTCTGCTCTGCCCACTGTTGCAGAAACATTTGTCTGGTCTTACTTCCTTTGCTCCCTTCTTTCCTTCAGCTGCATAGACAGCATCTTGGCTATTTTCCTGCAGGCTCTGATACTCTCTGATAAGTATTACCCCAGAAAAACAAATTGTGGTATAGGAAGGAGGAAGAATACTACATCTGCTTCTAACACCTTGCTCTCCCAAAGAAACTGTGATGAGATTGCTGCTAGTGTTCAAGTTGAAAAACCAGAACAACTCACACTTTGGGAGTTGTCTGTATGTCCATTTGTTTCCTGTTCTGTTAACCAAGATGGTAGCCAAGAACCTAGAAGTCTTGATATGGAACTGAAGAAATATTTTTCAGCCTTAGACGCTCAGCTTGGCTTTCCCAAAAAGAAGCATCATCTTTCTCCACTACATTTCAAGTCATATTTCTTTATAAAAGAAACTTCTAACATTCAAACAAGAGTGAATGACAGCAGTAGGTTCTTCAAGTTAAAACACAGCACTACATTAGAGACGAAACATTGGCACCTCCAGGTGACACTTTTCACAGCAATATTATTTCTATTACATCAGCTATGGAGACCAGCAGGAATCTGGGGACCCTACTGAGGTAACTGCTAAACCTCAAAATATGTAGATTTGCTGAGGCTCAGGCAACTGGCATCTTATTCTCCTTTATTCTCTGAAGAACAAGCTGGAACTATCTCTGCTGAGGACTTTTCGTAAAGTGTCAAGTGCAGCTAAATCTGAAACAAATATGCATTCACGTAACCACGCCTGCATATAAATTTATGTCTGAAGTTTAGGTATGAATAATTCCCGTATCGATTGTCTACTGCTCTTTTAGAAAACAAGTTGTTTACTTAACAAAACCATACAAAAATGAATAAAATTTTGGTTGATACATTGGGTATTAATACTAACTTGCAAACAAAACAGATATGCACGTAATCTTTCCCATCTGGCTGCTAGACCTACTCAAGTACATCACTTGGATATTTTTTAGCTTGTTTTACTTTCCTGAACTTACGTAGCTTTCTCACCTCAGATCTTCTTTCAGAGATGGTTTCTCAGTCTCGGAGGGATAACCACAATATGCAGTGAGTATCTCCTGGAGCTGGCAGAGCTGGAGGAGAATTGCAGCTTCTCTGCTCGTTTATAAACACTTCACAACCCTGCCAGTGAGTGAACAGTGAGGAGTCTTCACAGCGAGCAGCAGAGCAGGATTTGAGTTAATAGCTGGCTGATCCTCAGATTTAGGTGAAGGCAGCAACGTGCGAGTTTGTGTCCAAATGACACCAACACTGGGACAGGAAACAAATAGTTCAGTCTCACTTCAAGACAGCCAGAGTCCTTCAGGCAATCCTTAATGCCTATATTTATAATTTCCTGACTCATCTATGCTCGGATTGACTCAGTTCTTGGAGGATGTGTGCATTCAGTCTCCTTGGCAAAGCACCTGGAGTGAGAATTTCCTTTGGAGGTTCAGAAACATGAACTGTCACAGCTGAATTCTGGATGTCTCTGGGCCCTCGTGGCTGAATTGCTTTTCCCTGTTCTCAGCATATGTGTGGACAGAGAGCACTCCAACCTAAATGTATTTTTTTTTTAAATTTTCTACTGCTTTTCTCCTTCATTAGAGGAGCTCACGAGGTAAAGACTACAGTATCATCATATGGATTACACCAACAAAATACATGGTTTCTGCCTCAAAAGTCTTCCCGTAGAAGATAGACTACCATTAGATAAATTAAGGGCTTAAACTAATATATGCAGACCCTTCAAACTGCCAGAAAAGGAAAAACATCCTTTTTTGGCAAAAAATTTAAGACAGAAACTGGTTTTAAGAGAGTTCTGTGGAGAATCTGTCCTAAAGAATGCTCTGAAATGGTTTCGCCTCTTTAACTCAGCATCTGTTTGCCAGAATTGTCCCAGATAATCCTATATTTTTGGCTTTATATGTACATTCATACATTTAGCAAATACTGTGAGCAGCTTTCTGATTCAGGGGAGACCTACAATGCTCTCTCATGTATTACCTAACATATAAAACTTTGCTTTGGAAGCAAAGATATAACACTACTCCTGGCTTTTGATCACAGGTGAAGATTTTTGGCAAATGAAATTAATCCAGATGGTGATTAGCAAAAAAAAAAAGGGGCCTTTTATTTTTCCCTGCTGACATGAAAACCGAAGTTCATTGTTTTATTAAACAGATTACAATACCAATTCCTGAGTTCCTGTCTGGAACAGTCAACAAGGGGAGCTGTCTCAGCAAAAAGCAGTTCTTGGATAAGCTGTTCAGTGATTTTATTTTTGCCTTAAGGCATGAGAGATGGAAGAGTTTGACTTCTTGAAATTGGAAGCAGACACCTGCCAGTGGAGTATTAGAGGTTTGTACAATAACCACAGCAGAGAGAAGATAGCAGAGACAAAATAAATACACGAAGTCTAATTGTGTGACCACTCAAAAACGTTTCTTTCTTTGTAAATTTTTGATTTTGAGGGAGAAAAAAAGCTTTTTTAAAAGACCCTGGAGTGAAATTCAGAAGTTTTCTATGTACTTCACAAATTAATTAGAGATTCCTTCTGTCAGTTTTGGTACAGGACTTAAGATGAGATACCAAAGAGCACATAGGAGCTTAAAATACAACTTAAACAGAAATTAGGCACATATGTCAAAAGAAGAAATCCAAATCTCTCCATGTGTCTGCTAGGATGCTGATGAATTCAACAATCTTTGAATCTGGGAGAGATGTACTGTATATCAAGCATACATATCACATCCAAAAGGCTTTCATCACAAAACCCAGTTAGCTGAAATGAAGCTCAGACATTGAACACACCTAGAGATGCTGTCACTTGCCTCAGTATGTTTGGAATATGTGTTTTTAATTCCCACAAAGATTGTGAGGAAGAACTGCCCAAACTGAGAGAAAACATGGATTATGGGGGAAAAGAACGCCCTTTCTAACAACAAAGACTTGATGCTAGAAGGCCTAAATGAACTCTGCAAAAACAATAAAATAAGCTTGAGTAATCTAGGAAGAAAAGCATGAATTTAAAGTTTCTCATATAATGTGGTAGTAGCAAAAGGTGTATATATATATATATATATATATATGTATAATGTATCTTCTGCTTGTTGTTAATTTACTAAGTCTATGTGTCAGTTTTAAGAAAACCACAGTGCCAAGGTAGAAGTTCTAAGTGCTTACAGAACTATGGCTTGAGTGGGACTTTGCAGAACGGGCTGAGAAAAGTTCAGGGAGCTGAGAGTGGGCCAGGCAGGCAGAGACACAAAAAGTAGGGAGCACATGTATGGAATACCAGGAGCAGGGAACTTGTTTTGGTAAAAGAAGACCCATGAAAAAGCCCTCAAAATCAGACACATTGGCACAGAATTTGTACGTCTTTAGAACTACTGAGAGCTATTGATCTGAAAACAAGAAGAATGCAGTGGACAAAGGCCTGTATCTTTGTTTTTAAGCCATTTCCTTAAATCTTGCAAACAGATTTCTGTCTATTTAAATAAACAAACAAACAAATAAATAAATAATAAAATTAAGATTTTAAAAAAATAAAATTACCATCATAAATTAAGTATTCTGTGTCTAAACACAGCAATGTTTACATTATCATGGCTTGCATGTATATAGACCCCTGGTTTTCTTTGACTTATGTGCTTTAAAGACAAGATGGGCCCCTCTTAGAACCCCGGGGGTGTTTTATCACAGTATCTGAATGTTCATCATGATTTGAAGGGTGCTGGATGCAGTGGGAAGCAGGGGGTGGGAGGACACAGGAGGCAGTCAACAGTCTAAAACCAAGGTTTCAAACTCATACAACAGCTTCATAAATGAAGAAAGGATGAGAAGACGGATCAAGGTAGTTATTTTGCCGTGGGATGCTATTGTTTTCCAGGCAGAGAAAGCTGTTTCCATTTCCTATGAAGGACAAGTAAAATTCAAAGTGAGATAATTCAGGTGTGAGTTGGGAGAGGAGTAGATTTCTCAACACATCTTGAACAAACAAGAACCATGAACTCAAGAAAATTTCCAAAAGCAGTTCAGCACTTGAGAAGGTAAGGATTAAGGCAACTGGTAAGTAAAATCTATAATTGAGCTTTCATCTGTTCTTTTGCAAACCACCATTTCATCCTGATTTGGTAGATTAAAGATGCTTCTTTTAAATCTTGGCTTGTATCAAAGTGATTTTTGGGTATTCTGACAAACTTGTTTCCTTGTCAGATTGACAAATATGACAGATTGAAGTGGAATGCCTCTTTATGTACGTGAGAGTCCCAAAGTTGGGAAACATTATCTGAATGCTACTCCCTGACACTGACAGCTACAATACAACAAACCAATTTCCTGCTATAACTTCAACGTCTATTCTTTGGGTAACTGTTGAAGAAAATCACAGCGCTGAAAAAAATAACTTTATTGTCATTACAGCATTCAGAGCTGGCTCTGGGACAGAACAGGAACATGCTGTCTAGGTTTGAGAGGAATTAGGAGGAAACGTCCTAATGAACGTTCTCTAATAGAAGGCAGGTTTCAGCAGCCCCTCCCCGACATGTTCAGAAAGAAATTTCTTGGAGGAAAGTGAAAAAAAAAGCTGTTTATTTAAGAAGCAAAGTACACGCAGGCACAAAATGAATAATGTTAGATAATAAAACCTCTTGCTGTGGAGAAGACCTGGAAGATTCAGAGTCCTTTCTGTAGGTGTGGGTCTGCTCCCTCTGGAGCACTGGTGAACTGGACTGGAGCTGAACAGTTGCAGGAGAAGAAGAAGAAAAAGCCACAGTCCCAGGAAAATTTTCTTCCCTCAGCTAGCAGGCTAACTAAAAAGAAAAGAAGTTTAACTCTCCGTCTCTCTCCTGAGAAAAAGGAGCTGAGAGCTGGGAAAAAGCAGGAAGGTGATTCCTCAGCTCTGCAGCGGTGAGGATGTGGGGGTGTGTGAGTCCTTGAACACAAACTGTGCTGAAGAATTGGCTCAGTTTCCCCCCCCTCCTTTCTCTCAGACCCAGCTTAAAGGCACAGAAAGGCACAGGATTCATGTCTGGGCAATAGGTAGATGATAGGGAATACAGTATCACACAGCCACCCCAGGACACAGGTGTAACACTGGACCTTCTCTAATATGTACCTGACACTGTAGCACAGCTCCCAGGTCCTAAATTTATCTGCTGTCTGACCCTGTATTATGTAGATTCACAGGATCAGTAGATCTTAGATCACAGTCTCACCACTTAAGTCCTAACTCACCTTGAAAATTGCACCCAAAATGGAAATTTTCTTTCTCTCTCTTAGATCCAGGCATTTCTGTTGAGTTGGACAGTTCCAGACTTTAGACAGTCAGACAAACTTGAGCTTTATTTACTACTTGACACTTGCTGGGTAGTACTTATTTCACTGAGAAAGCAGTTTAGAGCTGGTTCATTTTGGCTACCATCATGTTAAAAGGAAATTTGCAATGGTCTGATCCTTCTAGATAATTAGGAGAATCACTGATTTCAGTGCATGTATTAAAGAAACTGTAAAGGTATAAAGGTAGTCAGTTTCCAAGAAACTTTATTTGAACAGCTGTCTTGTGGTTTCCTTCCAGAGTCCTAAATTTCTGGTTGTTTAAGAGTATGACTTCAGTATGCAAGGTCATCAAAGTATGATAAATGGTTTTTTGGAGACAGCTACTTATGATTCAATGAAATTCCTGGGCTGATGTTTTTCAGTGACTCGAGATCTTCAGTATTAAACTGGAGACCTTCAGTGCAGACATTTACACGTGAAAACTTTTTTGTAAAATATCTACAGGCAAATTTATATTCACAATTTATTGCTTCAAATATATTTTTTTTTAAAAAAATGCATAGTAAAAAAAAGTAACAGATCCTAATTTAGCAAGCTTTTGCAAATAATAATCAATCCAACCAAATAATATTGTTTAACTAAGATGGAATGAGTGCTTACTGTGGAACAATATATCACTAATGATTGGAACAGGTGCACAAAGTGTCTTAATAAATCAGTAACCTGGAAAACACAACAATTATTTTGAAGGTTAATGGATTTTTTTGCTTGTTCTCCAAAACTCATGAAGATATTTTCCTGAATACTTCAAACTATTCTAAAACAAATTAAACAAAAAACCTCCAGTAAAAAAAAAAAGAAAAAGAAAAGCTTAGGGTGGTTTATAAAACAGAATAAAGTATTAGTGACACAAAAAAAAGCAGAATATGTTTATGACTAGGAGCAAGTGGAACTGTTGCAGCATGATATATATTGGAATATAGACAAGATATGCTAAAAAGAAGGAATTGGAGTTACAACTGGAATTACATCTTCTTTCTCACTTGGAAGTAATTTGGGTCACAAATTTTCTCAGAAACATTCTTTGCTGAAACAGCAAATTTTTTTGGTTAAATTTTCTAGTGTCAAAGATTTCTGAAATCCAGAATGGGGATCCTATCACAATATAATGTAGGGACTAATGTGATACTTGAAATACTTGTCTATAATCTAGCAGATCCTGAAATTCTGACATTAATTTCCTAATCAATAAGGGGGAGGGTTATAAGCTTTGGAAAATCAACGGGCTGAGGGAGGTGATTGTCTCCCTGTGCTCCATGCTCACGAGACCCCGCTGGAGCATTGCATGCTGCCCTGGTGCCAGCAGCATAAGAAGGATGTGGACCAGTTAGAGCCAGTCCAGAGGAAGCCAGGCTGGGAGAGTTGGAGTTGTTCAGCCTGGACAAGAGAAGCCTCCAGAGAGACCCTATATCACCTTCCAGTACCTAAAGAGGGGGCTGCAGGACACTGGAGAGAGACTATTTACAAGGGGATGTAATGATAGCACAAGGTGGTGGTAAGGAAAACTTCCCAGTCTGATCACCCCCGAGACTCACTGCCAGTCACACAACACCAGGGATTTAAACTGCTGGGATGGAGGCCTCTTCACAGTAGGTGCTTCCAGTGACCCCCTTGACTCCCTGCACACCCCGCTCACACACAGTCAGGCTGGGTGCCCTCACTGGTTTGCCTCCGTGTTTCCCACAGCAGAATCTCACATGTCTAGCTCCATAAAGCCATTTATTCATGGGACAGTAACACAGAAATAGCTGGAGCTGGTGCCTCCAAGGAGAACCCCCACCAAAGGAACTCCTGGGCTTTCATACCCTCACAGGCTAGCCCTACACAAGTCTTCATCCCAAGTCTCCTTGTTCCTACCTATGAGTCTTCAGCTCCTGCTATGTATGTCTCTGTCCATTCATCTCTTCACCATTCTTTGTACCCTTTGTTATGCAAAGGGTTGGCAGTTCATGGCCTCTTGTCTCTCTGGGCTCCCACCCAGAGCTCAGTCTGCATCTGAATCTGCATCTCTGACTGCAGCTTGCAAACAGAGCTACCTGCACCAGATGTGTTCCTCGGCAGGGGACTGGCTTTAAACTGAAAGAGGGCGGCGTTAGATTAGATACTGGGGAAAAATTATTTACTGTGAGGGTGGTGAGGCACTGGAACAGGCCAAGGAAGCTGTGAATGCCCTAACCCTGCAAGTGTTCAAGGGCAGGTTCTATGGGGCTTGGAGCAACCTGGGATAGTGGAAGGTGCCCCTGGCCATAGTAGGGGGGTTGGAAGGAGATGAACTTTATGGTCCCTTCACAAATCATTCTGTGATTCTATGATTTTAAACCATATTTTTAAAATGATATTAGTTAACATCAGTGATTAACATCACAAAAGTGTAGCAAAGAGAGAGAAAATAAAATGAATTATTTAGAATTTTAGGACTCTTGTTTTGCCTTCTCTTTTTGTATGCTATTGAGCTTCCAGAGAGACCGAAGAACAGGAAGAATTAAATAGATAACTTGGAAACTTAGACAGTAGAAAATTTCACCAACAAAAAGAATTTTTTAAATTAAAATTATGTTTGTGTATAGGCAAATTTCATAATGGAAACTAATTTGCAAAGTTAATGCTCTTGCTGAAAGCCATTTATCTTCTTTACTGTCTGAAAAGGAATTACCTATGTACATTTTTAACATGCACTGTGTGGTTGCCTATTTTGACTAAATTATGTGCAACTCACATATGAGTTTGTTTTCACAGTTTATTCCACCTTTAAATGTTTTGTTCTTAACTATTCTCAGATGTAAATCCCTTAGACTCAATGAATTATTTCAGGTTTATGGATGCAGGGGCTAACAAATCAGCATCTCAGATTCAGCTACCATTTCTTGAGGAAGGAAAGAAGGAAGGAAGGGACTGGAGTTAAAGGAATAGACAGCAATATGTGTTGATTTTTTTCATCTTGGCACCTTCTGGATTCTTACTTCCTAGAAGGATGTTAATTTTTCCTTGCTTTGGATATATCAGGTATGGTTTTCACTTTCCCATAGTTCATGAATTATTTTGTCTAGGGAATCTAGTTCACCTAGTGATGAAAAATGTCTATTTCAATTAAAGCCAGTGTTTCTACAGCGAAAACCCTGAGATAGGTCAAAGGTTGGGCTTGATGATCTTTTCAGACTTAGGTGATTCTGTGATTCTATGTCTGAGGCAGCTCTACATTCACCCAGATGAAACTGGTAAGGAAGGAGACTTCAGTTCAGGCAGTAGGTTCAGCAAGTGCCCAGAACCTTCTCTTTGAGAAAAGGTAAGTCCCTGAGTAAAATGTTCCAAAAGCATGCCAACCATTTCTAAGAAGAAATTTTTCCTAATATCCAATTCAAACCTCCCCTAGTGTAACTTGAGGACATTTCCTCTCATTCTGTCACTTGTTACCTGGGAAAAGGGGCTGACCTCCACTTTGCTACAGCCATATTTCAGGTAGTAACGTAGAAAAAAAAAAACGTAGGTAGAAAGTGATAAGGTCCTCCTGAGCCTCCTTTTCTCCAGGCTGAATAACTCCAGGCACCTCGGACCTGTGACCCACAAAAGCAGGACTCTGCCTCAGTGTCCAGCCCCCATATCATGGAGGATAACGTGAAAATAAACAAGTGTTCGTAATGGGTGATCCTGTTAAGGGGAATGTATTGAGCTTTGCCTGGCAGTGGATGAAGAACGAGCTGAGATCTTATGGGTCAGAATTAAGGGGCAGCCCCAGCCATTCTGTGATTCTGTGTCATTTTCTGCTGTTCACGATCAGACCCTTTGAAATGCACCATTGAACTCCTCAGGGCATCCTACAGATGGCAGCAGCCATCACGCCATATGTTCCCTGGGGCAATCCACTGTAATAGTAGGACAAATTAAAAATAGTTTGTCATTTTGAAAGACATATTTAGTACAAAGTATTTTTCAAGCTAAAGAGCAGGGATGGTATGCATCTGGAGGCAGAAGGTTAGACAGCTTTACAGCAGGAGTGGCAGAGATATATGGTGCTTCCTTATAATACAGCCTAATTTAGAGAAAAGAAATTGACCTCTTAGACAAAGCCTGAATATTTGAGTATGATTCAGACAGGGACAACTGTGGATCAAAGAGATAGACAGAGGACTAGAAAAAAAATCCCTTGGTTTCTTCCTATCTCATCTGAAGTCACTTTGACTCTTTCCAGTCTTGTAAACTAACCCAAAGCTAACTATTAACTAGACTCTCTTATATAACACAGAAAATTGATTAAGAATTGTCATGTAAATTGAAATATTTAAAATAACAACTAAGGTAAGATTTAGCTCTCTTACAGCAACCCTGTAGCCCACGGTCCAGTTCCAGACTCTGAGCACCATGCACAAAGAAATAACCTTCAGACACCATTGCTTTTGATATTGTGTAAGCCAAACAGCCTTCTTTTTGCTATTATCCTCTAGTTAGTATTCATGTAATCTTGCTTTCTTACTCTCAAGATAAACAAGCAATTGACAGTCCCTTCTTTTTCAGCCAAGCTTACAATTAAAAAAGCTGCAACCATTTTCACAGCCATAATTAACAGCATGTGGGAATTCTGGATCCAGTCCTCTACCACGACTTTCACTACTGAAGGAGAAGATATGTCTAGACTGCAGACAGAGAGGTGATGGAAAGTCATACCTGAGCTGCCTCTAGCTAATTTGGGTTTCACTAACAGAAGAGATGTATGAAAGGGGCCTCTGTGTAGTTGCACCAACCAAAAAAGCAGTTGCATGACCTTGCTGTGTCAGTTTGTTATAATTTGTACTCAAAAAAGTGTGAAGGGCTAAATTTTCCTCCTTCTGTTCCCAGATTCAGACCCACTGCTTACAGCAGCTATATCTTTGTGGAGTCAGTACTAGTCTTTGAAAGCCCTGATGCTACACCTATGCCATAGGTAAGAGGTGTTCACAACACCCAGGCTCACCACCTCTACAGCACAGCTTTTAATCCAGATATTCCTGCACAGAGTTGGTCAGTGCCCAAAAAGTGGCATTCCTCATATATGAAGACTTGGAAAGATACAAAATCCAGTTATCCCACTGTATTTTTAATTTGATTAACACTGAATTAAAAGCAGGAATTTAACACTAAGTTGAAAATTTCAAATTGGTGTTCATCTGCTGGTGTTCAGCATGCCTTTCTCTGCCTGATTAGGGAAGTCAGTGTTTCCTCTTTGGGGGGATATCAAATCACAGTGATCTTCTTTTGATAAATTAGCAGATTGAAAGTTTAACAGTCAAATTTTAATGGATTTTCCTCAGTCTAAATCACTTTTGTGACTTTTTCTTCCTCTTCCCTTTGCCAACGTTATTTTAAAAGAATGCTGTCACTAGACTCATATGAAATACTAAAGTTCCTGTTTCAGCAATGCCAGATATGGGAAGAAAATATAATAATTTCCTTATTCATTGTTCCCCTGATAATTAGACCAAAAAAAATCTTCTTGCCATAGCATTTAAACTTAGGAAAATTAAATCTGTCTACTGTAATTTTGAAATCCTTTAAGGAATTACAATCTACTACTACAAAAATACCTTTTTTAAAATTCCATTTTGGGTGTGTATGTATTAAAACACAGTGCAATACATTAGTGCAAAAAAAGCACAAACTTTTATATTTTTTTTAAAAAAACCACTACATTGCAAAATATAAATTTGGCTCTGAAAAAATTAAGAAAGTGACAGACACAGGTAAAAAGGAAAAAACTAAGAATGACTGGTTGGCTGCTGGACAACAACAACTAAGAATGAAGAAATTATACAAAATATTAGAAATGGATGAATTGTAAAAACCTCATGAAAGTACATTTAGTGCACATAGAGATTTAACTAGTAGTATGAAAATGAAAATAGCAAAGTTATGATTGAACACCTGAAAATGTTTTTCCTATCGATGTGTGATGCTATAGAACATTTTCTAAAGGAAGATTTATCTCTCGGGACATTTTAAGCCTATACTGGAAAAAATAGTTGGATAGAAATAATCTCACTTGGGTAGAGATCTGGACCAGATGGTCTCATTACTTCAGTAAATAAATAATGTAATGAGTTTAATACCATGATCTATTGAGTAAGCAAATGCCATTTTTCATTATCAATTTTCTAAAGATACTCTTTGGAAGCAAATGGTCACTCTGGATGCAAAACCTAACTCAGCTCAGACTTTAAAGGAACTTTAATATGATAATAATTCTATTTTTCAGGAAGTCTGAGTAGTTATGAAATTAAAATATGATTCAACCCCTTAGTCTTAGAGTAGAGATACAGCTTGGGAAATTTTTGTATAGTATAGCCTAAGGTAAACGAGTTTCAGGGAAAAACATATATAGGTAATTTTCTAGGACTTTATCTGCTACATTCTATAAAATAGTGTGATGAGGAAAGCTGTAAGCCAGCCCCCACTGCAACAGTGTGAGAACACAATGATTTCACTGGTATTTGAATGAAGACCTAAATTCACTTTACAAAAATAAAATAAACTGTAGTGCCTAAACATAATGAACCCTTCAGAAAAAAAAAAAAAAAAACAAAAAAAAGGTTTTGTTCATCCACCAGAGAAATACATTAAAATAACATTTAAGTTGTGATGCAAAAAAAGAGATGCAAAGGAGTTTTGTTAAAAGTAATGCTTACCATATGGCGTGCAACACACTGACAGAACACAGTACATTTAAAAAGTATTTAAGGGGCACCCTGTAGTGTCTAGGTGTAGGGTGACATCTGGTAACTCTTCTTTCGTGACTCAGAGTTTAATTTCATTTGATTTTTGTGTCACAATCCTCCTTTTAGTGTGCTGAACTAGCTTCCTACTTCAGTAAGTTGATTGAAATAAAGTAAAACGGACATAGTTCAGGGAACAGTTGAAAATAGACAGAGTAATACACAGAGTATTCATACAAAGCTATCCTCCATCCCCACCCCTACCTTGATTGAGATGAAATACTCATTGATTAGGAAAGGGAAGGTTGTTGCCATCCAGTCTTTTATAAAACATATAAATACTTATTTGAAATTGAAGCCTATTTCCTAATCTCTTCTCGGACATTAACCCAACCCACAAATACTAGATTTCTTTGGTTTTTTATCACTAGGTGCTGTTATTAGGATGTCTTCCTTCTGTGGTACAAATGTGTTTATCTCTTTAACAACATAATGCATCACCACAGATTTTTTTTTTTTTTTGGCATACTCCTCCAAACATCTGGTGCCTTGATCTTTTCTATGTTGCTTGACCAAAGTGCGTCTGAATTTTTCCTCAAACAAGTCAAATGAATTATGGTTACAGATCAGTTGTCAGATGATGAATCACTCCAAATTCAAGTGAATTGCACTTTTGAAGTTAAACATTAAATATTATAACTTTGCTACTGTGATACAGATGCACCCCTTGGTTGTCTCANTATCTTTGTGTATAAGTATGTATTATCTGCCTAAGCTTTTCCCTTTACAATATTCTGTTTACTTTAATCTTTTTTTAAACACACCAAGTTGGGGAATTGAGGGGAAGAAACAAAGAGGAAAGAGGAGAGAGTGAAAGAGAGAGTGAAAGAGAGGAAGGAAGGAAGGAANATCCAAACATCTGGTGCCTTGATCTTTTCTATGTTGCTTGACCAAAGTGCGTCTGAATTGTTCCTCAAACAAGTCAAATGAATTATGGTTACAGATCAGTTGTCAGATGATGAATCACTCCAAATTCAAGTGAATTGCACTTTTGAAGTTAAACATTAAATATTATAACTTTGCTACTGTGATACAGATGCACCCCTTGGTTGTCTCAATTATCACCAGAAGCTTGCACAATTCCCTAAGCAATTTTTTAGGCTTCCTGCTACCTGTGCCATTGGATATGGTTCTCCTGTAAGTCACCATCTTATCTGTCATCCATTTACAGTTAGCTCAGGTATTATAGAGCAGTCATATAAAATTTTTATTGTGCATCACTATCATTAAAAAAACTTGAGCATGCACCCTCAATTTATGTATATATTGCACCTTCTTTCATGTGTCTTCAAACCCAAACCTATCCATGAATCTATGTTTTATTTATTATTAGTATATATGTACTACTTTATTAATATATTATATACATTACAAAACATACAAAAATAGAAATTGGAAGTGGATGAGATAAAGATGATTTATACACTATTTTAAATACTTTATTTTATTTTATTCATTATTAACAGAAAATATATTTTCTTCCTCCACCTCAGTGAATAGTCTTACAGAGCAAGCACCCTTCATACTGACACTCTGCTTCCCAGGAAGTGGCTGGACATTGCCTGGTGATGGAAAGTCAAGAATAATCTTTTGTTTTCCTTTGCTATCTCATATGGTCTTTGGGGTTTTTTTATTAAAATGCTTTTATCTTGACCTACAAGAGGTTTTTCCTTTCTATTTTCTCCTTGTCCCCCACCTTCTCAGGACCTCAGCCAAGGTCAACAAAACACATGCATTTTAGTCTGGGATACTTAGCACTTTTACAGACATTTCAAAGCATAGTCCAGAGTTCATGATGGGTCAGGGACCTCTGTTTTGGGGACTAAGAGTAGTCAGATTAGACAGACGACCTCAAGATCAGAAAAATGCTGTGAAATAATAAGGGTTCTGTTATGAGCACACACACTTCCTGAACAAATTCCTCAGCACCTTGGGGTCTGTAAGGCGATTATGTTCAATACAGTTTTACCTCTGAATGCAACTGGTAGCTGATGTGTTGTCATGAGTAATAACAGTAACATATCCTGGAGAGAACCTGTTCAAAAATATCCAGATAATTATTGTATTTGTATTAGGATAATTATTACCTTGACATTGAAGTATTATTAATACAATCATCAAACAAGGCTCCTCAAACATGACCCTTTATCATCATTCCTTCAATGGCCAAATTACCATAGCTCGAGAACAAAAATTGTGGCTTTTTATCTGAACACCCTCTGCCTTTTCTATACAATGTTTTAATCTTGTACATTGTACATGAACTCCTCAACTTAGCTGAACTCAGATCAGACTCCCACCCAGTCCCTATCTGTCTTCCTCTTCTGTCTGTAATTCAGTCCCTGCCTCATCTCTAATACCTGAAAGCTAACACTAACTTCCAACCAATCCTTATCTAAACTAATCTCACCTATTTATCTGTAATCTCTTTTTCTCTTCTGCTTCTTACTTTATATTCTCTGCTAGTCTAAAGGTTTGGCAGTGGGGAGATTTCAACTGACGGAAGGTGCCCCTCAGTTGGAGTGCTTCTTCCAAACATTTCATGTTATCAACAGTGTCATCTCCAATTTACCAAACTTCAATGTAGGTAGCTGTCATTCAACAAGCTGTGTATTTCCCTAATGAAACAAGATAGTTCAGAAGGATAATAACTATTTGAGTGGCAAAATAACAGAGAAAATAAAAGAAACATTTCTGAGTTAGAACAAATATCCATCTAACACAGTTTTCTATCTTTGTGAATGGGTCGATACAGAGGCTGATTGAACAGTAAAAAAGAGCCACACATATGTAAGATAAATCCTTCTTTTCACATAGTGCCTACTAGCTTCTGCTGTGCAGACATTTGTGACAGAGATTGCATCTGAACCATGTTTTACCACCACCACCAAATCTACTCCCAATGAAACTGTCTGACCTTTTAAAACTCATTTATGCTTTTGTTCCTAAAGCAATCTATGGCGATGGATTCTACAGTTGAATGATGCACTGTGTGAAAAGCACTTACTTTTGTTTGCTTTAAACTCTCTGCCTAATAATATATTGGGTTGTCCTTAGTTCTTGTATTGTGTCAAATAGTGAATAATTGTTCTTATTGCTATTCAGCATGTCATTGTGATTAATGTCTGCCTCATATTGCTAGCAAATGGAGTTCTAGTCTATTAACTGTCTACTTTTATGAAAGCTATTACATATTTCTGATCATCTTTCTTTCACTTCACTTCTTCTATTGTATCTTATTTCAGTTAGGTGTAGCAGAACAGTACATATTGTGCAAGATGCAGGTGCAGCATAGATTTATACAGACTGCAGTGCTGTTCCGTGCTCTGCTGAGCACTTAAGATATTACTATCCCCAATATCAGTAGCACAGCTAAGTCTTATGCTGCTGTGATTTTAAAGAAATGAGAATAGAGGACACAGAAGGTAATACAGAATAAATATTGTTGTCATAGGCATGATATTTGCAAGCAGTCAGTGTAGTATTTCCATTTAACCCAGGCTGTCTTATACATATCTCCATATATAACCCATCTCATATATATATATATATTTATATATATATACACATATCTTTGTGTATAAGTATGTATTATCTGCCTAAGCTTTTCCCTTTACAATATTCTGTTTACTTTAATCTTTTTTTAAACACACCAAGTTGGGGAATTGAGGGGAAGAAACAAAGAGGAAAGAGGAGAGAGTGAAANGGAAGGAAGGAAGGAAGGAAAGAAGAAAAAGGAAAAGAAAGGAAAAGAAAGGAAGAAAGAAAGAAAGAAAAAAAGAAAGAAAGAAAGAAAGAAAGGAAGGAAACTGTTAACTTATCATAGACAACTTCAGAAATGGCCTTTCTCAAACCCCCAGCAGGGTGGTGGGAGGTGTTTTTTGCTGTGATTAGTGTTTAAAATGCTTTAAAAGTTGATTAGGACAAAGAATATTAAGGAGTGTTTTTCCCTTGTAGCAGAATGAGCAGACAAAGAGAAGGATTTTTACTGTGTTGATCTTCTATCCATTGCCCAACTGCAAGTGATCTAGCAACATACAATGCAGACATGACAAAATAATAAATAATAAAGAGCGACTTGTCCTAATTTTCCATTTTTTTCACTTATATGATTTTTATATATAAAAATCAAATTAAAGAATCTGTAGGACGACATTAAATTAAAAATGTATCATTGGAATAATATTTTAACTGGAGAATTGCCTGTAATGCCTTGAATAATGTTTCAGCTATCATGGCTCTATACTGTTCATATAGTATATAATAGTAAATTATAGTGAATCTGCTTTTCGAAAACTAATCATTCCTCTCTTATTTAGTCAATTGGTAGGATCTGTTTCTGTAAGAGTATGGTTCAGTTTAACCATAACATTTGGTGCATGGATTATGGATTACGTGGATTATACAGAGGGATCCAAAGGATAACAGTAAACAAAAGTATAGTTAAAGCACCCTACACAAATGAAAGTGATACCCTTTTGTTAACGTCTGAAATCTGAAAAAATGTGCAGATTAATCATTGCCTAATGCCTGTTTACCAGCAGCATTACTCACAACAAATTGCAGACCAATTTAAAGTCTAATGCAAATGCTTATCTGCAGCATTCATTTCTAGGACTGCAACTTATTCCATCACTGATTTCACAATGAACAGGCACAAGCTTCATTTTATTATCAGTAAAACCTGAATTATTCTGTATAATTAGAAGGCATCTTATGCTAGTTGGTTTTTGTATGCACTTTCTTATTTTCCCTGGTAACACGCATGGTCAAAACCTTTATTGGGTCACATAAGCCCTCAGGTTTTGGCACACCATGCTAGTCCTGTGTGTCCCTATTAATTACCAAAACCTATACCCAAGAGGTAGCCTGCAAAACAACAACAGCATGCTCATTTAAGACAGAAAGTCCAGCAGCCAAAACCAGCCCATTTGACCTCAGCAGCTCTGTGCATTTTTATGTTGTGTACTCAGTCAGCTCTTTCACTAAGTTTACCCAGCTGAACTGGGAGCGTGGTGTTCCGGGCTGCACACTCTGGTGTTACAAGTGTAATGAATCTGACCCACTTAGCTAAATTGCATTCGTACCCTGATTGAATGCTTTGGTGCCACACTCCTGCTCAGACAAGTCTCACCACAAAACCCACTCAGGTGATGAGTCTTGTTTACTACCCATTTTGGCATTGCACTGGCACTTAGCACCTTTGCTGTTTTCAGAAAATCCCTGTGGATCCTCAATGCACTTGAAAATCAGGTTTTTTTCTACTGAGATATCTATATATGGGTGTAAGAACAAACTTTTAGCCTTCTTCACCTGTAATTTTGAAAGAATAAAATTAACTGACTGCAATACTTTAAACAGAACATAAATTAGAATTGCAAAAATAGCTTCTTGGTTCATGAATGCTCTGTGTGACTGATTTTTTCCCTCTATTCTTATTAGTATAGAGCATATTGTCAGAACTTAACTTATAATAAATAACAGATAATTAAAGCATGCTCATTCACAGCAAGGCTAAATTTGACCCTGTATTTATGAACTGACAAGTCATCTAGGCAGCTACTGTGCCTCAGGTGGTGCTATTGTATTCCTAATCATACTTACTGTCAATTAAAAAAAAGAAAAAGTAGAAGTTGCTAACATAATTATTACAATGAAATGAAAATTCGTTCCCACAATAGTATTGAAACAGCTAAAAGGTCACAGACTGTCTTTCATTAAGAGTCTTTTAAAATATGATTTTTAAAGCACAATGAACATAAATATCCATTTTGTTCTTGAACAAACTCCCAGATCACTGGAAAGGTGTTGTAATGAGATACTGTTTTAGTGTAATATATTTCTTCAAAGCAATAGGCAGTAGTTACTCCCATCTGTCCCTGTACTGGGGACTGTTACGTCTGCAGTTTTTTCACAGAAAAGATGGATTTTAGAAGAGGCTAAGGAGTCAATAATGAGGTATCCAAATTCTTCCTATTGCCTCTAATTTTACATTTTTACTGAAAAGATATGAATTCTACATTCTTTTAGTATTTCAAACATGCTATAACTTGAATTTTTTTAGTTTTTTCTTTTTTTCTTTTTTTTATGCCTGAAAGCCATTACATTTGTCTTTAATCATTTGAGAGGTCAAACACAGCAAGAAAGCATACAGACAGTGGAAGCAAGAATGGGTAACCTGGGAGGAATACAGAAACATTTTCTGAGCATTCACAGACGAAGCCAGGGCAGCTAAAGTCTAAACAGAATTGAATCTGACCAGGGATGCCAAAGGCAAGTAGAAGGACTTCTGTGAGTACAGAGGAGACAAAAGGAAGATTAGGGAAAATGACTGGGGAAAATGGGAGCCCATTCCTCAGTGAGGCAGGAGAGCTGATGACAGAGGACATGGGAATGCTGAGGTACTGAGCATGGGAAATGCTGAGGTACTGAGCACCATCTTTGCCTCAGTCTTTAATAGAAAGATGAGCCTCCAGGAATCCCAGGTCCCAGAGACCAAGGGGAGCCTCTGTAGCAAGGAAGATTCACCATTGGTGGGAGAATCAGGGAAAACTGCAGCAAATTAAATATTCATAAGCCCATGGGCCCTGATGGGATGTACCCACTGGAGATGAGGGAGCTGGCAGATGTCATTGCAAGGCCACTCGTAATGATCTTCAGTCAGCCATGGTGACAGGGAAACTGCCCACAGCCTGGAGAAAAGTGAATGTCACTCCTATTTTCAGGAATGATTAAAAGGAACTCCCAGGGAAATATAGGCTGGTTAGTCTCCCCTCAATCCCTGGGAAGGTGTTGGAGCAGCTAATCCTGAATCATGCCAAATTTCCAGGAAATTCATCAGGAGCAGTCAGCATGGCTTCACCAGTGGTCATGACAGGGCAGAGTGTACCTTCAACATATTTGTTGATGGCACAAACTGGGACAAGTAGCTGATTTCAATAGTGCTCCCTCAGGCAGCATTTTATTTATTTATCTTAAAATAAGAAACCTAGACTGAGCAGACCAATAACATTTATGGGTAACAATGTAACATCAGGAAAAGAGAGATCATGAGCTGGCACCTTTGTCACACAAGTATAGAGGAAATATTTAATATTTTCTTCTATCCCCAAATCCTTATCTAATTATTTATTTTTCCCTATGCAAGTGACACAAATTAACAACTTTGGTTATGTATATCACTGTAGCTGATGCATATTTTAAAGAATGAGAGCTGAATTTACCTTTGGTGCAGGTCCTGTGTTTTCAAAAGACATGCAGTATGGACAAATAAGATCTACCCCTTTCTGTGCTGCATTCAATGCTGGCATTTCATCTGAAGCATTTCTATTTACAACTGTGCTGCTACTCATGCATAAGCTGTAACATTCAAGGTCGTGACTCATAACAGAGAAGATCAAATTTCCCATCAAATCCTTTACCAGTGTCTGCCAGTAAGTCCCATTACTTGTTTTAGTGTTTCAGAAGCTCTCTCCCTTTCTAAGCACAAAGGAAATATACCTCAGTGCTTTTCAGGCCTTTCTTCTTTCTGCTTCCTCTGAGATCTCTCAGACTTCACACCGCTGATGATATCTTTCTCAGACTAGCAGACACATATCTCTTAGTAAAACTGCCAGCAGCAAATGTCAACTATTTTCTTTTATCAATACTAAGATGGTCCCTAACAGCTTGGTTTAGTTTCTTGGTTCTTAGTCATAGTGGAGAGCTGGAGCAGTTAATGATAATGATTTATGTTTGTCTAGTACTGTTCATCTAGCTGCATCTAGCAGGATCCAAAAGTGTTTTATCTGATCAACGTGTAGAGGGAGCTCTGTGCCTACTACTGAAAGAGAGAACACTGAAACTAAAGGAAAGTAAGAAAGAATTCACATAGGCACCTTGTACCTTCCTCTGTTTTGATAGCTGGGAAATAATATTGTGGATCACGGCTATAACAGGCTCCCAAGAGCTGTCTCATGCAACTATTATGTACCTTTATAGCATCTCTTCATCATTACTGAAGGAAAAAAAGCCAGTTAGAGGAAGGAAATGTGAGGTTGAAAAGAAAGGGAGAAAGCAAAAAACTAGTGTCAACAGAAACTTTCAGTAGAAGAATAGTGGGTACCTTGTTTAAGGCAGTAGAAAACTTACCACTGTTATTCCACCTCTAGGCTGGGGTCTAAATTTCAAGAGAATGATTAGATTATCAAAGAATATTCTCAGTTGGAAGGGACTCAATAGGATCATCAAAGTCCAATTCCTGGCCCTGCACAGCACCATCCCCAGGATTCACACCATGTGCCTGAGAGCATTGTCCAAATACTTCTGCAACTCTGTCGTTCTTGGTGCTGTGGCCACTTCGCTGGGGAGCCTCTTCCAGTGCCCAACCACCCTCTGGGTGAAGAACCTGTTTCTAATGTCCAACCTAAACCTGCCTTGACACAACTTCAGGCCATTCCCTCAGGTCCTGTCACTGGTCACCAGAAAGAAGAGATCAGTGTCTGCCCCTCCTCTTTCCCTCACAAGGAAATTGTGACTGCAATGAGGTGTCCCCTCTGCCTCCTCTTCTCCAGGCTGAACAGACGAGGTGACCTCAGCCTCTCCTCATACATCTCCCTCTCAAGGCCCTAGAGCATCCTTGTAGCCCTCCTTTGGATGTTCTCTAATAGCTTTTATCTTTCTTATATTGTAGTGCCTAAATTATCAATAAATATTCTAGTGATAATGACAAAAATTGTCAAACATTTTTTTAATTATAATTATTTGTATTTATGAATTTGGCACAAAAGGAGAAGCACTTTAGTAGTAGTTATAGGTATTAGTAAGAGTAATATTAGTTCTAGTCAGAAAGTCAAGAGACAATGCAGAAGACAACAGGTACTCAAAATGCCATTTAAAAGGAGCAAGAAACTTTGAAAAATACAGTAATAGAAACAGAAGGAGAGTACAATTCAAGTCCAATGTCTTTTAGGTGCATAAGGGAAAAATAATCTGTGCTACCATTTGGAATCTCACCTATTACTACTGTGAGGGAAGAAGAAAGGTTATTGGGTGGATAGAGTGATTATGGGCCATTAACATAATGTATCCTTGGAAAGAGCAAATCGTCTCTTAGGCTACACCCGAGGACATATTTCCAACAATAATGTGATTGCATGAGGCACTGCTGAGACCATACCTGTAAAGGCTCACCAGTGCTACAAAGGAAAGTTGACACAGGACTGAAACTTTGCATCACTGGTTCAAGAGGACTTTAAAGGGAGCATAGGGGCTCCTTTCTGAGGAAAAATAAAATCACTTATTTTGCCTAAAATAACTCCTTTTACTCCGCTCAGAGGAGTCTGAAAAAAAAAATCCTTTTTTTTCAAGAAATGAACAAAAGAGGAAACACCTAGGAGAAAGAAAATATTTAAGTAAAATGGATCCAAATCAGATATGAACAAATGCAGGCTCTGGATCATAAAAAAAACATTTCTGAAAACATAGCAGACAAAAAAAGTTTAAGATCAAGCAAAAACGCTTCTGAAAGGATAAACCATGTAGCCATTGACCTTAGCAGAGTCTGAATTCAGTAGTCCAGGATGTCAATCCCAATAACCATTACCAATACTGCTGTTATGGAAATACGAGTTGATCACCAGGAGACACAGAGACCAAACACGAAGAAATTATCAAAAAGGTACGAGTGGCCACATGTCATAACCAGAAACTCTCTATGTCCCTGACCTTTGCCTGCAGCAAATGCAGAGCTCCTTGACAAGCGAAGCCTTGTTTTGTCGTTGTGCAAGCCACAAGCCAACTATTTCACTAGATGTGACCATACCTCTCAAAAGTCAATGCAGTCACAGACCCACAGCACTCACTTTGGAACTGCCTACCTGTTTTCTGCCCAGATTTTGAGGGCTCTTTTAAGTAATTTTTGAGTTTTACTCAGGAGTACAATAGGTTGGGAATTTTTAATAGCTAAAATTAAACATGTATTTAGCCAAAATGAAGTATATAATAATAGCAGTACTATCAATTATAAAAATAATAATTCTGTTGAGTTAGTGTAGGTTTGGTGGAATTTTCAGGTATTTTCCAGTCCGAATGAGGATTAGAAATAGATGTTGGCTCTGAGAAAACTGTCGTGGGACTGCAAAATTTTCATGACCATCTCTGATTTACCTTGATCTGAAGTGACCATTAAACTACTTAATTGAAACACTAACATTTAGCATCCTGCTTGCTATAATATAAAGCAATACAGAAATCCCAGGGCAAGTTTAAACAAGCCATACATTTACAGTTATTTCTCTCAGGACCAAAAGCCCCCAAAACCCAACAACATAAAGCTGTGGGGTTTTTAACCTGAATTAGCATCTCTGATGTTGTTCACAGTGTGACACCAGTGTTTTCTCTGGTTTGTCTGAGGGAGTGAGATGAGACAGTGATAATAAGTGAGGCTTAGGGGATGAACAAGCAAACACTGATGCCAAAACAAATACTTGTGAAACTAGAACCTCAGACTTACTCTGAAATTATTGTTTTTTCCCACTGCTGCTTACCTCTAGCTTTTGTATCTGTTTCTGTCTTATTTGCTTGAAAGTGTTCCTCAGCAGGACTGAGGCATATGCAATATTTATAAGTACATCTCTTCTTTAAAGATAAAATTTTATTTCCATTAGGAGGAAAAAAATATGAGCTGGGAATACTTGTGACCATGAACAGTTGTTATTTCTGAAAAGTACTTCTTTCTTTGAATAAGACAATCAATTATTATGAAACAGAATATCTAGCTGTGATTTAATTTGTTCGCAGGTTAAATGAAAGAAAGTGTATGCCCATCTAATGTTTTTACAGGGTGTAAACACACATGGGTCACTTGCAATTGTTATTGGGACTTTAGAAACTTACAGTCAATACTTTTTTTCCCAGTCCATGGATTTTATTTAATGAATTGAAACCATTTTAGACAAGGTAATGTTAGTCCCAAGACAGATAATTCTTCTACTTTAACCAGTATGGGGAAAAAAAAGAAACAAACATGTTAACTCTCAAATCCATCTCTATTTTGCACACTTCAAAATGAAGGTAGACTGAATTTCTTGATACTTTATCTAATTTAAAGATTAAATGTGAAATATGAGTTCTCTGTAGGTATAGAATTATTGTTTCCTTGCAACGTACTCGTGTTGCTTGCTGAGAATAAGGTAATTTCAGAATAGCAAAGGATTGTTGATTGGCAAGCTAAATAATTATTTTTTCAGTCCTGTATTTAACAAAACACAAGCCTGAGTGATTTTATTCTGCCTACTTAATTTTCCCCTTTACTTATAGTAATAAGGAGTTTGAAGCTGGTCTTACTCATTCAAGTGTACATCAACAAAGCAGTGACTCCAGCTGCCCATGGAGTTAGGCAAAAGAGTAATTTTTTCGTGAAGGATATTTGAAAAGCTCTCTTTTTTTTTTCCTTTTCTTTTTTGAATGTTTGCCTGAGAGGTGGTTGCATTTAAATGACAGGTGATTCACTCCTTCTGGTTTTAATAATTCTGTTGAGGGAAGGACACCTTCACTGTTACTATCGCCAGCATGATTTTCAGTTACTGTAAACAGATATATATACATGAATATTAAATTATCTTTTTAGTGCACTGTCAGAATAAAAAGCTGATATCTATGATAGGGAAATTTTACCTTAAGTCTGTTATAGCTGCCTGAAATGCCTTACTTTCTACGTCCTTAAATAATTCAGAGATGCAGTTGCCTCTACTATTATGCTGTGTATCCAAGTGCATTTAACAGTTGCCATAACCTACCTTAAAGCTATTGAGATCATTTCCAAAGACATGGGGTGAAGCACAGTTCAAAGAAAGCTACTCTGACTTATTCCCTTTTCCCTTACCTTTAGCTCAGCTGTAGGTAAACGTGACTTGACTTAGAGAAGAGGGGACAAATTGTCTGATGGTCTTTCCTGTGGGGGACACAGAGATCGATACGTGAGAGTTCAGATCATATGATTTTTTTTTTTTTAAAACCTTTAAATAACGCAGTCTTGTTTTACTTGTCTGGTTGAGCACAGTGCACTGACAATCCATTTTCTCCTCATAATAGAGCTAATGGCAACTGAAAATGACAACTTCAAAGTTAAGTTAGTGTAACATTGTGTCACTTTTTGTGAGAACAATGTTAATTAACACATCACTTTGCACCATGCTGGAAAAATACTGTTATTAATTTCAGTAAAACCTCAATCCATGATGTTAGCTAAATACAAAAGGTGTGTCCTTTTTGGTACTGATTATTTGACAAACGATTAAGTGGAAAAGAGAAGTTCTTTATATTTTTGTTAAAATTCTTGGAAACTGACCTGGATTTTGACTGGAAGATTCATTAATATTCATTTGTATATAATTGCCTTAATTTTAGTGATAATGACTTCAGTTACCAACTGTGTGATTGATGGGACTTGTGTCTTCTCTCTGAAGGAGATGAGCTAAATAAAAAAGTAGAAACTTGCCATTCATGCATGATATTTTTAGCTGCCTTTAATTACAAGCTAACTAAATAAGCATGCAAACCTTGCTATGATTGATAGGATCTCTATGCTGTAGTGATTATTTTACTTGAAGTTAGAAGGTGCTTGAATCAACTGAGTTCTAAAATTAACTGGAATCTCTGTCTCAAAGAAGCCTCAACTCTTACTGAAATTAGGAATGAAGAAACAATTAAATACTTTGGCTGTTCTAAATGCATACACACACCCTCTCTCACTCAGACAATAATCTTCATAGTCATCTGCAAAGGTACCACCTAGATGGGCTTTGTGTATCTCAACTAGATAAGAACCAATTATCCTTTACTGCAAAGAAATCCGTGTGTTTTCAGAACAGTCTCATTCTTCCCTGGAATGAAACAAGGCCTTCTAAGCTTCTAGCAACGAAAACCAAGACATACAACACACGCTCGAGATTCTATTTGTTGTCATGCCAGGCAGTCAATATCTCTGCTTTGGCATTATCCCATGTTTCAGAGCAATACTCAAACAGAGAAGTCTAAACCTCATAACCCTCCTCTTGCATCTTCTCTTATCAGCTATATCTTCCCCAGAGCAAGTGCTTAGCAGAACCAAATCAGCTGAGTTTGCTGCTGTTTATTTCAGTGCCCTGGCCAAAAGCTATTTGTCATTTAGAAAAGAAAAAAAAAAAGTGTTTTCTTATATACTGTCAGCAGAAACTCTTCTGAGTTTCTGAGGGAAGTGTTGAAATTAATGAATATCCTTTCATTATATTACACACATATGGAGTGAATATATGATGGTCTTATTAACATTTGTTAGGCTCAGTCTTTGTGCAGGAGGTGACTTACAAAAGCACACTGAAACAGAGTGCAGTATCATAGAAAGCTGAAATAATCTCTCATAGTAATGATACCTTTTACTGAAAGTATTTTTTGGTGATCAGGGCTATTTCTCATTCTTCATTTGTCATTTAAAAACATATCATACTATTCATAAAGTCCAAACTAAATTTATGTTGAGTGTGGTGCTAGAGAGGGGATTAGAACTTCAAAAGAGTGATTTCCTAATCCAGAATGACCTACATTTTCCTTCACTTACTTTAGGGAAACTATTACCAAATAATGTTATTTAAGAGCCTTTTTGAAATTATATTTCTCAGGGACTCTATGAATAGTTCTTCCTGTGAGTTCCTTGACTGATGCTATGGTTGCTGGAAGATATATTTAGGAAATCTCTTTGTATATGTAGTGTGGGTGTGTCTTATATCAAATTTCTCATGTTGTGCTGTAGTTCTTTCTCTGTTCAGTATCAGCAGAAGGAGGATGACTGCAGCCTGCTTTTGTCCATAGATTTTACCCCAAAATTTTTGAAATTACAGGTAACCACCTACAGCGTGGAGTAAACCCGTTCAGCCCTGTTCTAATGAGTGGTACAGGGGGACATTGCAACATCAACACTGTATTTTCTGATCAGCAAAACCATATGTTGATGAAAACACTATAGAAGCATTGCACAATGGGGAAAAGGCAAAACATCCTTGTTTAGTTCTCTGAATGGAAGAACTGACTGTATGAACTGACTGTATTGTATCAGAGTGGTGAGAGTTGATTGATGCACATGGCAAGGAGAGTTCACAGCCACCACAGGCTGTGCTCTGCAGCTCCCCCTGTGCCATTTGCTTTGTACTGATTGCCCTGTTTTAGCTGTTGTTATTATTATCATGTGGTGACAAACCTTCACTTTTCACTTAAATAAAGGCAAAATGAATGGGTATAAGCAGCTCATAAACTATTTGTTGTTTTATCCTTAAAACATTTATTTATTAAAATTTTAATTTATTAAACAATTAAATAAAATATTATGTTGCTAATAGCCTCAAAGACAAGAGCAATTAGCAATGAAGGCTGTTTACAAGCTGATTTATCTCAGTAAATACCAGCTTGATATTTAACTGCAAATGCAATTATGGCATTTTCATTTCTCTTCATTACTTCTTTACCTATCACTTCCCTGTACAATTTCAGGTATATTCAATAGTCTTCAATAGAACTCTGCCAATTTGTTTCAGCTGCAGATCTGTCCCTAAATATCTAATGCTGACTCACAATATGTCCCAGTCTTTTGAAAGACAGAGAGTCAGCTATCAATGAAACTTGAAGCCAAGTGGTACAAACATTTTACACTTCTTGGGTAGTGGCCATCAGTATGGAAATGTCAGGATTTGAGCAGGTACACCAAGGAAGGTTTCTGAGGGTCTCTGGACAGCTTCTGAACAGTTCCAAATTCTCCTGAGGCTATCAAGCTAAGAACCTTCTGTCATACTATTGTTAACATTTATTTTAGTTGGGAAAAATAAGCCAAAACATCTAGTCTTCCAAGAGTGAGGAAGTAATTCCATAAATATGAGCCTGAAGAGATTTCAAAAGTGTATCTGAACATACTGAATTAATTTCTTTTCCTCTCTGACCATTTTTAACCAAGTCATCATAAACATACCTAATAGAATTACTATTTAATAGAAGATTTAGATGGCTGAACTGAACCCAGTTTAACTAAAATTCACCTGATCTAGTTATATAATTGGCTCATGTCCAGCCTCTCATCCACCAGCAGCCCCAAGTCCTTCCTGGCAGTGCTGCTCTTGATCTCCCCATCCCTCAGCCTGGATTGGTACTGGATGTTGCCCTAACTCAGGTGCAGCACCTTGCACTTGGCTTTATTAAACCTCATGAGATTATTCCTGGTGGCCATATTTTTTATTTGTCTCCCCTTAATTATGACACACTAACATTATAAATGGATAAATCTGTATTTAAAAAGCTGCTAAATGAGTGTCCTTCAGCCTGAAGGTGGCTAAAATAAGTACATGTAGGCAACTTCAGAAAATTGTTCCAAGACTTGCTCCAGATAGTTCACTGACTTGACTAAGATAACAGCTTCAAATGATAAGATGATGCTGGATAGGATAGCGACAATGTGAAAGTTGTGTTTCCTTCCCATTGTGAAGGGAAAAAATAGTGGCATCTGTGGTTGTTCAAGCTTTACAATGTGCCTAGTCTACCTTTTCTACAGACACAGCTGCGAGGGCTGAACTCATGACAGCATCCTGATCTTTAAGTCATGAATTTTCATACCCTGGCAGATCTTTCTAGTCTTGTAAACACATAACACGGTGCACAGTCTACCACTGACAGTGAGATGAAAAGTGCTCTAGTAAATCATGAAACCAAGAAGAAGAAAACCACAGAAAGTAGGTTGTGCTTGCAATTAAATGAAATTTTTCATACATGTTATGTGCCAAGAGTTTTCACAGACTCACAGAGGGGATGAGAAGCTAAGGGACATCTGGAGGTTGTGTCATCCAACCTCCTTATTTAAAACAGAACCAGCTAAAGCAGGTTGCTCAGAAGTGGACCTAGTTGGGTTTTGACTATCTGAAAGAATATGTGAAATGACACAACATCTCTGGGCTCTCTGTTCCAGAGTTTGACCACTCTTACAGTAAGAAGTGTTTGCTTGTGCCTGCAGGCCATTGCATGTTTCCACAAAGAAATATCTTAAGTTTCTTTCCCTTTTCCTGTAGCTTCATTTGACAAACCTAAGCTGTCATATTGGAAAAGACAGTGAACAGTCATTTCCTCCTGTCCTCTCATGATACTCATTTTTCAGACTCTCCCCCACCAAATTTCTGAAAGTCATCCCTTTTGATGGTGACCTGTACTCCTCAACTGTTCCTCTAGAGACTATATTCCATACAGCTGTGGTAAGTTTTTTTCCTTTGTACTTTTCCACTTCCGTCATATTATGTTCACACCCCCAAGTCATGGGCAAATAATAAGTTTATACAGTGGAATATTTTGTTCTATATACATTTATTAATAAGTGCAGTAGTTGTCTTTTCAAATGCTTCTAACACTGGTCAGACAACCACATTCTATTAATAAATCAAGCCATAAATCTGAAAGCAGTGACACATTAATCTTAGATTTTAATCTAGAGGATTTTATTCAATTGAAATAATAAGCTAAATAACAATATGATACACCAGAAATATCAGTAAGGAAATATTTTCTATGTTTTTTCTACTGTTTTTCACAATATTTCTGCTTTTCCATCTGTCCTCATATAAGAACAGAATGCACAATAAAGAGCATTTCCTCAGTAAGTTTTTGTGTCTCTTTAGTCACTATAGTGCCTGAAAAAGGTTCTCTGCTGACTGAAGAATGTGTTTATTCATGAAACAGTTAAAATCATAACCCCTTGTCTTGTCACAGCTTTTCCACTGCTAAGGGCAAGGCAAACCCCCACAGGCCTCAAATTTTATGTTCATCTTTATACATGACTATGGGTCAGCTAAGAAACATATTTCGTATCTTCTTACCCTGTGATCTTTGATCTTTTTCTCTTTAAAGTGTGATGCAAATGATTAAGATCTAAGAGAAAAAGCAGCAATTAGATAGAAACCAAATGTCAGTCAAAGTGAAGAGGGAATATATTCTATATTTTTCAGCTAAGGGAAACAGCCTTGATATATTACAGAACCATAGCATTATGTTTCTGGAACTTTCTTCTTCTTAAAGCAAGCCTGCCTGAGGTGCTTGGTTAATTATTCTGCTGGTTCAGAAAGCCTGCAGAGAGCGTGGGTACTTGTGTTCTCATTCATCTCTAATTATTAGATTCAAAGTTGGATGCTAGCTAATTCTACTTGTGTACAAATCCCTCCAAACACATTTGAGTCCTAACACTATATAAAAAACCACAAGGAACACATAAGTAAGCTGCCAACCATGTGCAAATCAGCAGACCGTGGGAGTAAGAAGACCAAAACTGGTAACACCACAACACGAAGAGCAAGATTTAACTGAGCAGCCAGACTGGAATTATGCAGCTAGATTGATGGATGTTATAGGAAAGTCAGAAAGCAGGAAAACAGAGTGCAATGGGCTGTGTAATGCCACAAATACCCTTAAACCTTGGAAGCTAGTTGCTAAAGCTCCATTCAACAACAACATGAAAAGAACTTGCATGATACAAAGGCGATGCCTCGCTGTGGGAAGATGCTCCACAGGTCAGTGGAGAAGTTTTACCAGTCAGCACTGTAAGTATTAGAGACAAGGATGGATCTTTGAAGTTCCATTTATACATTTGTAATCACTACTAGCTTAGCAGGCACATTCCTTTTTCCAGAGACAATTGTAAAAAAAAAAACCCCAAACAGAATAAAATCAGAGGTCGTGGTTCATTTTTCATATTTTTAAACATAACTGTTACTTAACCTATTCGATATACATTAATAAAGATTCCTCTCATGGTCTAGGGAAAAAGATGAGTAATTGAAGGGATCAGTTCAGTCCATCTAGGAGCTGGGTCAGCCTCCAGAGAGGCTTTCTCCTTGTGGATATAGGAGGTACTAACAGTGACCATTCATCTTGGTTTGTCTGCCCCAATGCTTGAAATAAACAGAGCTGCATGCAGAACATAGGCTACAATTTGAAAAGAGAAAAGAGAGTCTGCACTCATTTCTTTCTTCAGAATGAATCAACATTTCTTTATTTTCTCACTGAGAAGATTATTGAAACTATTAAGGGGTTTTTTTTTTTTTTTTTTGGGTGTTTTGTTTTTTGTTGTGTTTTTTTTTTTTTTTTTTTTTTTTTTTTGAAGGATAATCAAGCACTATACCTAAATCTATCAGCAAAAGGAACAGGTTTTAATAATAAGTCACAACAGCAACACTACTGCTTAATGTGAATTGTAATTGTAGAATTAAGTAGATAACAGCAGCATATGAGAATAACATGGGATTTATTTCTGTTTTATTATAAAACTAAAGAATTCCATCTGATGAACTACCAATAGTTGGTAATTTTGGTCTTAAAGTCTTCAGTAAAATTGAGAAAGCACTGTCTTCAAGCTTATAAATATATATAAAACTTAATCCAATCCAGAGGAATCATGCATCAACTTAGTTTTCTTTTTTTTTTGCATATTAGAAGACAGAATTTAAACCAATATCCACTGTAGCTTGAAAGTTAGACCATCACATTTTAATCATACACACATTTTAATGGAGAATTCTTATAGCAGCTATTGAATCCTGTCCTGAAATTTGTGTGGCAATATAAATTTTGCAGGGAAAAAATACATTACTAATAATATAAAGGTCAAATAAAAGTGTAAAATGTATCCAGGCTCAAATTCACTTCTGAAAAATGAAGCCAAACACTCCATGACTGGAGCCAGAGGTCTGTAGCCATGGCATCAATATCTATGTGTCTGTTAGTGCTTGCTAAACTACAAAGAAACAGATAAGTATAATTGGAGAAATAAGCAATATAACCATGCACTTTTCCCTCTTCATGAATACACACGGATTATTTCACCTGAAATATTTTGAGTAGCAATTGGATGTAATTGTCACCATAAAGCTTGCAAAAAGTAAAGATGCCAGTTCACACTAAATGGGAATAAATAACTAGTTTATATATAAATATGTATGTATGTATATGGAATTTTATGAGGAGAAAGATATTTTTGAAGAGCTCTGCTTTGAATAGCTTTATGGAAAGTTGTTGTATATTGGTGTACTTATACTGATTTACATCTTATAAGAACCTGTTATTCTGTTCTATTCTATTCTAATGTATACATGGAAAAAGTGTACAAATCAACATTTGCTATCTTCAGAAATATCCTATTCAGCTACAGGAAAAAACTATCACCTGTCAAGATCAGATTTCTTATCACAGATTTTCATAGCATGAAAATAACTGTATAACTTAATCTATATTTCTCACTGAATCAGAAGCCAAAGGACAATTTTATCCTCTGTCTGTGCAAAGAAAATCTCTTCTCCCCTGGACCATGACCTCAGCCCAGGCACCACTGTAGCATGCCCTTTGATGAGTGAGATTCCAAATGAGAAGTGTTGGAGGATGTGTTGATGAGGATTGCACTCTGTAACTTATTTATGAGACTTTTTGTATGTAGTAAAGGGCAAAAAGTAATGAAACGTAATGTTGTGTTTCATTCATTTATATAGTTTTTCGTAGACTCTGAAAGAACTTTCAAGCAAAGGCTAAGCCTCACATCTGAAGAATGAGGCAATGAAAACAGTCAAAGCTGCAAACTAGGACCAACATTTAACAGTACTGTTTTAAAGTGAAAAAAAAAAGACATTATTTCGTCTCTCCATCTTTAACCCTGCCACACTGAAACATCATAAGTACTAATGAGAGCTGCAGGTTAAGGCAGGGAATATGAAGAGCATTTCCATCTGTTTCTCTTGCAAGCCTTCTAGCCAATTTCAAACAAGTCACCTCTCATTGTGTCTCCTTTCTGCATTTTTAATTTTGGGCACAGTGACACTAAATTAATTTTCAAGGTACTTTGAAATCTTTCAATGAAAACTGGATCATTAGAGATACATATTCTTACTGTTTTTTTCCTTTCTAGTACTTAAGAGTCTCCATCATCCAGTGTATCAGAGACCATTTTTTTACATACTTTTACTCCACCTACCATCGTTTGACTTTGTCTGTAGGTTCTCCTTGTAACAAATGAGTGGGTTGGACAAAGATATTTTTAGCACAAAAATCTTAGCAAAAAATGAGAGAAAAATTCTATTTTGCTATGTATATTTGTTTCTATTTATACACGCATAAGTAATGCATATAGAAATATAAATAATATATTTTTATGCATATTTGAAAATTATTTTCATTGTTCAGAGAAACATAAAAATCTTTTTATGAACATGGAATGTTGTTCATTAAATTTCTATTTGGTTGTTAGATCATAGTGCAAAAAAAACCCAACAATAACACTGTAACAAAGTAAAATGCAATCCTCATCTGTTTTGCATGGAAATATTTTTTAAAAACTCCACTACTCAACTTTTTTTGGTCAAAGGACTAAATATGTTAATTGTCTAAAACTGCAAAGGGTTTGATACCTTCATTCCAACAAAGTTCCAACAAACTTTTTCTCAAGTCCAGATCATGTTTCTAAAGATGCCAAATCCCATTCTTTTAGGTTAAACTTCTTCTCTGACTTTGGCTTCAAGAAATTAAGGACAAAAATGTGATTAAGAAATGGGGACAAAAAAACTTTACATTGCAAATCCGAGTGTAGACATTGCTAACAAGAAAGAAAATGTCAGGTCCTAATGTTGGAGTCTTCATAATCACCTACCTGAACTAAACCTGTAGTTTCAAGCCTTCTGGCTCAATGTCTCAAAGGATGAAGTTTCCAATAAGCTCCACCTGTCATTTGTGCCCTGGGATCATCAGATACACCAGGGCACATTGTCACCTGCAGGGTCTGTGTGAGGTTCAGGTCATGTGGAGGAATTCATTGCACTGCCCAGGATGTGACATCCTGATTAATTCATCTTTGACCAACTTCGTGTCAACAGTTTGCACTTTTCAAAAATCCACCTCTTAAAGCTTTACATGGACTACATTCGGGGCTGTGAAATAGTTGTAGACCAAATAGAAATAAGGCACACAGAAAGGCAAAATCTGCAGAATTGCTGCTTGTTCTCTCAGACACAATTGCTGCAGATGAGCAAACAGCTCGAAGCGCAAATTAATGCAGTGATATCTTCCGTAACAATCATGTTAAAAACATCAGTGCTGGAGTTCTTGCTTTCATGTTAGCATAATATCTTCTGCAGGAGCACGATATCTTTTTTAGTAGACATAATCTCACATGTACATTGATCCCTACATTTTTTTAACCAAAGTGTCAGTTCAAAAATTATTTCCTGATTTAATTTCAGAAACAGAATGACAATAAAATACCATCTTGCAGATAATTGTGAGAATTTATTTGGTTAGGTTAACATTTGTGCTTCCATGTACATCTGTGACAGAGACTTACTAGAATCAGCCCTACAGATCACATTTTCCTTTGTTTCAAATCAGCAAATCCCATTCATTGCAGCCGTACAGATTCCACTGTTTTGTGGGATGTGACAGTTATGGAAAGATGTTGTCTGTTTTACAATATCCAGATGAATGTTAAAAATTGTGGAATTTATTTAAGATCTCAGGATTTAATCACAATACTGGGAAATTCAGGGATGAAAAGGGAAAGATGTAGGAGATAAATGGATCTCAATAAGCAGGTAATTCAATAACTCAAGAGAAACACTTGAATTGTTTGGTGAGTCTTGAGGAATACATCACAGACTGCAGTCTAAAAAAAAAAAAAGAAACCTACCCACTGAACTAATAGAAACTCTGCTTTTGAATTACTCATTGATTGTTCTTACAACTGTAGTTGAAGTTTCCTTCTCCATTCTTCTGTTCCTTTTCTTATTTGTCACCCTGTGATTTCCACCCACTTAGCAAGGTCATGACATGTGGCTTACAGCAGGACTGGAAATTAGACTCAGACTTTGAAGAATCAGGCTGAATAAGATACTCGGAGAGGCTAAAAGACCTTTTTATCCTATTGTTTCCTTGAAGGGTATTCTTTAAATTTGCTCTCAGTAGATTTCACAGTATGCAGATAAAATTAGCTGCTTTCCATGATTGTCCATAAAAGGAAACACTAGGAAAGATGGCTAATCTTGTGTGAGAAAACAGAAAACTTTTGCAGAAGGTGACATAGGGCTTGTTCAGGGGAAAAATGTATGAAACCATTTAAAAACTAAAACCTGAGGAAGGGTACAGCGAGTTAAAAAAAAAAAATCAGTAACTTTATGCAATGCAACAAAAATGTTCTTTCTCTTTCAGAGTAGTTCAGCATAGAAGCAAAGGGAATTTCATCATTTGAGGACATCACCAGCATTCAGGAATGTGAAACCAACCACGGGTCTAAAGTCTCTACCTAATCTACAAGTCTCATCATCTCAGGTCTCTTGATATTTTGTTCAATCTCATCATGTGTCTGAATAAAAATGAGCAACAAGGCTACCAGAAGGTAACTGGAACAAGTTATATTCTATAAAGAGGATAGGGGGAGAAAAAGAGAAAAGGGAGTGTGTACAGCAGATATTATAGCAGTCAGGTAGAAGAATTTCCCATGCATTCTTTTATCCTAAAACCCCCCTTTAAGTCAATCCTGACTTTTACAAATTTGCAGTTATACTTTTCTGTACAGTCCAACCAGAAAAATAAGTACTTGTCCCTCTTCCTAAGTCAAAGATTGTCAGAATTGGGGAACGAGGGGAAAGAAATTATCTTTGTAAAGCTGGATGAGTAACAACCATTAGGAAACGGAACACTTTGGTAACTGCAATGAGAAAGCTTTGCCAAGCAATAAGAAGGAATATCCCACATTTTAAGCATTGCTCTAGAGTTCAAATAAATGGCTTCTGCAGTTCTTTACATTAGATAGTTAACTTATCTGGCTTAGAACATTTACACATTTCTTATCACTATTCTCTTCACAAATACCATTTTTTTCTTGTTTTCTAGATAACCTTTGATTCAAGAGTTCTTTATATACTTAACTTTTTGTATAGTAATTCAGCACAAGTTGCTTATCACCTTAACACAAGAGAACCCTCAGCTGAAAATTAATTTGAAGGAGATTGCCAGCCTCTTTTTCCCTGTTCACCTGTTTGTAAATGATAAAGCAAATAAACATTTCTTGAAATACCTGTGTCTAGTGCTTAGTTCTCTTGAAACACTTTACATGCCTAAGCACAGTATCATACATCTATGATTATGCATCATTTTAATCTAATGCATTCTTCCCACTGTGAAATTCAGTTCTTCCCAATTTAATGCACAGTTTGTTTTGCATGTAGAAGAGAGCATAGACTGAGCTGCTTCCTGTCTGACTCACAGTTACAAAATACCATTGTCTGTCTCCTGTTTCAAATGGTGAAAAAATAATCTACTTTAGCACAGATTCTGGCATGTTGACTGACTAGGAAGAACTGAGTCCATTAACACTGGGACTGAAGTGTCCCTGGTCTCTCATTTTAGTCACTATGAACAAGCTCTTGGCAATGAAAAAACAAGCATATATCTTAAGCATGCCTTTTTTGGATCTGGAAGGTGGTAGAAAAAATTTGGCGGTGGGTAATATTGATTAGCTGTATTAAAAGAAATGTTTTAATAAAATTGCTTGACTGCAAACATAGAGTATTTTATTGTAGGTGAGTGCTAAGCAAACTGGGAATCAATGAAAGTGTAAGGCTAAGAGAGAGTCCAAAGGAGAGCTACAAAGAGGGTGAATGGTCTTTAGGGGAAGCCACAGAAGGAGCAGCTGAGGCCACTTGGTCTGCTCAGTCTGGAGAAGAGGAGACTCAGGGGAGACCTCACTGCAGCTACAACTTCCTCCTGAGGGGAAGAGCAGGGGCAGATGCTGATCTCTGCTCTGTGGTGACAGTGACAGGACCCAAGGGAATGGCTTGAAGTGGTGTCAGGGGAGGTTTAGGTTGGCTGTTAGGAAAATGTTCTTCTCCCAGAGGTGACCGGGTACTAGAACAGGTTCCCCAGAGAGCCACAGCACCAAGCCTGACAGAGTTGCAGAAGCATTTGGAGAATGCTCTCAGGCACATGGTGTGACTCTTGTGGTGTCCTTTGCAGGGACAGGAATTGGACTTTGATGATCCTTGTGGGTCCCTTCCAACTCAGGATATTCTATGATTCCATGATACCCTTGAAGTAACCAATTGTATGAAAATATTTTATCTGAAAATAAGTTATTTACTAACTCTCATTCCCGTTCTATTTCATAATGGTTTCAGAGCAATTTTGTATGGCTTACAGACCTAGTTTTTACAGAAGTAATGCATAGTACACCCTAAGAAACTAGAAAAAAACCTCACCAAGATTTCAAATATTCAAGTTAATTAGAAGAAAAGTCCTTATATAGAAATAAAGAGAGAAAAAAATGTGAAAAATGTGATAACATTTTTGTGACAATAGCAGCTAAAATTTAAACTTTGTTGAAGTATGCATGCAGATGGCCTTGTCCTGATGTTTAGCAAAGTAAATATAAGAAAGTACTGAACTTGACATGAAAATGTGCTGGATGAGACAGCTGACGAATATAGTGCCATGAAGGATGGATGTATTTCACAGATGGTTAAGGAGGAATTATGTGAGAAGTGGTTGAACTTCACAAATAATTGAAAGGGAGTTTTGTGAGCCTTTGGGGGACCAGTCTTGCAAGGCCAACAAAGACAACATAACCAATAAATATTACCATGTAAGACCAAAGTGACCTAGGTAATAATGTTAGAAATATCAAATTTGATGTAGCCAAACTGGGCCCTTTGGGAAAAACTGATTAGGGACAGGTTTTTTATCTCGGCAGGGACAAGGGTGAAGAAGTAAATGATTAAGGTGTATCAGGGAAAAGAAACATGGAGGAGAAGGGAGATTGAGGGGACATGTAAGCAAGTGGTTGCCTCCCTGAGGCCTGCACTTGTCACTGTGCTCTGATCTCTCTTCCTGATGAACTCTATTCCAGCCTATTTATTGTGTGAATGTGGTCTCTCGTTTGTGTGTGTATAAACATCTGTGTACACATACATACAAACATTTCCCAGCAAACTTTGGGCTGTGCAGGACAGCCAGCAGAGAAAGCCAGACTGCTGAAAGCCACGTGGAGAGCTGAAACTGAAGCTGTGCCTTCCTTCACAGTGCCTGGATGGAGTCTTAATTGAGTCCATGAAATCCTCAAATGAGTGTGGTGTGCCTGTAGGTTAGGGAAGTGCAGGACCTCTGTGCCCATCACCAGTGAACCATAAGTTAGCCAGGAAGGAGGAATAGTAATGGACCATTTGTGTTGTTCATGGTTTATAGAGGTGTCTGTTAAGTGCATATTTCCTTCGTATACATGTGTATTTACACCTCTGTAACACAGGCTCAGCTCTGCTTTTCCCTGCACCTAGGAGTGGGGATAACCAGCAGATTCACATATATGAAACCAAGATGGGATGCATTGCCTAGATCCTATAGTGCAGTGGAACTGACCTTCCTTAAAAAAATTTCAAGCATGAAAGATTTACTTAATGTTCCAGATAATAATTTGCCCAGGTCTGATAATGGATAAATGCTTGTACAAAATTAATATAATGTGCTATGCCCTTCAGAATAAAAGAAAAAGATGACGAGTTACATGTAAATAGTGATTGATATATACATTCATATCACAGAAAAGAAATACAGCTGAAAAAATAAACAACTTCCAGAAGTCTGCAAAATTAATTCCAAACCCTGTTTCTTTGTAATAGATTCATAAATAATCACAGGTGTCAAGTATTTGATTCTCAGGAAGAGCAGCTAATATAAGCTAACAGTGTTGAACTGAAAATAAAGCTTCACCTTTCTTCTGCTGGTAATATATGTATATATATATGTTTATATGGAGAGGTATACAAGGAAGATTGTATACAAGGAAGATTGAGTCATCTGATTATGATGTTCATGAATATAACAATAAATATGTAATGGTTGACCATAGGAGCCAGGACTATGGATAATGAAAGTAATGATGAAATAATATTTTTGGTGTTTTGCTTTAATTAACTTAAGCCCCTCTTGTATCATAAAAACACCCTGAGGGTTTTTAGTTATGTTTACCTGAACTTTGAAACAAACACCTTTACAAGGCTTTGGAGGCTTTTTTAAATAATTAAAATTAATTTTAAATTTAAAAAAATTGTTTGTTTGTTCGGGTTTTTTTTAAACACCAAATTGACCCAGCCCAAGTTTGTCCAAAAGGTAAAGTCCCTATTGATTACAGAAAATTATATTAAACTCTATTTTGTTGCATTTTCTTAGACTTCTACAACAACTAACTTGGTCAGTCCAGAGAGCACAGACATGTACAGATTTGGTTGTAACTGACCTGCTTTTTCTGATTTTGGGGTTTGCCATGGACGTTGGGTTTTGGTTTACACAGGCATGTGTCCTTACAATAAATTTAAAATAACTTAGTTATGTTCTCAGAGATATCAACTGGACAAACTCTGCAAATATTTTCATATTCGTAAAGGGACTCGTAGGGGATATGGTCTGGTTTTCGAACAACAGTAAAGTTCGATGAGTTTTTCATTTTTAATACAATGTTGAGAAAGCTTTATTCAATTGGCTTTCCCCTAGCTCAAGGCTTTATGAACTTTTACATGTATTAAAATATTCTTTTCTGTAATGCTAAGATATATTCTGCTTGTGCTACTATTTATGAAATGCTTTCCCCTTTTTCTTTATTACTGCATTGTATTATTCCTAAGATATTTTTAAGAAGGTTTTCAGGGTAGATCTCTTTCTCTCTATAAATACAGACAGAAACATGTTTGCCAATAGGAACTAAAGGGATTTCATCCCTTCTACATTAGCATTGTTCCCTCGACAGCTGGTGTAATTTAACTTTTCAGCCTTCCCCTATTTGGAGCAGGTCTGAAGCATTCCTAGATTGTACTTACATCTTTCTCTCTATAAATGCGTACATACAGATATATAATTTGTTCACTAACTCTATAAGACTATAATGATGATGAGGCACTGGAACTTGTGGATGTTCTGTCCTTGGAACTGAATGATCTTTAAGGTTTTTCCAATCCAAACCATTCTGTGATTCTATGAACACTCCAAATGTATCACCATCCTAACTAGTGACTGATACATCCTATGTCTATAACCTCTAACAAAGATATTACAATTTCAGAGGTCTGTGCTTTGAAGTTTATATCTAAGACTATTTTCTTACTGCTATCCCCATATATAAATGTCTTCCACACACTATTGGGATATACCTTAAAAAAAAATGTGTAATTAAAATAATGAATGCTTCCTATTTCAAATAATATTGGATTATCACTCATAAAACATCTAATACATTACAAAAAATAAAACACAGTGCATAGGTATTTAACTGCACAAAGGCTGAATACAAGTGTTTTGTCTACTTTCACATTCACCAGTGAATTATTACTTTCCTTATGCCAAGTAGAGCTGAGTAATTTATCAATGAATTCTACTGAGTGAATAAACAGAAAATGCTGTGTGAGCTGATGGGAAAGAAAATGCCTGAGGAAAAGTCCATTCTTTTGTATCAAAACCTACTAGGAACTGCTGTTTTACTGATCTATGCTTGTGAATCTCTGGAATTCTAGCTGGGTAAAGCAATTTTGATGTCTGTATTGCATAAATAAAGATTGCCTTTTTTCCCACAGGTATTTGTTTCCCTACCCTGTCCCTTTTGAAACGGTTAAAGGCCATAACTGGGAAGGGATTATGATCTAATGTTTAGTTGACCAGAAGATAAGGTGCATCCTGTTTCCTTGTGAAACATAACAGTATTAAAAAATATAAAGCCATAAATCAGCTTCCTCTATCATTCCCTCCTGCATCTGTATATAAAAGTCAATAAGACTTAGTTTTAAGGGCTGGATTGCAATAAGGAATTAAGAGGGTAGTTGTAAGCCTGCCTAGCCCCAGTACTGAAAGTCCATAGATATGTTTTTTTTTGGTTTTGTTCCTCTGAAGGCATGTAAACTTCCTGACATCACACCCATCTCACAGCTCAGTCCATGAAGGATTTGTGGAAAAGATCCTCCTTTATTATTCACAGCAGCAGATGTCCTTGCCATGTTCAGATTGCAACTGGCTTTCTACAGAGAGATGCTAGAAAATCCTACAGGAAATAATTCAGAAAATTACCAATTAATTTTATAATCAAAACTCTAAAGTATTGGCATGCAACATTTAGGTCTCGAAAGAAGACGTGAACGTAAAGAAGGACATCAAGTCAGCTCTCCAGAGTGGTTTTAAAACGAGAGAATGCCTTCAACACTTGAGTAAGCAAAACACTTTTTTGTTTTCCAGTACATACACCAAATACAAGTTTGGAGTGGAACACAGTTCTGTACGAACACTTAATCACAGACTGTAAACAGAGGTCAAGTTGAGAGATAATGCATGAATTCAAGATATATTTCTCCATGTGTCACATTCAAGCACCAATTTCTTGTCATGAGGTGCCAGGAGTTATCGTGCATTTACTGATTTGTCCTGTGCATTTCTGGAACTGGAGCTTTTTTGATTAGCTGTAATGTAGCTGTGGGTAATAGTTCAGGGAAGTAAAAATATTATAAGTCTAATTTTAAAATCCTAGCTGTAGAGGCTGAAAGATATAGACAGGAAAAGATAATTTCCTTATGATAGTCAAATTGCTGCAAACTTCCATATTTAATTTGCAACCACCATACTACAAGGCACTAATAATCTTTCCCCTGTAATATAGAAGCAAATGTGTGGAGAGTTTTTGCCTCAAAGATTGGTAGAATTCTATTAATTTTCAAGGATAAATTCAATTAAAAGGATGTATTAGTTTCTGAATTTTAATTTATTTATACTACCTTACCTATTCCATGGGCAGATAACTGTGTAGGTTTATAAATATTTCACTTGTTAGAATACAAGTCTAGCTTCATTTGCAACTCTTTTTGTGTCACTGTCCTACTTTTTGCATAGTCTGCTTGACAAAAAGTTTCAGTGCCTTACCTACCTGAATTTTATAACAAAAACCTTTGGGACTAATTAAGATTTTTATAGTAAAATAATGAGAAAGATTTTTTGTCTCTGTATTTTTTTCCCTGGTTTTCTGCCTTGAGTTATTCTTGGGGCCACCATAGTCAGATTCAATTTATAGAAGCATATTTGTTGCTCATCTGCATTAATAGAGCATAGTACAACAACAACAACAACAGCAGCAGCAAAGATCTTGACAAGTTCTAATATTTTCTCTTAAGCTAAATAATTCCCCAGCTTCTTTCCGTGTAAGACTCATAAAACAAAACATGTGCTAATTAATATAGGAAAAATCTGATTGTTCTGAAAAAAAATTAAATGAACTGAAGGATGCTTTTTTTAGTAGGAAAATTTAATCTGGCAAGGAGACACTAGTAGAACAGGCTAGACCAAAGTGCAGAGCTCTGCTGTATCTGCCATAATTATTCATGAAGCCTTCAGCCAGGCAGGCTATATCTGGTTATAATTCTTGCACATGTCAGTGATAGGGAAGATCCAGCTTTTATCCTTCAGGATGCTGACAAGGGCAGGAGAAGGTATGATCCCAGTGCTAGGAGGAAGCTTCCAGGCTCTTTGTTAACCAAGGAAATTCCTGAGTTAGCCCCTCACTCCCCAAAACAAAGCACCAGCAGAGTTCAGGACTGAAGGGTTAAAGTCACAGCAGACATCATTCAGAAAGCCATTTCACACAGCCAGGAGGAAAAGCCAAAGACTTCAAGTCACATTTCTGGGAGAAGTCTTAACTAAGGAGATAATAGCTGTCACATCCATTTGGGAAATGGCAGACCTGAACTCAGGTTCCTCTTTTGTGTGCTTGTACTTAAACCTGTGTTTCACAGCTTGCATGGAGGATGCTCTGTCTTTAACAGTGAATGAAATGACTCAAGATACTCTGGCTCTGCAGGCAAGAACCTCATGTCCATGAAGCTTGTCTTTCTATCTGTGAAGTGGCACATCTCACACAAGCTGCCTTTGACAATGGTCTCAAGGAGGTGACACCCAAACCTGGACTCCATATGGGAGGGCACATCCTGACACAGACCACATGACATCCTTCATGACACCACAGCACACTAGCCACTAAACAAATCTGCATGACCACAGGAAAAACTCTCTCTACCCTTAAGTTTTTCAAGTAGAAACATAGCTGATGATGGATGTGACAACGCCTATGACTGACTGCCCGTTCACTGGTTTTGAGCTTGAAAGATAAGCACATACCCTCCTCTGCAGTCTTTGTTCACCACAGTGTTTGCAGTAGGCAGAGACGTGACGGATCCTGCTGAAGTTTGGTTTTGTGGAGCACATCTGTCACCATCTGGGCTCAGCTTTCTATCAGCAAACTCACTATCCCAACAAACAGCCACTGAGCTGAGAGGCACTCTTTGCCTTCCCTTCTACTTTAGTGATTCAATGAATATATGTCACAGGCAATATATGGGCAAAAAGAAAAATCAAGATACCGTCTCTAAATCTTAGTGGCTAAGAAAAAATTATACAGGGTTCAGGAAATTTAGGAACAATATCCTCAGTGAGGGAAGAGGTTCACTGTATTTCTCTAAGAAATATCTAGAATAGACAGAAATCCTGATGGTAGGAAGGTCTCTTCAGACGACTTCTGAGGACTTACGTTTCAAATTAGATTAGATGGAGGATGAATGTAACTAATGACAATTGATCTCCCACCTGAAGGGGGACCTGTAAGATCCATAATTATAAACATCAAGGAACTGGGCTCCTTATGCAGCTCCTAATTTTCAGTAGCTTCTATGAGAGATCAGGGCCTCAAGTCATTCAGTACATGCTCAAGTACACAAAAGACAATTTGAGTAGTTGAGCATCTGGAGAATTTAACCTGTTTCTGAGTTATCAGTGCTCTTTGGGATCTAAAACTTCAAGTGGCAGCTGGTCATATGTGTCTCCCAGTGAATTAAAAGGATTCATAAGATCCATAACAGCTCAATGCTATTAGACCTCTTCAAATGTGAGATAGAAAGGGTTGTCTCAAGATATTTTTACTACAAACTAGTTTAAGGTGCAGGATTTACTGATTGCAGCAGGCAATAAAACATAAATACAGGACTTTCCAGCAGCTAACTTGGTGCTTAGGAATTTGATGAAACACAAAAATTCCTAGACTCAATCATCAAATTCCTCCTTTAAGTCAGCACACTGTCTACAGAAGTGCAATCCTTTTTAAAACTGGGGGTGCTGGCACTTTCCAAGGGCATCAGAAACTCCCAGTATTACTCTATTTGGCACAGGGTGATACAAATCACACTCCATTTTACTCCAAATTTTTGGTAACTGTTTTGTCTGTTCACTAGTCTTCAGATGACTGTCTACCTATCTGTTTGCCATTTTTTCACTTCTTTTATAGGGCACTAATCCCTGTATGATGTAATTTTCTTTGTTGCCTAGGGACTGATCTGGGGTGTTTCCCTTTCTGTTCCTCATGCTCCCTCCCATAGGAACTGCTGCATTCATCATGCTAAATTTTGTCATGATGTGGTGGTACAGACATGTACTCAGTGGGGAATAAACTGAAACCAACAGAGACATTTTCAGTCAAAGTCAAACTTCCAGAGGTGCAAAGTTAATTCCTTACTGTGTAATCAAACCCTCAGCAGGAGTCTGCTGCTAATTGTGACATTTTTCGGCAAGATGCTTGAAGACAGGTCACTGGAAATTCGTGTACTTCAGATCATTTTAATAGAAGTAATATGGTATGCACAGAAGGGCTTGCCTTCTTAGCGCTACAGATTTTCAGCTGAAAAGGCCATTTAACATTTTATAGTAAAACCCTTTATAAAGCAGAAAATGTAAAACTTGGGCATCTTCTCCAATGGTTAATGTAACAGACAGTAATATCAAGGCTTGGCTCTTAAACGCTCTCTGTAGTCCACTGAAGCATTTGCAGAAATAATCCCACTGACTTCCGAGCTATGGCTCATGTGTTTGAAGTTTAGCACACCATCAAGTGTTCTGTTCCATCAAGGCCCCTGAATGTTTTAGTTCATGAATATATTTTTTAGAAGAAATACACCTTTAGAATAAAGATAGAAAATAAGAGTCAGATCAAGTTAATCTAATTAATTTCTTAGTTTAAATCTCCTAACTGGGGAATTACTCTAAAATAGGTGCTTTATTTTCCACTCTGTAAAATGGAGAAAAGTCAGTGCCTTTTGAAAGTTACCAGAAAGATAAATTATTTGCTTAAGTAAGCTACATAGTCTTGAACAGAATTGATCCTTCCAGGCTTTCAAAATTCTTTCTACTGCTGAAAGAGAGTCAGGCTGAGGAAATCATCATCTAAAAGGAAGGTGAGAGTTACATGCCTAAATCAGAAAGGTAGCTGTAGGAGAAAAAAGTTCTTGTTTTACATGAAAGCAAAGAATAATGACAAAAATAGGGATTAAACCTAGAGATAAGGAAGTTTGTAATCGCTCCTCTTTTTTTTTTCCATTTCTACAAAATTAATTTTTCCATAAATTTTGAATATTGAGATCTGCAAAATCTTGGGTTCAAACTTTTCTATGCCAAAGAAGTACATAGATGTTTTATGGAAATTGTATTTCCTTTTCTCTAGTATCCCCGTGTTCTCTCTCTTTTTGGGACCTGTGTGCCTGCAAAATTCTCATGTTGTACCTTTGAGAGTAGAATAAAAACTGCCCCAGTCTGTGAAACCAGCCCATGGATGAGCACTGGGGTTCAAGGCAAGAGAACCATTTTTTATGAAGCAGTAAAAGAATTCAACTAATATAAAATAAGCCATTAGGGAAAATAGTTATGGGGTTTAGGAATTTTTTTCCTCAGTTAGAATGTTTGTTTTTAAAAAAAAAGAAATAGATGGAACGTTTACAAATTACTGATAAAAAGCCTAATCCTAAAAAATTCCAGGTCTGACCTGAATCAGAAATTGTGAGAAATGCTCTAAAAAGTCTTTCAAATTTTCTGGCCCTGTTTTGTAAGAGGAGAGTTCCTGAGACTGCATTTCCCTTCTGTTGATTGCTAACTTCCCTGAAGACAATGATTAGCCAGTTACAGAATTTGGCTCATATCATACCTTCAGTCATGGTTCTGTGGCCTGGGAGATTGAATAATCACTAGCTGGTGAAAGATCTGATAAATCCATTGTTAATTTGTATGTTAATGGACTCTTTCATCTGACAGCCACTTTTTAAAATTTATTTATTAATGAAATAACAAAATCATCTACAAAGTAGGTAGGCTAACACAACTGAAATTTGCTTCTCTCTCTGGTCCAGGAGAAGTTGCATGCAACACTTTGAAAAATACTTAAGTGATTTAGGAATTTGCGTTGTATTTTTTATGAGTGATGGACATTTGCAGCTGTGTGAAATTGTGTACCTAACTTATTTTCATTGCAGACAAATATATAGTCTTGAAGGCATCTTTGACACTTCCACAGTATGTCGAGAGATTGAATCATTTTAACTCATAGCTTCAAGGAAAATTTAAAGAGCAGGACATATTCACATAGACTGCTAGTTACTGAGGAAACTGTTTTTTCATCAGGCATACTCACAGATATAAAAAAGGAGTGCATTGTTCATATTTCCTGAAACATTGTTTTGCTGTGTATGTGAATATTCCATACATAAGAAAGGAGAAAATAATATGTTCACATTGCTGCTGCTCTGATAGCCTGAATTCCATAGTGGATAGGCTTTTTCAATGTATTTTTAAGGTAATAATAATTTAAGACATGAAGGCAATTAGAAAATATGGTAAATATATAACAAGGGTTTATGAAGATAGATGGTGTCATAGTAAATTGATAGCTTTCTGTGAAAAAAATAGCTGATTTTCTAATTAAAGGACAAATAGTAGATCTAATCTGTCTGGTTTCGAGTAAATCATTTGATATGGTGTCAGATATAATACTACTAGTTAAAGCAGATAACACAGGGATTAGAACAAAAATTGTAATATGAGAAATAGGCTGGCCAAAAGAGACAAAAATGGATATTATTAGAAGAGGACAATTCAAAATGGGGAAAGGTTACTTTCAGATTCTTCAAAGACTTATCTTGGGTTTAATCTTATTAAATACTTTCATTAAGGACTTTGTGCAAAATAGGTATGAATTGATGAAATTCATAGTTGAAATGATGTTGAGAGGCACTGTATGTGTGTGTGGGGGTGAAAATATCATACAGGAGAAACTGAATGACCTTGAGGACTAAACTTACAGAAATGAGGCAAATTTAATATACCTATGTGCATGGCCATGCACTTTTACACTAATACCAAGATTACCTGCTTTACTTGGAGACCAATCTTTGGAAATAAGGTGAGGAAGAGAAATATCTGTACATGTTATCTGATCCCAAAATAATGTGCAAATGGAAGTGTGTGACTCAAAATGTGTAAGGCGTATCCAAAGGAATTAAGGAAATATTCTTTCCTCTATCTGGAGAAGGCCTAAAAGAATATAACTGGAAGGACACTGTATTTCATGACTTAAAGCTGAAAGTGTTGTGTCCATTTAGCCTGAAAATGGAAGAGTAAAGAAAGGTTGTTATTATTATTTACATGTGACAAATCAGGCTAAATGTGATGCATATATGAGAGAAAATAAGCATAAATTTGCAATGAGAACATGAGCATTGATAATCAGAAAGGTTTTTTTAGCCGTATATAAACTGAGATTCTTCAACAATCTTTCAAAATGGCCAGCATGGGAAAAGACCTTGTTTTAAACTTCCCAGAAACACTATGTGATATATTTTAAAAAAAGACAGGGGCTTGGGCTTGAAAACTCAGAAGGTGCCTTCCAATTCTATCGTTCAGGATTCCTGTAAATTAATGTTGTTAATTTAATTCAGAAACCCTGTTTTTGAGCAAACAACATGTATGCATATATTTCATTTACAGTTGTATTTACTATTAGATTTTCTGTATACTGTGATTGGAGGCAGATAGAACAGGTCCTCCTCAGGGTCATAATAAAAGAAATAACTGAGAAAAAATGCTACCTAAAAGTCTAAATTTCCTCTAATCTATTCCAGTTTTTAATGAAGATGGTATAACACCTTCAGCATTGCTGGATATTCACTACAATAAAAGAATCCAATACCTGAGTTTTTCGACTCACGTTTCTTTCTCTAACTCCTACAGTCAATTGAGTCTCTAACATATATATGTATGTATACGTGTATGTATATACATCTCAGCCTTAGGCAGAGTATATATTTAAAATGGATTTACCAGAGTATTTCCCCAGAGATTTGTATTCCCTGGGTTTAGTTGTTTTGTTCTTTTTGTTTCTTCTGACGGTAGACTGTAAAAGATTAGCTAGATTGGAGGTGTGAATGCACCCCAGAGGGAAAGTCTTATTCATTTTTCATAGTATAATTGATTGTTTTGAATAATGTATGTGATGGCTAGATAATGAGTGGAAAAACAATGTCTAAACATGACTTGGTACTGTTTTCTACAGTATTTGATGGCCTAACATATGAGGTTGGCCTTACAGGACAAAATAACTTACATTATTTTCTGTAAGTAAAAGCAATTCAGCACATTTACCCTCTCAGAAAAATAATATGAATATGCAGAATTTCATTTATATTGTTTTATCTGACATACCAGTATAAAAATGATGTACAGAGTTAAATTAATGCTGAAATTTTTTAAAAGAATTTATTAGACCTAATTGTGACCTTCCAGGAGCTGAAGGGAACCTACCAGAACAATGGAGAGGGACTATTTACAAGAGTGTCTAGTAACAGAACAAGGGTGAATGTCTTTAACCTGAAAGAGAAGAGGTTTAGATTAGGTATAAGGAAGAAATTATTGACTGTGAGGGTGGTGAGGCACTGGCACAGGTTGCTCCCTGGAAGTGTTCAAGGTCAGGTTGGATGGGGATTTGAGCAACCCGGTCTGGTGAAAGGTGTCCTTGCCCATGGCAAGAGGCTTGGAACTGATCTTTAAGGTCACTTCCAGCCCAGGCTGTTCTATGATTCCTTGAAGCTGTCTTTACTAAAAATAGCATGTTTTAAAAAGTTGGAATTATGACAGGCTCTCTGCTTGAATTCTTGGGGGTAACTTGAGCTGTGGTGTGACTTGCAGATAGAATGGGCTCATGTCATAGCACCAAAATTTTTCTCTGTCTCATTCTAAACGCACTGCAGAGACACATGGGATCTTCTTTGCCTTACACCAGATTGACTTTCAGGTGTGTGTTGACTTGGAGTTTGACTTTGGGCAGCAGGTCAAGTCATAAAGTGTCTCTCACCTCAGCAAGACAACATTTACCCTACAAGTCCATAGGGGCCTCTAAGAGCAGTCAGTGTTTAAAACAGGTGCATTTTGACAAATGTAATCTGTAAAATATCAAAGTTAATTTCCTTTAGCACCATGAGCTGTACCTGTAGAAAAGGGACTGGATAAGAAGTACACAGTGAATATGTTTTTGTTACATTTTTATGGTTACAGCTTGTAGGTTGCTGAAGGGAAAAATGAACAAATTGATGGATTTGGTTATGTGTGAAATGGATCCGTAACAAGGGAACTAGAAAACCTTTAACATTTCCAGAGATCAGAACTTCCAACCTACCGTATAATACTCCATTCCAATTTCATTCAACTGTGATGGAGAGAAAAATTCCGTAGTATTGGTGTGCACTTAATTGTCACAGGGAAATAAAATTACGAAGTTTAGTAATACCATAAAAATGTGTGGTGTTATGCAAGAACTTAAAATTACATGCTCCCTAAAGTAAAATTATTATACTACAGAGGCTCGCAAAAGCTTTCAAACTAAGCAGTATAATCTCACAGTTAAGAGCTTTAACTTCTGAGAAAGGATAGAAACATAAATGCCATTGCTGTCAAGACCAAACAGTACAACAGACTCAAGGTGAATTTTTATGTGTTTTTCAAGCACTTTTCTTATGCTAATGGTGTTGATAAAAACATAAGACATAATATTTGTACTTTCCGTGCACAGCTGAGATATGAATATCAAAGTCAGAACAAAGGAATGCCCATTTATATATGGACACATGAAAACAGATATGCACAACCCACTGACACCTTCCAGTCAATGGAGGAACAATAGGAAAGGACAGATGCTCATTGTCCTGAATCCATCAAGCTGAAGCCATGTATCTCCCATCTTATCAAGAGTCCTACCAGACAAAGCTTATCTGGGAAAAGATTTGAGTGCAGGAAAAGACAGACTCTTCAAGCACCAAATAAAAGGTCAAAGTGCTAATGGGTGGATAGAAAGGCTTAATCATTCATACTTTACCCTATACTGAGTGTTCTTGTCTTCCAGCATGATGGCCAGAGCTTCTTGGCCAGCAGGGCCATTTCACACAGAGAACCAGCTGATCAATATGCATTGCATGAGCAGACACTGGACTGGAGCACAGAATTCTCTAAATAGCTCTCACTCTGTGTCATTGGAAAGATTAAGCAAATTCATGAGCAGAAAATACGTATTCTGGATGATACAGACCCAATGCACTTTGGTCCTTTGTGGTCCCTGCTGTGAAATTGTAGGACCCCTCAGGATTAGCTACTGAACTGCAAAATAGATCCAGGACTTTTTCCAGCTGATGCAAGGCAGTGAAAAACAACTATTGACTTCTGCCAAGAGAAGTTATACATGTCCCCTCGACAGAAATGAACCAAATAGGTTTTCTGAAAAGCCAATAAAAAGAAAATGCGGTAGTCCAAGGTCCAGAAATGCAGGCTGGTATCTAAAAGTGTCTAGATTTTTGATCTAAGCGATAATGGCATGCTGTAAAAAATACGGTTACTTTTTAAACTTGTGGGCAACAAGTTGTCAGATGGTGGACATGCAGAAGGATACCTAAATAATAATTGTCTCACAGGTAAAAAATTAAATCAGGTCCTAGGCTAAACTGTGAATTATGCAAGGAACTTCCATGTAGGTAAGCCACAGAGTCAGGAGGTGCAGTTCACCCAAAAGATGGGTAGTGAAGGCACTACCTGGCACCTTGCGTTTGAGGAACTTTCAGCGTGTAACTTGTTAAATCCTTATTCTGAAACTTTCATTTTAGGGGAATTGTTGTATTTTGGTTACCCTTTTGATGATTTTCTCTCTGTTTTATGTTGACATATTTTGTAATGACAATTGAATGATTAATACATGAAGTCTGTGGATCTGGTTTCTACATTTCAGGTCAATTCACTGATTACTGATCACTGAGCTAAGGTCAGCTACTCTGCCTCACTCAATGCTACAGTTCATTTTCAAGTGAAGGACCTCCACACATTTCCCTCTTTTTTTCCCTTCTTTTTAGTTTTGTTTGTTGGGGTTTTTTTGTTTGTTTGTTTGTTCGTTTGTTTGTTTTTCTTAAGGACCAGCCTTCTCAGGATCATTTCCTTTTGTATTGAACAACCCCTGATGGTATTACCTGGAACTGGGGCTTCACTGGGTTCAAGCAATGATAGACTCAGTTCACAGAATATAAAATAAGTGTTGTTTACTAAACAAACAGAGACCATTTCTGGCTCAAGACATTACTGAGAAACAAATGTTTGGAGCACGGGAGGTGAAGCATTGTCTATAACTTCTCTGTCCTTAAACCTGCTGATTTTGGTCACTGTCAGAGCAAAAAAAATGAGGTAGATCTGATTTTTTTATCACTGCTTTTGTATTCTCGAAATTAAAGTGGCAGATTAACCAACACCACAAGAAGTCATCTCATTTCCTCTGGCCACCCATCATTTCCAACTCTGTCTGAAGGTGATTGACCAGAAGACTAAAATAAGAAGGCAAGAAGAACACCAGAAGAACCTGAAGTGGACAGAACAGAACAGTGCACAATTTAAATTATTTTTCTAGAGCACAGCCAGAAACACTGATAAAGTTTACAGAAATCTTTTCATTGGAAAAAGAAAAATCTGAAGTGAAGAGCTGAAAAGTGTAACTTAACATATAATATTCTGTTCTGTTCTATTCACAGTGCTCTGAAACTGTAAAAGCTTTTTATAAATAAATACTGAAAAATTTATGCTGCTCTTTTACCTTTCTAGTGTCTGGATAATTTTGGCTAAGGGCCTGGAAGATAAACTGTAATTTATTATGACCTGGCATCTTGGACAGATAGAGTGCTTTGTTATTTGGCTTAGTTGTACACTCTTTTATTTGTAAAAGACAAAGTAACAGTTGGCTTCTTTCCTATAATATTTTTGGAAGAAGAAAAAGGTGTTTTTCTCAAGATGATACACTTTGATTTCAGAGTCAGATGCCAAATTATGAATTGAACCTGATATTTTGTTTCATGTTGATTCATGATAAAAATATTTTTGATATTAAATACAGCAGCTTTCTGGGAAATTTAATTTTTTGGTCACAATGTTTAAACATTGCTATACAGAATGCTTACCCTTATGAAGAAATTTATGGACTACTATACCTCATTTGTCTGTATCTACAAAGGAGGGATAATAACACTTATCTATGTGACAAATGAGATAAGCAGCTTAATTTATTAAAGTTTGTAAACTGCTTTGAGATCGTTCAATAAAAATTCCTGTGCAAAAACCAGAGTAATAGCAGTCATATCATAAAGGAAACTAAACCTTTAATTTTGCCAAAGTTCCCCTGGTGAATAGATAACTCTTTAATGAGATTAAGGACGTGTTTGAGATTGGCAATTTTATAACAAATCCTCGGTGGATACAAACATGTAAAGTTGCTTGGCATAACTTTTTGCAATTGCATTTGTAAAAGTAATTGGATATTACGAGACTGTGAATAGTGGAGAAATACAGCTGGGAGTTCCAAGTTGTGAATTGTATGTCATATTTTATTGTATAGATGTGAGTGTTGCTGCTGTTGTGGAATTTGAATGTGTTTTCTGTCAGATGATTTATTAGTGTATGGACAGAATTTGACTAGCATTATGCTTATTTATTGATACTCATAACAGCCATTTGATCATATGGTAACATGAAGAAATGGTTGCAACACTGTGATTCACATATGTATTTTTTTCCCTTTTTTCAACTAACCCTGATGTGCTGGAACATTTGTAATCAATTTTTAAAAGATGTAAACACTCAAAAGGACCCTCTTGAACCTGGGATGAAGAAGAGTATAGCTCTAATTGAGTATTAGTGTTCTCTACATGGAGGGATGGAAAGAGCTGTTCTGTTTCCTTGTAAGAATGAAAGACAAGTCTCATTTGAAAAGAACCCTCATCATCTGAAGTGACCTAATATGTGTTTTGATTGAATAATTCTGTGCTATCCAGTAGAGAACAATAGCCTCAGAACAGCAAGATTACATCCATTCATGTTTTGACATTTTTCTTTTGATTTTTTTTTTACAACCCTCAGAGACAAAAGGAAACAATTTAAATTGCAACAGAATAAAAGTGTGCAGTTTCTGAGTATGCAACCTACATTTATTTAAAAATAAGCATTAAATATTTTCAAGCAGTGTTATAATTGAGAATTTCCTCATATAAAAAGAATAAAATCAAGGTCCATGATGTCAAGAATGACTCAAAGCTGTATTATTTACACTATAGAATCATAGAATATGTTGAGTTGGATAAAAAGTAAAATGTTATCTAGTTCCAAACCCTTTTCTGTGAGCAGGGACCCTCCTGTCTTGGGGGGCTACAAATGAGGTGTCTTCAGTATATCTAATATATTATAAATATGATTGCTCCGGGGCCATAGTCAAATATTATTTCAATGTAGGGAAATGAAAATAACAAGAATCAAGCAAGATTCCACCACTACTATTATTATTATTATTATTAATAATAATAATAATTTATTATATTATTATTGTTTTGTTATT